>OY294044.1:18437198-18615134 GCA_958510825.1 Brachypterus glaber | reverse complement strand
TATATATATATATATATATATATATTTTATTACTTAAAAATATAATATACAGCCCGTTTGAAATTATACTAAACGGAGAAAACAAAGATCGAGGCTGACGTGTTTTTTTTTATAAAACACACCGCATCGCATCCCACTACAATCACGTCAGCCTTGATCTAATCGTTCTGTCTTTGTTTTCTCTGTCTTGTATAATCTCAAAAGGGGTGTATATTATATTATATATTTTTTTATTTTTTTGGTTTAAATAAACCTAGGCCTAAAGGGAAAAGTATTATTTTGTTGACAGCACTATTGATATTTTTTTAATTAGCTGATAGAAGTTGGTACATAGGTGTTGGGACTTCTTGCAGGCAGATTTTTTAATATTAAATTTGGTTTTAGCGAGTCGCAGTGTACAAATTTTATCAGGTTAATTAAAAAAATGTAAATATGGGTGGTCATATGGGTTAGATGGATAAAGATAAAGAATAAATTCATTTTGAGCGAGACGGAAAACCCTCAGGATCTAATTCTTATCGGGTTATTTAAAAAATATAAAAAAGGGGGGCTGCACCCCCTTAAGGGTTAGATACTTTTAAATATAAAATTTGTTTCTAGGGACTCTAAAAACCCACAGATACCAATTTTTATTAATATTAAACGAAAATATATGATTTCTATAATTTTCCCCTATAAAAGCTTTTTTTTCTTGACGAATTTGGATTCCTTATGAAAAATTATGTTAGAAAACATGTAAATAAAGTTGGGCATAAAAAAAGTTGAAATTCGTAAACTAGTGATATCCAAAGTTTTAGGCTGAAATTGTTTTAGGTAAAATTCGGGTTGGGGTACGGGGGTAAAATGGGGTAATTTTTTTTCAAAATAATAATTTTTTAAATTAATTTTTCAGGCCTATAGGGGAAAATAATAATTTGTTGGCAGCAGTATTTTTTACGTGTTACAAATTTCAAGTTAATAATTTAATTTTTTTTATTTAAAAAAAGAAATTATTTTTTTTTGTTTTAAATTTTTTTTTAAGTATTTGAGAAAATTATACCATATACTGTGAATGACATATACTGGAATGCGTATCATTACATATCTTCACGGCTTGTTTATTAATATATTTTTATACATATATTAACCTAAATTTATGTTAATCTTAACCTAACATCCTACATTACCTCGTACCAGTGGCGGACTAGCCGTAAGGCAGGGTCGTCAAAAGCCGACCGGGCCTTAGTACTAAACAGGCCCTCACACGGCCATTTGGCTATACCGGGCCCTCGATTTTCCAATTTTTTATGGGTTTTGAGCCGTTTAGGGGCCTTTTTTTAATATTTTTCCGACTGTGCCGTAAGAAGCCAGTCCGTGTCTGCCTCGTACATTACCCTACAGTACTTTACATTAAGTGGACATTACTTACATTACCGACATTATTTCGACAGTATTCTACAGTACTACATTTTTAGACATTATTTACATTATTTCGACATTACCTTACAGTACTACATTTTTCTTACATTATTTACATTATTCGTACAATATTGTAAATAATGTACATTATTTACAATACATGTACAAAAATAGGTCAGTGAAACGCCCCTCGGTATTTAATAACTTAAGAACCGCAATACCAGTTTTTAAAAACAAAACACTACCTTCAAAATTATTGAATTTATTACTTTTGAAAATTTCACACTGTATTATGATTTATCTGGCAGAGATTTTTAGAAGGAAAACAATTTCTTTGTAACATTTCCCCATAATTAAGCGTGATATTTATATTTAAAATTGATAGGTTATGACATCATTATTTTTAAAACTTAAAATCGCGTGATTTTATGAATTTTAAATTAATCAGCCCAGCAATATAGAAGTAGTAAGGGAAATTCGCCGAATTTAATTCCAGATGTTGACTTTTAGACCCATATTGTCTCCTCGAGAGAGCCTCACTCCATTCTCCCTTTTGCGAAACTGTTGCGTAGTAGGTACCTAAATTGTTGGTTCAAGATGGGAAATTGTTTGGTTAGTTGAAAAATTGTTGTTGATCATAAAAATTTTCTCCAGAGGTAAAGCATTTTTTTCTTTCAGGCGATTGTTGGAAATTTTATTTTTATTAGATGGTAAATTTTGGTAACGATATTCCGTCCTTCGATATGTGGCGTACAGTACGTCACTGAAGATATTGCAATACAGGGCCGTAACCGCAAAAAAAAACTAGGTGGACTCAAGTCCCTGACGGTTTCAACCAAAACTTTGCTGCACTACAAAAAAAAAATGGCGCCCAAAAAATACCCTCCTGAAAAGAAAAAAACGCTTTGTCCCTAACGGTTTTTACCAAACTTGACCCCCCTTTCCAAAGAAAAATTGGCGCGCCAAAAATAATAAAGAAAATAAGCTTTGTCCCTGAGTCCAAACCAAAATTGGCGCCCCAAAAATACCTTCAAGAAAAAAAAGCTTTGTCCCTGACGGTTTTTACCACTTGGCGCCCCTTCAGAAGAATAATTGGCGTCCCAAAAATTACCTTCAAGAAAAAAAGCTCTTTGTCCCTGACGGTTTCTACCAAACTTGGCGTCCCTTAGAAAGAAATAAATTGGATCCCACCAAAAATTACCATTAAGCAAAAAAAACCTTTGTCCCTGACGGTTTCTACCAAACTTGGCGCTCCTGCAAAAAAATTTGGCGCCCAACGGTAGGTGACTTAAAAAATACTAGGTGGGCTCAGCGAAAACGCCAAACCAAGGCCAGGGGGTCTTAGCCCCCCTGATCCCCTCTAGTTACGGCCCTGTTGCAATAGTGGATAAATTTAAAAATACAAGATATTTAACTCGCCCATCAACATAAAAATCCATAAAAAATTGTTGTCCTTAAAACTTACATATCATTATAATAATTAACTATATTTAGCAGCAGAATGTTTACTAGCATATTTTATCAGTCAGATTGTTTTAGTTAATTTTACCGATAACACAAGTTTAATAAATATAATTTTTATGAATGCTACTAGATTCGTGATAAAAGTTTGTGTGTTAACAATATGGTTTGTTTGGGTTTTAGGTATCTATGTATAACAATTGAATAAACTTTAACAGGGGGGTTAAAATCTCGGTTAAAATATATGAAAAGCAGAACATCGAAAAGGTTTGTTGTCTAAAATTTTGTTAGTTCTAATCCTACAGGGCATGTCTGGCCTATCTGGCCTACCTTTATTTATATTTATCAAGCCGTGAAGATATGTATTACAAATTATGTAAAGCTACGCATTCCATTATACAGGGTTATTCTTTTTAATAGAGATATAAACTTTATATTTGGAATATGCATATACCCATGTTGTGTGGTTGTGTTATCTCTGCAACTAAAAGTCCGATTATAAAAGTTTTTTACAAAAGGTTTTTATTTTTTTGAGGAGAATTAAATGGCAGTAAAAAATAAATGTTTCCGTTTAAAAAAACAAAGTCGACCTTGAAATGACCCTGAAAACGTAAATATTCTTAAAAAATAAATTCGCCTTTTTGTTTCCCCCATTAAAATAAACAACTCTTGTTTGACATATTTTTTTCTAAAATGCATAGTATTCGAGATATTTCAGGTTAAAAAAAAACACCCGGTATGTAATGCTTCACATTTCATTATATACTCATAACAGTGAATACTATATTGCGTTTTCATAGATAGTTAGTGAAAAGCAGGCTTCTAAATTCATTTTGTGTGTTTCAGAAATGGACAAAATGCATATAGAAAGTCTGCTCCTCAAATAATCTAATTGTGTCTATGAATACCAAATCCACGATCACTGAAAATTATTGAAGATGTAGACGGTCATGCCGCTAGATTGTTAAATCAACAATAATAATGTTTGTTTTAAAACTGTTAACTATTAATTATTTCTGATAAAAGAAATATTATTTTTTCTAGGGTAAGACTGGCGTTACTTGTGACCTGCGGCATGTTCACTTCAGTTTGTTTTAATAATTATAATAAATTATAATTTATTACTATTTTAACCTAGAATAACTACCCTAGTAGAAATTTAACATTAGAATAACGTTTTTCTAATGTTAGAAAACTGTATAAAAGTATGTTATAAAATAGGTGCAAATGTCCAACTAGGAAATTTTTACCTGCATTATAAATTGGCAGCTGGGGACAAATTTATTCATATAAATAAATCTTAATATATTTTAGCAATCATAATATTTTTAAACATAATTTCGTTACATTTATTTATAAAATAACCTTCTTTTTAGGTGGCCCTAAATATTTTTCGTGTAATATCTTGTTATACTTCGATAAATAAGTTTACCTCTCAGAAAAACTTTATATTTAGTTAGTTAATATTTATTTACATTCAGAATCTTAAAATATGTTTTCAATCTAGTACAGCGTTGCCAGACTTAATTAATAATTTTGACTTTTGGGGGATATTTTTTTAAACTTATAGAAATAATAAATAATTTTTAAACTTAGGCACATAGCTGTCTGAAATGAGTATTTTCAGTAGTATAGCTTACGTATTAATAATGAAAATTTAAAAAACATTTAAAGTTAGAATAAGGTTAGAAAAAGGTTAGAATTTAGTTAGGAAACTAACGTTAGATTTATGTATTTTATAACGTTTTTGTCAAACGTTAGTTTCTAAGGTTACATTTATATATTTTATAACGTTTTTGTTTAACGTTTGAGACTAAACATAAAAATGTCACTAATCTAATATTATGTTAAGTTAGATTTATGTACTTTTCTACCAGGGTTGGTACACTTTTAAAAATTACAAGACCTAAATTCGTTGATTACGATCTGGATTACAAATCATATTAGATAAATATATGGTTACATCAAGCCCTATTTTCCCTCTTCGTTTATTACCCACGGAAAACATAACTTGTATAACAAAATAAATAAAGTTTGAAGTAAAGTAAATATAGTTTAGATTTATACTTACAACTGTCTAAAAATATTTATCTCTAAAAAAAAATCAGTATTTAGTTGAAGTTAAATAGATACAGTATTGTTAACCATTAGGGTAAGTTTAAATTTAAACTACTCTATTTTTAATATTTACCTATACTTTTTACTTTTTAAAAAATCGATAATGTTAATTGGATAATACAAACGGAAGGCTCTGGAAGAAAAAGAATCTTCACTATTGAAGAGGGTGAAGTTTTAGTAAACTATGATATCTTCCCCTTAATACTATGTAAATCCTTTTGCTAATGCATTAGTTGCTAAAGCAATCTGCAACCAGCTAATGCTGATGAATTATGGGAAATAATTTTGGAATAATGGCAAAACCTGGATAATTATTTTTTTAACTTGGTAGAATCAATGCCACAGTAGGCTACAAAAAGTTATTCAGGCGAATGGTTGTCCAAATAAATACTGAAAAGAATTTAAATATTCTTTTATAGTTTTTAATGTAAATGAGTTTAAGTGTCACAATTTTTAATGGAAAAAAAGTTAAAAAGTATTATTAATTGTAATAAGTTATGAAATATAATTTATTTATAAAAAAAATTGAATATTCTTGCACGAATACAAAGCTTAACCAAAATTTTGAAAATTTTCAAAATTGTAAAGGAAAACAGACGACACTGTTTTAAGTAAGTTTTATGACATGACAGTTATCATAACCGCAAATTAAAAAAAAAGTAAGATTAAAAAAGGCACCGAACATAAAAAAATCAATACTTCAATTTAACCGTTTTATTGTTTAATTCCTTGACTGTACCTTGCAGTAGTCGAAGTTAGGGACCCTATATATAATGACATTACACGTCACAAGTGTAAAGTTTAATGCCATTATATATAGGGTCCCTACTCGAAGTAATTTGAAGTAGGTGTACACAATCTCGGGAGTGGACCTTGGTGTGTAATAAGCTGGGTCGATTTTTTTTTCGATTAGCCCCAAAAGTTGTCACTTATCCTATTTACGTGATTAATTTTCTTTTGAAATCTTTGAATATCTTGACGTGCTAAAAATAAGTATAACATAAACTTTTTCGGGACAATTTCACGATGCTCCTAAAACAAGCGCTCGGGTTTTAGAAACACATAATCATCATTTTTTTTTTGTAAATACGAAGTAGGTGCGGACCGCACTGATCAAATGTGTTTTCAGTATTTTTGCTTATTTTTACCCGCTGCTGTCCGAAATATTGACCATTAAAAAAATGATTTATGTGTTTTTAAAACCAGAGCGCAAGATTTGAGAGTATCATGAGTTGGTTTCGAAAAAGTTCAGGTTATACCTATTTTTGACCCATTTTTATTTCCCTGGTGGCAAGAAAATATATTGAATGATTTAAAAAATATATATAAACACGTAAATATAGGGTGGTAAAAAAATCGAATTTTTTTGTTTTAAAACGTGTTTTTTTTTCTAGGATCGCCATTAGCGAAAATGAAAAAAATTGTTTTTTCTACCCAGCTTAGTGTGTAATTAAACTATGAAAAAAAAATGTTTAGATCAAACCAAATTAAAAAAAGAGTGTATTTGCAAATCTGTTTAATACGTTTTTATTCTAGCACTAAGCCATCGAATAATGGACCAATATGTTTTGGGAATTGATTTGGGAACAACATCCGTAAAAGCTTGCATTGTAAATACAAAAAATAATCACGTGGAAGCCCAACAGGATAAGGACACCCAGTCAGGAATTCCTTCAACTGATGTTTGTAGCTTGGGAAGTATTCAGGATGTCCCCAAAATCATGTCAGCTATGAATTTTTGTGTTTCCAAGTTGCCTAGACAACTACTTAGTAAGGTAGGGTAAAATAATTAGGGTAAGTGAGCCAAATATTAATAGTAATAGTATTTATTCACCAAATTTGGATATACTATGATAAAGATATTACACTTATACAATAATACATACAATATTAATAAACAGGGTGATCAATAACTGGCATACTAAAATTTAAGAGGTGATTCTGCATCTAAAAATATCAAAAAAAGGTCATATAAAGGTTGAAAATATATTTTGTCTACGACCTAGTTAGTAGATAGTGCTCATTTTTCACCCTCTGTCATAACAGCGATCGAAAAGTGAAAATCAGGTGATTTTACATATCTGCTGTCAGAGAATGAGTAAAAGTCAAACACATTGACAAATTTTTAGACAATTTTTGCGTTTTTTTATGTTTAAGTGTTAGGTCGCAGAAAAAATAGTATACGCACCTCGACACAAACCATTTTCAGTGAATACTAGGTTCGCGTACTCGGTGCCTAATATACTCTTTTAAAATCCTTGTAACTTCTAAACAAACACCAATCGGACCCATGTTCATTAAAGAAAAAAATTTTTGGAATTAACCCAGCTATCATCTGCCAAAGTTTGTCATGGAGCTTGTAGATGTATAGATATTTATTTTTTAATTTTGTTTTTCTAAAGATATTTTTTTCTTTAAAATTGATGAAATAAAAAAAAAATAAAAAATAATTTTGAAATTTTTGCAAAAAAGGTCCAAATAATGAATACAAGGTGTGTTATTATTTTAAGACTAATTATTTGTTATTTTCATGCAAAATTTACAATATTTATGCACCTAATATTAAAAATTTGAATAATTTTGAAGAAAAAAAATTTTCAAATTAAAAAATAATAAATAACTAGTTATACTAAACAGAAAATTTTTAATTTCTCTATTAATACCCAATTAAATGTAATGTAATGTAATGTAATGTAATTTAATTTTATTTATTTATTTTTATAATATATCCATATATGGTTATAACTATCTGTAAAATAACGTTAAGAGGACGAACTGTATAATGCTAGATTTTTGTTTAATAAATTCTTTAATAATTAAAAAAAAATATATATCACATAACATACATTGCCGTTTAAAATTTTGTCCCACACTGCCCCCTGACACCGCCATATCGAATAAAAAATTAAAAAATATTTTTTATTGTAGTTTTGTTATGTGATATGCACATTTCAAATTTGAAGTTTATATCTCTTCCCGTTCAAAAGTTACGGGGGGTGTACAATTTAAAAGAATAACCCTGTATAATAGTTTAATTCTATGACTTATTAGGTGTCCAGCATCGGTATATGCTGTCAGATGCACGGAGTCGTCATGTGGAACCACACTCCGGAGAAACCCGCATGGACTGTCACGGAAAAAGACCGTACCTTTCGCTATGAGCCCGTTTTGGAGCAGATAAGCCAGCTTTACACGTGGCAGGATAACCGATGCGACCAAAGGTTTCTTATAGAATTGCCAGAGCCCAAATCACACCTCAATGTTTATTCGGGATATGGAACGGCTACCCTGTACTGGTTGAAAGCCCATAAGTAAGTTAAAAGTCTCAGAGGTGAGTTGTTATACAGGAAGCACAGAAAGACAAACAACTATCATGTTTTCATGTCCTCACAGATTTTTTTTAGTAATTTTCACTGGCAGTAAATCTAGTGATAATTTGGCGGCTCGGGCCGTCTCTGGTAACACCAATTTAAATTCTGTTTTCGCAGCACAGCTTCAAATATTTTTAACAATAATTATTATGCTAGTCGTATTCTTTTGTGTGTAATAGTATGACAGTCGTAAGATATAGGATAGGTTGAAGAAAACTAATTTGTAGAGATAAAACATTGTTACTAATAATATAAATTACAATATAAAAACAAATGAAACAAACAAAAGAATTAAAAGGAAGGCAAGAACTCACCAATCTCAGTAACTATCGTTAATATTGGGCCCCATTACAGCAATGAGGTTGGAAATGTCTGACATTAAATAACTCCCTAGGAAGGAGGGTAAGGAACAATACTAAAATGTTTTCTGTTTGTGTTTCTAATTGTGAATTTGCGTATTGTCCCTTGCCCTCTTTCCTAAGGAGTTATTTTATATCAGACATTTCCAACCTCATTGCTGTAATGGGGCCCAATAAAAACGATAGTTACTGAGATTGGTGCGTTCTTGCCTTCTTTTTAATTTTTTTGTTTGTTTCGTTTGTTTTTATATTGTAATTTATATTATTAGTAATAATTTTTTATCTCTCTGATTGTTTAGCCCTGATGAAGTGTAAACATATACACGAAACGTAGTCTCAAGACTGCCATACTATTTTTAACAATATTTTTAAAATAGGTACTACAATCAAATATATTTTTAGGCCTGACAAGGTAAACCAGTATAACTGTGCAGGCACCCTAGGAGACTTCGCAGTTGCCATGTTGTGCGATTTATTATTTCCAGTGATGTCAGATCAAAATGCAGCTGGATGGGGATTCTACGACTGTTACCAAAACGAATGGAACACAGAGCTGCTCCAGCATAATGGATTTCCAATCAACTTGTTGCCAGAAGTCAGAGTTAGTGGGACTTTAGCTGGGAAACTGACCGAAAATTGGTATGGAATAGATAAAGGAACTCCAATAGGTAAATACCCAGATAGCACAAAGCGATACTATGGACGTCCAATGGACGTATGTTCATGGACGGCTGTATGTCCATAGGATGCCCATATTTTCTCTATGGACGTCCCATGGATATCCGTTCAGAGTCCAGATGACACAACTGTGGACATCCATGAGGTGTCCATTCAAACCATCCATCCAACATCCATCCATCCAACCCACGAGATAATTTAAAACTAAAATTAGGTTACATAGTCATCCAGTGATAATCAAAGTTTAAAATAAATTTTACATCCCCCCTTATCTTCCCATCACCCCCCACACTCGTATAAGATAAGTTTACCCTCTCTCTGTTACACCCACTTAGAATAAACGTAGAGAGCTTAAATTATGGGCGTAAAATGGACACTGAATGGACATCCACTAATAGTCGTACAAAGGATGTAAATATATCGACGTACACAGTACATCCACAAAAAGTCCGTGGACCAATGTACTTAAAAGGGATCTAAAATGGACGTCCATTGGACGACCGGTGCTAAATGGGTAAATATAAAAGTTTTTGAAAAAATTAAATAATTTTTGGCTAAGATTAAACCCAAACATGTATTTCACGTAAAGAAACAAAAAAAAGATGTTTTAGGATTTGAACAAGAATATCACAAATTCTAATTCCAAACAACACGATCGTCACCAGATAATTTTGTTCTATAATATTATTATAATAAATTTTAATTAAATTAAGTGGAGTTTTGTTAAAACAAAAGCAACTGCAAGACCTTTATTTGCGGAAGTATTCTATTATGTTTGATTAATCTTCGTTTGATAATATACACGGTGGAATTGAAATAGAGTCCGAAAGTGATTCTACATCAGAAAATATGACAAAAAGTTCCCATAAACATATGTCTAAAAATCTAAGGGAGCTACGCCTTTTTGAAAGTGGCTAAAAAATTCGGTTTTTATTTAATAACTCAGGGAACATTTAAGATATAGCAACAAGGTTTTGCACGTGAACTAAGTTTAATAAGTCCCATCTTCGTATGTTATTTTCATGTATGTACTTATTTTAACCAGGAAATGCGAAACGGAGGGCCTTATCAGTTTTTTGTCCCAAACTTTTTTCTGTGTAACTTTTTTGTGATTTTATTTTTGGTATATTATTCTACAGGTCAAAATACATAAAAAAGGTACTCTTGTTGTAACACTGTAGGACTAACCGTTTTCGAGAAAAATTAATTTAAAGGTGAAATTTCAAATACACCATGTAAATTAATATAATCAGTATGTCTTCATACTGTATGACTCATACAGATTGGATAAGTCGTTGTGCATAAACATTTTTTTTTGCAAATTTTGATTTGAATTTTTTAATTATTAGTTAAGAATTTTTTTTCGTATGTCGATCGGTCTGTCGATCTGTGGACTGTAACTTTCAACCTTTCTAACCCAAAGGATTCAATTTTTTACCAGAGTTTGGACTTTTTACCTACGAGTTTTAAGGCAAATCAATGTATAAATGAAATAAAGCTTAAGCACTAAGCACTAAGCACTAAGTAGTGCCTTATAGACGGTAAACTATATAAATCTATAAAGAAATTGCACTGCTTTACTACAGAATTTTCACAATCAATTGAAAATCCCCAACCAAAATTAAATCGCTTATCCGAGCGAGATATATTTTTTAAGCCATAAAGCTTTTATTTACTATTTACAGAGCCTGCGCTAGAATAGTATTATACGGTAGTTTTGAATTTCCAAAAAAAAATCAGAAATCATCATAGACAAAAAATTCTTGGATATAAATTTGTTTTTTTTTATCTGTCTGTCCGTCCGTCCGATGTCATGTTTTTTTTGTACACGGTAACTCAAGAACGAATAATCCGAACGATTCAATATTTTCAGGAAAAATTAAGTTTTATGAGGGGAAGATCCGTAGTGTTTTTAAAAGTTATCCCCCCAAAAACGAAAAAGTTATGGCGGGTTAAACTTTTAAAAAAAATCGAAAGAAGCTGAAAGAAAATTTCGATTAACGTAACTTTTTCAGGAAAATTTACTTTTATTACAAGGATAAATTCTAACAATGTTAATCCCCCCATGGACCTAAGAACAAAACAGTTATGGGAACGTCCAAGTATTACGTAACGCTATTTTCCTATATCATTAACATTGGCATAACACTCCAAAATGACCCTCACCCCCCTAGGAGCGTTACGTAATACTTGAACGTTCCCTATGGGGTTTATTTTTTTTTTAATAAAAAAACTGTCATTTTTAATTCTTTTTAAATTTTTTTCATTTTTGCAAAAAGAAAAAAAATTATAAAAAAACTGAAAATTTTTTTTTTTTTTTAAATGTTTCTTTTAAGTACCTATTTGGGAAAATGCAATATACCATTTACTGTGAATAGTATATAATGGAATGTGTAGCATTACATATCTTCACGGCTTGTTTTAGGTATAGCACTCGGAGACAACCAATGTTCTGTTTTATCAATGATCGAAAGTCCCAGAGATGCAATAATAAATATTTCAACCTCGGCGCAGCTAAGCTTTATAGCGCATAATTTTGAACCAAGTAGCGGACCTCCACTATCGGGACCAATAATGTATATTCCATTTTTTGAGGGAAAATTTATTGCGGTGGCTGCCTCGCTGAATGGTGGAAATGCTTTAGCGACATTTGTGAAGATGCTTCAACAATGGATTTTGGAGTTGGGACATTCAGTACCTCAATGTAAGTGTACCTTAATATTAATAATTATTCTAAGTATAATTCGATATTAAAAATAAAGCTGATTAAGTAGGTCTAACGCACTAAGGGGCTATCCATATATTACGTAACGCGCCTAAGGGGGGGGAGGGGGTCAGATAAATTGTTACAGTTTGTGACAGGGGGGAGGGGGTCTATGTAAACGTTACGTAACGGAATTTAATAAATTTAATGTTTATTTCCTAAGCTTGGCAGATGTATTTTTATTTCAACATAAATTACTATTTAGTGGCCCATAATTCCCCTTTTCACACAAAAATTGACGAAACTATGCATATTTAAATAATATTGTAATCAGTAAAAAAACTGTTGACATTGATATTAAAAAAAAATCTTACGGCCCTGTTCTTGCGTGATCTTGCCGATGAATCATCGGCGATGATACATTTTCGCGCGGAATGTGTACTCACAGAACACCAATGTGTGTACTATTTTGTGTACCTGTGCATAAACAATATACGTGTTATATGTGACACTCAGTGTAAAAAGAGGTACCTAGTATTTTTTCCCTGTGTGATATTGATTATGAATATTTTTTTAAAGTTTGAGTGATTTTTTCGTTTAAGTACATTAAGTGCTATATGTATTATTATAATAAATATGTAACATTTTTACACTGTCTTTTTACCGTCTTGCATTATGCGGAATTCTGTATTAAGATATGATAGAAAAAAAAATACAAATTTTTATACTGTTACGCGTTACACAGGGGAGAGGGGGGGTTTTGGTAAATGTGACAGTTTGTTACACAGGGAGGGGGGAGGGGGTCAATTTTTTAAAAAAATTGCGTTAAGTAATATATGAACAACCCCTAAGCGCGGTGTAATGATTTATTAGATACTATAGTTATAACGACTCAAGTTGAGCACAAAAATTTAAAAATAATAATAAAGATAAAAGAGCTTATTGGCAAAGGTATTTCAGAAAAAAAGTTTCAGAAAAGAATTCACATTAATTTTCATCGTTAGCACGTACTACGTATATTAAAAAAGAAAATCCTCTAATAAAAAATAATAGTTTCTTTATAATGTAAAACAGATATAAAAAAACTGGTCCCTTTCATATTTAATAGCTTTGTTATCACCGTTATTATATTATTCGGGCGCGCCTGCCCTAGAATAATATTATACCTACGGTAGTTTCGAATTTTCAAAAAAAAAAAAAAAATAAAAAATCGTTCTAGACAAAAAATTCTTGGATATAAACTTGTTTCATGAAAAAAGAAAAGCAAATATTTGTTTTCAGATGTCCGTCTGTCCGTCTATCTGTTCGTCCGTCTGATGTCACGCTTTTTGTAAACACGATAACTCAAGAACGAATAATCCGATCGACTTGAAATTTTCAGGAAAAATAAATTTCTACGAGGGGAAAATCCCTATTGTTTGTGAAAGTAATCCCCCAAAAAACAAAAAAGTTATGGGGGTTAAACTTTTAAAAAAACCGAAGAAAGCTGAAAGAAAATTCCGATTAACGTAATTTTATCAGGAAAAATTACTTTTATTATAAGGATCAAATCTACAAAAAAAAAAATAAATAAAAAAAAATAAAAAAATAGAAAATTTTTCAATTTTTTTTTTGAATAATTTTTCGTTTTTCAAAAAAGATCTTTATTTTTTTTGAAAACTGTTTTTTATTTTATTTTTTTTTCAATAATTTTTCGTTTTTCAAAAAAGATCTTTTTTTTTTAAATATAACTGTTTTTGTTATTTTTTTTTGAAAATTATTATTTGGGAAATGCAATATACCATTTACTGTGAATAATATATAATGGAATGCGTAGCATTACATATCTTCACGGCTTGTTATTATTATTATTAATATTATTAATATTATTATTATTATTTCAGCGAAAGTATGGGAGAAAGTAATTTCACTAGGATTAGAGGACGACGCTAAATCAGACCTGGTTATTACTCCCACCTGCCTCGGAGAGAGACACTATAAAGGCCTAAGTGGGTCCGTGACCAACATCAGCATGGGAAATTTACATCTTGGACAAGTTTTTAGAGCTTTATGCAAGGGAATGATTGATAATTTACATAGGTAAAATATAATTAGAAAAAATGGTTTAATTACACGTAGACTAAAGTGAACTGAAACGTAAATAAAAAAATCTATTACAGCTTTATTATAATAACGCTGTAATAGAATGTTGTATATTATATATGTATGTATGTATTTTATATATACCAAGGCCTTAAGGGATGAACCTAAATTCCAAAAAATAAAAAACATTAAAATCGGATAAGCGCACAGTGCTGCAACCAATGGACAAATCCCAAATTTTCTAACTTCAAATTCTAGTAATCCAAAAATTTTATTTAGCAGACTAACATCCCTACGCTACTCGTTAACATCCCTACTTCATAACATCTATACTCTACAAAAACCCTATTCCGTAACATCCCTACTCCATAACATCTCTACTCCCCAAAAACTCTACTCCGCACTATATGCACTCAATTAGCCACTTGTCTTAACTCAAAAAAATATTTGTCATGGTAAGTCACTGTCAAATATGTATTTTTCTATTTTGCGACTCTTATAAGCTCATAATCACACGCATTTTGCGTGTTCGTATAGGCCTATAAGAGGACTCTACTTTTTTTTCTGTTGGGTTGGCAACATACAAAAGCCTATCTCTTGACGTTTTGTGTGCAAATGTCAATGTCGATTTAAAGTTTATTTTTTTACAAAATTTTGTGTTTGGGTTATTTTTTACCGTGTTAAAATTTGGACTGGTTAATTGCAGTAAAAAAAGAAGAGATGACTGTAAAATATCATTTGTTTTTAGAATTTTAAACATAGTGTAAACTGTAATGCCAACCCAAAACAAAAATCCCTAAATCAGTTCAAATGTTATTTTTTACCGTGTTAAAATTTGGACTAGTTAATTGCAGTAAAAAAAGAAGAGATGACTGTAAAATATCATTTGTTTTTAGAATTTTAAACATAGTGTAAACTGTAATGCCAACCCAAAACAAAAATCCCTAAATCAGTTCAAATGTAAGTTTTTTAAATTTTAGAGCAAAATAGAAAAAATTGTATAAAGCACTTTAATATACTATTAGTGTATTAGATAATCATTTATTAATACACGTTATGAAAACGCGGGCAAACAGACTAGGTACTAAAATAACACACTTTCTAGGAAATTTTTAGTAGTTTTCGTAACGAGTAAGCGACTTTAGTCCTTAGTGCACGAGAATGAAGTTTTTTTGACGACGCGAAGCGAAAACTTCATTCTTGTGCCCTAAGGACTAAAGTCGCTTACTCGTAACGAAAACTACTATTTCCTAACAAGAGCGGAAAGAGTAATCTTCCCGAACGCTCGTGGGAAAAATATAAAATTATATAGAAAAAGTGGCTAATTGAGTGCATATGGTGATGAGTAGAGTTGGGGAGTAGAGATGTTATGAAGTAGGGATGTTATGGAGTAGGGATGTTACGGAGTAGGGTTGTTATAGAGTAGGTGTGTTATAGACAGTAATCGGAATAAACTGAGTTATGACTCATCAACGTTGAAAATAAACACAGAAACATAGGCTTACGGAATAACTTTGCCGAATTATGAGGGAAATTTTTATAAAGGACACTAAATCGAAGCATTTGATGACTAATTTGTTACACACAACAATATTGACTGTACATATTAACTATAAATATGTATATATATATCGGTGTTTTTCGAAGAAAAAACCTATATTCTATTTTTATCTTTTAAGAATACGAATGTTTTTAATTTTTATTTATAAATAACTTTTTTTCTCACCTAACTCGTTTAAATGTAATCATTAAGAAAAATCAAGATAAAAAGAAATAAAAAAGTAAATATTTAAAACCTCGCGTCAACGCTAGAATCGACGCGGCGCCTATGCGAGCACTGGAAATTCGCCGATGACTGGTTATAGAGTAGAGAAGTTCTGGAGTAGGGAAATTAAGAGTAGAGATGTCAGTCACCCTTTTATTTTATACCTAAATAGTCACTGCATCATGGAACACAGACAAATTGATTGACTTTGATTTGACATTTATCGCCTTCCCCAATCTTTCATTGTGGAAGCGTCTTTAATTAGGCTATTAGTTTGGGTTTAAAGGTCGTAAAATTTGCTCAGTAGAGTGGGTCGAAATACAAAAAAAAAACAGATTAAGATCTAATAGCAAAAAAAAAGTTGTAACACATCAAAAGAACGTTTAAAACTTTAACTGCCTCGCGATTTTTATGAAATTTTGCTATTTCGGCCGAGTCATTTTTTTTTTCGCCAAAAAGCTTGTTTGTTAATTTATTAATGTTTTATGGCAAAACAAGTTGAATAGCCACAAAATAATGCAATAAAATTATTAAAACTATATTATAAAAAAAAATTCTTAAGCCAAACAAAAGTAAAATTGTCAGCCATTACGGGAATATGAAGTACTACGCCAAGGCTTGAAAACTATATATAGAAATTAATAATATATTTTTTGCACGACCAAGACTAAAACCTAATTTTACGCTTTCATTTTCGCTACTAAACTTGACGTTTTTCTCCCTAGGGAATAAAAATCTTTACTGGTTCAAAAATTAGGTTTGGTGGTGTTTTGTAATAAATTAGCGATTCAAACCAATTTATTTGATTTTAACAAAGAAAACCTTTAAAAATAACATTGTTATAACAATTTATACATAACTTAAAATTAATCATTTTTTTGACGTTTGTGTCAACCATATTAAAAAACAATTGAAATCGCTATAGCCATGAAACTGACTTTTCGCAATTTACAGGCATCTTGATTAAATTACGAAAATAAAACAACCGATTTTAGACGCGTGGTTTTTAATTTTAATTTTATCTACCTACCTAAATTATGTTTGGTCCTGCAAAAAATAGTGTATATACCTCAGGACTAAACTTGGCTGTTTTAGTCCCTTGCATTTCTGTTTCCCTTGCTCACTACGCTCGCTCAGGAGACACTAATGCAGCGGGACCAAATTCTAATTTTACAATTTTTTTTAAAAGTTTAGCCCCCTATAACTTTTTTGTTTTGAGGAGGAATATTTTTATGTTTTGTAAGATTAATGTTTTTAACAAAAGTAATTTTTTCTAAAAATTAAGTTTATCGGAGTTTTTCTTCCACTATCTTTGATTTTTTTTTTAAATTTACGACTTTCGTATTTTTGAAAATTCTTTTTAGTTTCCATAGCCTCTGAGTCCTTACCAAGTTTCCTAAAAATCTGAAGTCGATCGGATTTTTCCTTCTTGAGTTTTTTCCTGTTTACATTTTTTTTAATATCTCGAAAATGGTAACATTTACACACAAAATAAATATAAACATTTTTGTAGAGCATAAAAATACCTTTCTATTGATATAAAACTTTATATACCTTACTTCAAGACTAAGCAAGTTATTGCAAAAAATAAATTTTGCCTCTTTTGTCCCACTTGCTCCACACAATTTTCTTTTTCAAAAAAAAAAAAAAATACTTATAAAATTTTGAGTCTGAAAACTTGTGTTTAAAATTTTGTGTCTTAATCTTAAACCTTTCTTAAGTTATCGTGTTTAAAAGTTTTACATTTTTATCCAATAAATTTTGGCCAATTTTTTTAAACTGTTTTTTAAGTGTTTTAACTTTTTTTTCTATTAGAAAACAAGTGAACGTCAAACACAAAACGTCAAATTAATAAAATTAATTTTAAAACAATTTTTGCATTTTTTTGATGTTTAGGTGTAGATCTTAGGAAAAATAGTATACGCACCTCGACGCAAACCTGTTTCAGTGCGGAAAACAAAAAAATATAAAAATAATTTTTTGAAATTTATAGTTTTTTTATTTTTTAAAAAGTTAACCCCCCATAACTTTTTTATTTTTTGAGTAGATTACTTTCACAATTGATCCTTATAATAAAAGTATTTTTTTCCTGAAAAAGTTAAGTTTATCGGATTTTTTTTCAACTTTTTTAGATTTTTTTAAAAGTTCAACCCCCCATAACTTTTTTGTTTTTAGAGGGATTACTCTCAAAAATAATAGGGATCTTCCCCTCGTATAAATTGATTTTTCCTGAAATTTTCAATACGATCGGATCATTCGTTCTTGAGTTATCGTGTTCACAATAATCGTGACCTCGGACAGACGGACGGACAGACGGACGGACGGACATTAAAAAAAAAGTTACTTATTTTTTCATGAAACAAATTTATATCCAAGAATTTTTTGTCTAGGACGATTTTTGAAAATTTTTGAAAATTCGAAACTACCTACCGCATTATTCTAGCGTAGGCCTGTGAATAATATAATAAACACTCTCCACGGTTCACCTGGGCGATTTTAAATAAAAATTTCGTGGACCCCTACATTTTTTAGACTAAAACATAAGTGATGACATCAGAAATCAATTCCCATTTGAAAGAAAATCGTAAAAGATACACTTTTTTAGAAGAATAAAAAACGTTTTTTTTTAGTAATAGGGTGTGTCAAAAAATCCCGATTTTCGAAATCGAAAATGCTCTCTGGCTCAAAAGTTGCTCCTTAGTAAAAAACGGTGGCCACTCAAAAATGAGCCAAATCGATTAATGTTTAGAGGTAGCTCAAAGCACTCAAACTTTGAAAAATATCGGTACCTGTTTTTCGGATAAAAAGTGATTGTATATAAAATTAAGGATATTTTGAAGGGTTTCTTTGGTAATATTTAGAAACAATACTAATTGTGAGAAAACTAAAAAATTATATTCCTCCTCCTCTTAAGTTAGAACATAAAAAACGCCAATTATTTGAAGATTTCGCGAAAATTTATTAAAAATGCATATAAACTTTTTCTATGTTTTTAATGTTAAATAACCACTCATTACTAAAATATTTGTTTTTTGCGTTATATATTTTTAATTTTTTTGGTTCTTCATGCGTAAAAATTTACTTTTAAATGCATTTATCTTTAAAACGGTTAAACCTGCGATGTTAAACCACGGAAACTTTTTTGTGTATTTTTACATAAAAAAGTATTCCAACCAAAAAATCAAAAAAAAGTACACCGAAAAAAGTTTTAGGCAAAAAACAGAAAATCCACCCGGTTTCTAATCGAAATTAATTTTTTTTACTCAACTTGAGGAAAAAAATTATGTCTTCTGTATAATGTAGGTTAACATGTATATATGCTTATATACTAATATATAATTTTGCAGATTTTTTATTTAAAACTATTTTTTATGCACTTTTATAACTTGCAAAAATAAAATTTTCGCGAAATCTTCAAATAATTGTTTTAGTTCTTACATTTAGTATTGTTTCTAAATATTACCAAAAATCCAAAATTTCCTCAATTTTTATCGGTATCAGTTTTTATCGGAAAAACAGGTACCGATTTTTTTTTTAAGTTTGAGTGCTTTGAGCTACCTCTAAACATTTATCGATTTGGCTCATTTTTGAGTTGTCACTGTTTTTTCATAAGGAACAACTTCTAAGCCAGAGAGCGTATTTGATTTTGAAAATCGCGATTTTTTGACACACCTTATTACTCAAAAAAACGTTTTTTTATCTGTCTAAAAAAGTGTATCTTTTACGATTTTCTTTCGAATGGGAATTGATTTCTTATATCATCAGGTATGTTTTAGTCCAAAAAATGTAGGGGTTCACGAAATTTTTATTTAAAATCGCCCAGGTGAACCGTGTCTCGTACACTGAAAACTAGGTTCGCGTACTCGATGCGTAATATACTATTAAATTTTAAATCGACCCATAAATAACAAAGAAAAATGTAGTAAAAATTATTAAAGCAAGGTTTAGACAGTAACTGCTGTCTAAACCTTGCTATAATAAGATTATAATTTTTAACATAATTAAAGTTTGCAAACCTCGAAGCACTTATTAGCATTAAATACAATATATTGTAGTATTTATAAAAAAAAGTGGCTTAAATTATGATTCTACAGCTAATACTATTTTAGCTAAGGAGCTTTGATAAAAATATCCAATAGATTTACGTCATAGTCCAGTCAAATGATTATTTTTATTCGATTGTTTCTAAAAGCGACAGTTTTTGTTCATGTTTTAGGGGCGAAAAGTTGAACTTTGTGGTCCTAGGGCCAAAAAGTTTTTTTTCTCCCGCTAAGACTTTTTAATTTTTAAGCTTTTTAAAAGAAGATGCTTTACCTTTACTCTAATATTTATAAAGAAATATGACCTTTTGGTCTTGAACTAACTGTTCTTTTTGACCAGATACAGTTATTATAATCATCTCATAAAATATTTTTTTTTCTACAACATAACCTGAACATATATGTTAACTGATTAATCTGTATTTATCCACTAAAATAAATTAAAAACACAAAATTTCAATTGTAAAATCAGTTTCAATATTTATAATATTCATAGAACGGTTTCAGAAGTATTATTATTTTTATAACAGACACATTTTAACACAAATTAATCACCAAGCTATAGCTTTTTTAATTTGAAAATGAAACCGCACGCAAAAGAAACGATTCAATTGTTTTTTTAGCGATTTTATTGGATAGCAATTTTTCACTGATAACTAGATAAGTAATAAGACATTAAAAAGAAATATTTTTTGCAATTTAAAATTAAGTATATTTTAATAATTTATTATAATTAGTAATAATCGAATAAAATATATTGTATTATACACGGGCAAAAAGTTAAATTTCGATTTCGTAGGTTTATTAACCTCGAGCCGGTCCCATCGGCCGGCCCTCGGCTTCTAAAAACCTACTCAATCGAAAAACTTAATTTTTCGCCCTTGTATTATAAATAACTATTATTTATTTTTTCATTTTATTATTATAATAAATGTAAATTGCCATAAATGTACACGGGTTGATATTTTAAAGGGAGGTAGTAGTGGATGGAAACAGAACACTCCTGGTAGTTTTTCACCGGATGATTTGCGTAAGGGGTGTCCGCTATCTTAAATTTTAGGGGTGAGTTGCTTAATCTTACGATAAAAAAGCATATAAGCGATTTTGTTAAGGAGGAAATTTCCAACAATTTTTCTTGGAATCATTTTTTTAATATATTAATAAAAATCGAGTTAATTTAAAAATAGTCATGTTGGAGGTGAAATTGGTTTTTTCCATTTTTCAGCCAAATTATTCATCGGACGATAAAAGTGGTTAAAAGCAAACTTGTAGCTCTTGAAATTCTCTATAAGATCCATATATTATAAATTTTCATAGGTACTTTGGTCCGGTTACAGAGAACGCAACTCGACTTTCAGCGCCCAGTGTAACCGTAACAAAATACTTATGAAAATGCATAATATATAAAACTTATGGAGAATTTCAAGGGCTATAAGTTTGCTCATAACCACTTTTATACTCCGATGAATAATTTGGTTAGAAAATAGAAAAAACGAATTGCACATTTTTGAATATTTATAACTCGATTGTTATTAATATATTAAAAAAATAATGTAAACAAAAATTGTTGAAATTTCCTCCTTATCGAAATTGGTTATATGCATTTTTATCGTTAGATGCATATTTAGCGAGATAACCGCAAACCCGTGTACATTTACTGCAATTTAACAAAGGAATTTCTCGTTATTTGACTGGACTAGTTAACCCATAGCGGTAATTGAGATACATATTTTTTCAGTATGATGCCAAGGGACGTTTTACTGAATAACGACATATCAAGACTGCTGGGAAATGGCGGATCCTTAATAAGGAACAAAATCCTTCAAAACGAAATCGAACAAACTTATGGTCTACCTCTCTTGATCCACGGTTGCGGCGATGCCGCCAAGGGAGCAGCTATGGCAGTGTCCTCCTTGTTATTGACTTCTATGCAGAGTTTAACATACTCTCGGCAACACAGTAGCCTTATTGCAACTATTACCCATAATTAGTATTGCAACTAGTTAACTATGTATTACTAATAGAGCTCGGATGGGAGACAAAGTTTGCCCGACAGGGCCGGCGGAAGGGGCGGCAGCCCGCTCACTGCCAAGTTGACACTAGTTTGGGTTGGTTTTTGAAGTAATGGGATTTATTTTATGTCTTAAGTGGGCTCAAGGGCACCTTCGCACTCGGGACTTAATTTTTTTTGGATGGTGGTGAAGCTTCTCCCTCTTTGGTCGTCAAAATTTTGGCAGCACTTTTAGCGCTTGGAAATGGAAATTTTTGAAGGTGATGAGTTTTTTTTTAATCATTAACATTTTGACAAGGGGCGCTTAATTATTTAAAGAGGTAATGAGCTTTTTTCTTTTTGGTAGTATTTTTTTGCCAGGAGGTGCCTAAATGTAGGGGGTCACCCAATCAAGATTTCGACTGGTTAACATTTCTGTATTGCGCCGGCCCTGTTGTCCAACACGGTGGGACTATCTAGGGGCCACTAAAATCAGCTGTCATAATTATCACTAAATGTATTAGACTTCGTTGTTAATTTCACTGCCTATATCATTTTACTTGCTATACTCTTTTTTATTACAATGAACTATGCAGTAAGTATTTTGTTAACCTCGTAAGATATTTGATATTTATTGCATTGAAAAATAAAATATGCACTGCTTAGAGAAATTGACGACCTAAATTAATAAAAACTGCGCCTAAAACTTTTATATCGGAGCAAAATAAAACTTACAGACCTGATTTCAACTAATTTAGCTAAAAAAGTTTTCTCGTTTCCTAATGGTGCCACTGTGTTGGACCAACTCCCTTTCTCGAACCCTAATAATTTTTGTTCTTGTATGAGTTTAAGCAGTTAAAAAGTTATTAAATAATAAAACAGATTTTTCTTATTGCAATTAGCAGTTAGGGAACGTTCAAGTATTACGTAACGCAAATTTTGATCATTTTGGACCCCCATTTTTCCATTTGTGATTTTTTCATAAGAGTTGAATATTTTGAACTAATCCTTACACTAATCGATATCGATAAATCGCGATTTATATCGATTTATTTTCCATTAAAATTAACAATTCTATGGTATCTAGTATTTTTTATTAATCTTATAAGCTATACTTTGAATGTAATACACTGAGAGATTAGGGGCTCTAAATAAAGTGGCATTAAACTTCACACAATGTCATTTTATTCTATTCTATTTAGATCCAAACTACGACAGAGAGGTATATTTTCGATAAATCCGAAAATTTCACGGAGCGAAAATTTTATGCATCGAAAAACTACCGAATCTGGATGTGTATTGCAAGAATATTTTTTTCTATCTACTATCATAATAACGAATTTCAACGAATAAAAAACAGGGCGCAACCATGACGATGCTATATTTTCGACATCGAATATACCAATTCGAATATATGAAATAGAAAATACCACTACTCTAGCTTTTTGAAATCAGAACAGCTTAATAATGTAATATAAGAAAACTAAAATGCAAAATTAACATAATAATTATAACATTTATTGTCATGTTTTATTAGCTTATTATATTATTCGCAGCGCCTGCGATAGAATAATATTATTCGGTAGTTTCGAATTTTCAAAAAAAATTAAAAATCATCCTAGACAAAAAATTCTTGGATATAAATTTGTTTCGTGAAAAAATAAGCAACTTTTTGTTTTTTTTTTTAATGTCCGTCTGTCTGTCGGTCTATCCGTCACGTTTTTTTTTAGACACTGAAGAACGAATTGCCCGATCGAAAAAGTTGCGCATTTTTATGCTGATTAATAATCTGAAAGAAAATTAGACCTACCATTTTTTGTTTTAAAATTAACGCAAAAAAATTGAAATTACTGAGTTTCGTTTTTATTTTTTTGAGCGAAAACCGACGAAGCTAGAAGTTTTTAACTGAAACATTGGAGGTACTTTTTTACACTCTCGTGCGAGACTCAACCAAGAAGAACTAAGAGATCTCCCCTGGGCCAATATCCTGACCTTTATTAGAAGGACGGGCAGGTTTAAGGAGAGCTCAAATTAGTAAATGGCTGGGATTGCCTGGGGTGACAAAAAGGGCCAGAAATGGCCTACTACTACTACTACTACTACTACTACTACTACTACTACTACTACACTCTCGTGCACTGAAAACTATGTTAGAGTACTCGGTGCGTAAATTATAATATAAAAAAAATATTTTTTATGCATATTGTTTTGGCTATTAATTATTTTGATATGGTCTTATTAGGGCCGTGTCATGATTTTTTTTACTAAATAAGGTAAGAAAATATTAAAATTTTACACTCTTGGTAAGTTTACGCCCCCCTGGAGTGGTCAGTTGATGAGCAAAAATAAAAAAGGTAGATAGGACTTTTTACTAAAAGACAGTAGTCATTATTAAAAATTATTATAATATATTAATATGTACTGTAGTATGTTATATTTTGGTCTTACGGTCCCAAATGAGTTAGGGTGTAAATTGTTTAATAATTATTATTATAATATGATACTTTTATTGTTATTTAGCTAGCTGTTAATTTCTAACCAACAAACTAATAACTCTTCTTTTTAGAATACGCATACCGTTAAAATAAAGTATCGCCAACATCTCGGTTTGTTTGTAAATAAATAGTAGATATATTCAGGCCTGAACAATAACAATTACCAGTAACTGGCATTGTTGTCTCTGTTAGAACAAAGATGTGCGAGTAAGACAGACGAATGTTTATGTTGCCGACGTTTTTGTCAGTTTTAACGAATGAAATGCCTATTCACGGTTCACCTGGGCGATTTTAAATAAAAAATTCGTGGACCCCTACATTTTTTGGACTAAAACATACCAGATGACATAAGAAATCAATTACCATTTGAAAGAAAATCGTAAAAGATACACTTTTTTAGAAAGATAAAAAAACGTTTTTTTGAGTAATAGGGTGTGTCAAAAAATTCTGATTTGCGAAATCGAAAACGCTCTCTGGCTCAAAAGTTGCTCCTTAGTAAAAAACTGTGGCCACTCAAGAATGAGCCAAATCGATTAATGTTTAGAGGTAGCTCAAAGCACTCAAACTTTGAAAAATATCGGTACCTGTTTTTTGGATAAAAAGTGATTGTATATAAAATTAAGGAAATTTTGGAGGGTTTCTTTGGTAATATTTAAAAACAATACTAATTGTGAGAAAACTAAAAAATTATCTTTACCCTTCCCTTAAGTTAGAACATAAAAAAATCGTCAATTATTTGAAGATTTTGCGAAAATTTATTGTAAATGGGCATATTTAAAAGGACATAACTTCCTTAGGAATGATTTTTTGACCAAGGTGCATATAAAATTTTTCTATGTTTTTAATGTTAAATAACCACTCATTACAAAAATATTTGTTTTTTGCTTTATATTTTTTAATTTTTTTATTTTTATATTTGTTTTTGCTTTATATTTTTTAATTTTTTTATTTTTGATTCTTCATGGGTAAAAATTTACTTTTAAATGCATTTATATTTAAAACGGTTAAACCTGCGATGTTAAACCACAGAAACTTTTTTGTGCATTTTTACATCAAAAAGTTTCCAACCAAAAAATCAAAAAAAAAGTACACCGAAAAAAGTTTTAGGCAAAAAACAGAAAATCCACCCGGTTTCTAATCGAAATTATTTTTTTTTACTCAACTTGAGGAAAAAAATTATGTTTTCTGTATAGTCTTGTAGATTAACATGTATATATGCTTATATACTAATATATAACTTTGCAGATTTTTTATTTAAAACAGTTTTTTATGCACTTTTAAAAACTTGCAAAATTAAATCGCGAAATCTTCAAATAATTGGCGATTTTTTCATGTTCTAACTTAGGGGAGGGGGGGATATAATTGTTTTAGTTCTAAGTACTAAGGAGCAACTTTTAAGCCAGAAAGCGTTTTTGATTTTGAAAATCGCGATTTTTTGACACACCTTATTACTAAACAAACGTTTTTTTATCTGTCTAAAAAAGTGTATCTTTTACGATTTTCTTTCAAATGGGAATTGATTTCTGATGTCATCAGTTATGTTTTAGTCCAAAAAATGTAGGGGTCCACGAAATTTTTATTTAAAATCGCCCAGGTGAACCGTGTATTCTAGAGAGAAGAGTTATTAGTTCGTTGTTTATAATAAAGGTCTTTCCCAAAAAGTATTCATTTTCCAATTACATTCTTAAAATAGTATTATTTGTATAATATGCAAATCATAATTTTATTTATTTTAGTTTTATTGTATTTAGCAAATTGTTCTATAAAGAATTCTAATAAATTTTTAATTTAAATGCCGTATTGTTTTCCGTCCCTAATATTTTTTCCTGGACATGTGCCCAGCCAAGCCCTTATAAATAAATATACATAAATGTAAAGTTGACAAGGGCGTACCGAAGGGGGATGGGGGAGCAACCCCCATCATCTCTTAAAAAGCTGGGAAAACTTACCAATGTTCAAAAAGTAAGGAAATCGTGCCGCTGTAGCGCTAAAAGTTAGAAAATCGTGCAGCTATACTATAGGGGTAAATTGTTTAAAGACCACTTTACACGGAGCAATTTGTACGCAAGTTTGATGCTATGCAAGTTTGCTGCCAGATATAGCATGAGGACAATTGGACATTGATTTGCCTTTTCACGGAGCAAGTTGTACGCAAGTTTGGTGCTATATATTGCAAGGTAAACAGTACTGCCAACCAGACAATTTTGACGTGTATCTGCGTTTGTTGACAAAAACATAACCTATCATTTTCTTTTTTAAGGAAGTTTTTTAGTCAGACAGACCGACCTATTATAATTAATAATAATAATTATTAACATGTGCAGTTGCTACTATATTAGTAAAACGAAATCGATTTGGTAACTTTTTTCCAGGTTGGTACCACGAAAATAACCATAAAACTTGCGTGAAAATCGCCGAAAAATAGAACATGTTCTAAATAATTTGATGGCACGAAAATGGCCTCAAACTTGCCTGAAGGCATGCGCAGTGACTGAATCATTCTTGCAACAAACTTGCGCACAAATTGGTCCGTGTAAAGTGGCTTTAAGCGTTCTTTCTAGCTTCAAATTTTAAAAATATTTTGTTTTTAAAATATTTTTTTATAAATAGAAAGAAAAAAGATGTCATTGTGAAATTTTTTAGGTATGTTTATTTATATTTTAGAAATACAAAAAAATTAGATTTTTAAAGTGAGATTTTTTGCCAATTTTTTTTTTTTTTTCAGAAAAACATCAAAAAAACGATGGTCGCCATGATTCCGACCCTATCCAGAAGATTTTTTGTTGGCCAAAAAATAACAAAATGGCAGAATTTTTTCTTGAAAATTATGGGGAAAGTTTCGTTTAGAGGAAATCAGTTAAAAAAAAGATTTTTTTTCCCTTTAGGGAACGTTCAAGTATTACGTAACGCACCTAGGGGGTGGGGGTAATTTTGGAGTGTTAAGCCCATGTTAATGGTATAGGAAAATAGCGCTACAGGGGGGAGGGGTCCAAAATGATTAAAATTTGCGTTACGTAATACTTGAACGTTCCCTTAGACCCTCCTGATTTTAAAAATGACTGATTTTTTGCTGAAATGTACCGTTTTTTTATGACCCAAGATTTTTTGGTCTTTTTGGTGGTAAAATCAAGCTTGGGAATATGTTATCGCTACAAACAAAACACTAACTAGATATTTTTATGCTCCTGAATACGATAATATTATTTATCCAATACATACAGATAATAAGACAATTACCAGCTTTATATTAAATAGATAAACTCAATAATAACCCCAACTGTCAAATTATTTTCTTGTAAATGTCATTAAAATTTTTAATAAAAATATGAATTCCTAAGCTATTTATTGGATAAAACCTTGTATGGCACTCATGGGTAAACCGATATTGCCCTCTCGAAAATTAACCTGCTTAGCTGATGCCTCGCAGGTTAATTTTCTCATGGGCAATATCTTACTTTACTCACTAGTACTATAAATAACTATTATTTTGTGGGGAATTAACCCATTTTTTTTCTATGACCTTGACTTTTTGGAACTTTTTTTCAAAATGATATATTTTTTCTTTCTATACAAAAAAAAATGTTTAAAAACAAAAAAATTTTATATTTTTATAATTATCTCGAAAATTAACCTGCTTAGCTGACGCCTCGCAGGTTAATTTTCTCATGGGCAATATCTTACTTTACCCACTAGTACTATAAATAACTATTATTTTGTGCGGAATTAACCCATTTTTTTCCTATGACCTTGACTTTTTGGCACTTTTTTTCAAAATGATATCTTTTTTCTTTCTATACAAAAAAAAATGTTTAAAAACAAAAAATTTTTATATTTTTTTTGAATCATCAAAATTTCCGATAGGTGTAAAGCTATTTTTTCAGATTTTCATAGGAGAGTTGGAAAATTTAGTTTTATTGGTTAGGAAATTTTGGTAGGCTCCCCCACCCAGTTCTCCCCCTGAAAGTTGACCCTAAATATACCGGTAAGCTAGGTACCGTACCGTCGAAATTAAGGGATACCTGTAATATCATTACAGGTATTCCTAAATTCCGACCTACCTAGGTATCGCGCATCTAAAAAGTAAGTGCCCCTTTGGACGCCCTCGACGACGGTGGATGCATCTATGGTTATGCCGCCAACAGCCAGTTGTTGCTGGGATCCACACGCGTTTCGACGTCACGACGCGACGGGCTAGCTCATATAATGTGCCGCAGACGCGATACCTGATTAATTATTTTAAAAAAATACAGAAGTCGATTTTTTCTGTGAAAATAAATTTGAAAGGATTTTTCTGTCTATTTTTTTGGTGTAAGTATGGAATGGATAACAGCTATCGATAAAAGGTAATTAGTTAAATATTTTTTTAAGGAAGTAAATAAATATTTACTAAATATGTATCGAGATTTTGAGAGGAAATATTTAAAGCTATCCATCATATACGCCAATCTAAAAGTTTCAGTGTTGTACCCCTCCACGTTTCTTTTTTCTTTTCCTCATACACTATGGTTTAGTTTAGTCCATGGGTACTATATTTTAAGTCCATTTACTTTTTATCTACCTATCTCTGTTTACAAAATGCTATAAACGAGATAGGTAGATAAAAAGTACCTGTACTTAAAATAAAGTGGCCATGGAGTAAACTAAGCCTATGTAGAATTTCAATAAGACGTTGAAATAATAGTTACAGTTCGTGTAAAGATGGAAGTCGCTTGCAAAACAACTTTATACTACGATAATTCAAGAACTCTTTGACATAGGAGGGGATGAGGCCCTAACTTGACGAACATAAGCTTTGAGGGTTTGTATATAATAGGATTTTCATTTAAATCATTTTTTTTTCTTTTGAAGGTGGTAATTTAACTAATAGTTTATCTAATTTATACACTTTGTTTTGTTTTAATTATTTATTTCCTTTAAAAAAAAATAATTAAAAGAAAATGTCATCTTGCCACCAGGAGAGTGTAAGTTGGCGAAGAATAAAAAATCTAAAAAAAACTTATATTAAAAAAAAACTTGTATTAAAAAAAAATAATAATAAGAACAAGAAAAATACCTTAAAACTTGTAAGGATAATGAAGGGTATTTTAATTTTCACAATAATCACAAATCCAAATCTTTATTTTGGTTTCTTTTGAACTCATTTCATTGCAGTAAGCATGGGCGCATAATTTGAAGATAAATCATTAAAACCATACCTCATTATCTTTACCAACATCCCCGCCTGTTAGATAGTCCTTTTCATTCGAAACCTCTACATCGATATTTTTTATGTGTATTATAGTATCGTCATCTTAAGGCCTATTCAGAAGCTTGCATAAGAACATAAAACATAAGAATGCGATGCCGCTATTGGCTTACAAGATACATGGCGGCACTTCAAGCCAATCAGGGCATCGCATTCTTATGTATTACGATCTTATGCGAGACTGTGGATATGCCCTTACCCGCATTTGGTATTCGTCATCTTATCCACATTACATTACACATTACATTACATTACATTACATTTTGTTTAACCTCATACTATTCTACTTAATTAAGCATCCCCTAAGTCCAAGACTTGTGTGGGCTAGTAGTAGAGGGAACCACCGGCTTTAATTGACTTTCGAACCAGTTTATATGGAGTGTCCGCTTCACTTACGCCTTCGCCAAATTTCAATTATTAATTAACTGAAAAAGGCAAATCGGCGCGCCGCGGCGCGTCGGTGAGAATCGAACGCTATTTGGGTAGTAAACTCGACAATTACGACGCGGTAGTCCACTACACCAATCCTCCCATATAACATACACTTATATTATTTAAATAATAATAATTATTGTGAAAATACTTAATTTGAAACTTAATTTTAATTTAAAGTATTTAAAATGTAATAATTTAAACAATGTACATATAAATTCCAGGCCAATAAAAATTTTATTCACTAAAGTTGGTACAGTTAAAATGACATCGAATCACTCATTTAAACAAAAATGGCTTCTACGTCGACCAACTTTGTTTTGGAAGCAATAACACTAGTGCTCTTATTTGGCGCTTCAGTCAGGTGGTTACCACAGACTGCAACTGTTGCTTCATCTGTTGACGTTCGCTTCTTATAGACGATTTGTCATCTTATCCAATTCTTCATCTTAGGGCCCCTTCCCCGACTTGAAATTTCAAACAATTTTTTTCTACTACTTAGAAAATCTTTGTTCCAAATTTCAAGTCTCTGGGTCACAGCGTTTTTAAAATATGGTAGTGTAAAGTGGGTTTGCAAGCGACTTTCATTTTATACGATTTTAAATCCCAGTATTTAATATATTTATTTATTTTGCCTTAGTTATTGTTAAGTTTATGCTGCCAGATATACTTGTGTGTGTATGTTTGGTTGCCTATGTTTTGCACTTGGTCCCGTGACCATATGTAGACCAATCAGCGATATCGGCACTTCCGACAAATCCGTGCTGTAATTACAATGAATAATTAATTCAATTAACACGAAATAGTGTAAACTAAACCAATCAAGAGCCAACAACAAACCAACTTTAGGGCCCTATAGAACATCGATGGAGCACACCAAGATTAGTTGCACGCTTTACTTTCAATCTTACCCTTAAAATCCCCCTTATAAAAATAACACACGAACTACACTGTAAAGTAAAAATTTAGTAACTTCTTATTGTGATGCCGACTAACCTGTTGGAATTGTAATGTAATTAAAACTTGACAGTAATTTTATTGGGTAATTATGTGGTTAAGGAAACTTTAATATTCCTATAAGGTAAACAAGTAATGGGATTTGTAGTAATTACAATTCTGCAACTTTTAAAAATATTTTCTATTGTGGGTATTTAACACAATAAAGTATACTTTACTCGACTTAGTACATTAAGTCAATTTTATCGTAATTTTAACAGATCCAGTTATTTAGGTAGGACTATAAAAATGCTACACCTAAAAATAATGCTAAAATTTAATTTAATTATTAATTTTCTAGTACCTAAACACAAAGGTGTATTTTTTGTTAAAATGTCCGCTTATTAAACGTTACGTATATACGTAAATTTACGTATGTATAATAAGCATCGATAAACGTTTTATAAATGCTGGTCCCTGTTTCACTATAAAATAACAAGCCGTGAAGATATGTATATAAATAAAAATAGTATTTTTCTTTTGAAACCTCTTAAAAGTTTGTATGATTGAATTAGTAAAATTTTCGACAAAGACTGTCCAAAAACTCTGTCAAGACCTATCTGATTCCGTGAGTTGGCGAAAAATTTCCTATAAAATCCTGTTAATGGTTTAACGGGCTTTTATAGGATCGGGATTTAAGGGCTCATAAAAATTAGACAGCGGTTCCTTTGCTATTTTGCTTTCGTTAAAAGATGAAAAAATGCGACTGCATTTTCCCCTGTGGTCTTTAACCTATTTTAATGCTGGTAAGTGATATACTTTAAAAAATTGTGTAAAATTATTTACATGAGTATTACAGAAAAAGTAACACATATAATTGTAATATGTTATATTAATTATAATTATATGTTATGTTAATTATAATTAAAATTTTATATTATTCTGTTAAATAGTAGACTTTTTCTGTATGTAATTTAGTTAAAATTTAAGGATGTGTGAACTGGGAAACCAACTTGAATCACAATTTGGATTTTTGTGTTCATTCGATAGAAGATATCATGCAAACAGTGGGAGATTAGCTCAGCGGTCTAAGGCATCGATATAGCATTGACACTGATCTAATGATCGTGAGTTCAAACCTCACTGGCGCCGATTGCCTTTTTCAGTTAATTAATAATTGAAATTTAGCGAAGGCGTACACCCTAGATATATTGGTTCGAAAGTCAATTAAAGCCTGTGGTTCCCTCTACTACTAGTCCACCCAAGTCCTGGACTTAGGGGATGCTTAATTAAGTAGAATAGTACGAGGTTAAAAATAAACATAAACATTGGTGCTTCAAATATTTTATTTTGTGCTTCTTTGGTTCTCAATACATCGGCTTACCTGTAAAATTACTTGTCGTATCCAACATTTATTTTTTTTAACATCAATCGATTCGTTTTTGTTGCCTGTTCCCTAAATCGTTTTTTAACATCCCATCCGTTAAGCCCCCACAGGGGGGCTAAACATTAAATCACAATTTTAACTGGGAATCCTTCACTTAATTCTGCAGTAGGTACTGGGGCAAAAATAAAGATCTAGGGACTCTAAGTAATGACATCAAACATCATGAAGTTTAATATCACTTTATTCAGGGGCCCTAACCAAATCATGCATATCATAATTTATGATTCAATAATAACTATTTTAAGTATATAACCAAGAATGAGTTAAAAACAAGCCGTGAACATGTGTATGTAATGCTACGCATTCCAATATAGTATAATGTAAATATTGCATTTCCCAAATATATAAAAATATATAACTTTCAAAAAATATTACGTTTAAAAAATGGTCTTTTGAAAAACAAAAAATTACTGAAAAAATATATGAAGGGGTCAGGGGAAAAACGATCATAGTCCATTTTTGTCGAAAATTCGTTATATACACCATTTTGTAGTTCGCGAACCAAGCTTTCAGGTGACTATGTCGGTTTTAAGCAAAAACAATTACAGTCGCTGTAACGAATTTAAATAGAAACGATATACAGCGTAAGAACGGTCAGAGTCCGAGCGATACCATAAAAACAATTAAAGTCCATAGTTTCGCATCGGTAACTAAGGAAACGTATTTTTGATTGTAAATGCACTAAGCCTGTTGGGCTGCTTTATAACATAAAAAAACGATCAGAGTCCTGGACTGTGATCGATTTTATAAAGTCATATGTGTAGTTCTGTTGCATCTTTCGCTTTGAACCTCAAAGGTAATGTTAAAAACCTTGGTAGGTAATATTATTTTGCTGTGAAATAAGTATGTGACGAGATGAAACAATAATTGACGTTACTTTGAAACTGTAATCATACAATATGAGTCTGTAAACCTTAATTTCGCTATTCTGTGAAAAGTAGTTGTTGTGACTCTGATCGTTTTTCCCCTGACCCCTTCATATTGTTTTTCAAAAAAAAAGTTTTTTTTATTTTTAATTTTTTTATTTTCTTTTTGTGAAAAACAAAAATAACAATAAAAAATTACTGAAAAAAATTTTTTTTTGTGAAAAACGAAAAAAAATCTAAAAAAACTTTGCAAAATATTTTCCAAATTTTTCAATTTTTTTTATGTTAGAATTGATCATTATAATAAAAGTATTTTTTCCTGGAAAAATTACGTTAATCGGAAATTTCTTTCAGCGTTTTTCGATTTTTTTAAAAGTTTAACCCCCCATAACTTTCAAAAACAATTGGGATCTTCTCCTCATAAAACTTGATTTTTCCTAAAAATTTCAATACGATCGGATTATTCGTTCTTGAGTTATCGTGTCTACAAAAATCGTGACATCGGACAGACAGACGGACGGACAGATGGACATTTGAAAAAAAAAGATGCTTATTTTTTCATGAAACTTTATACCCAAGAATTTTTTGTTTAGGGCGATTTTTGATTTTTTTTGAAAACTCGAAACTACCTATAATATTATTCTAGCGCTGGCTCTGTGAATAATATAATAATGCTGAAATTTAACCATTAATGAAAAAGTATATGGCTTCAAAAAAAAGGCATAAAACCGCATTAATTTATTTTTTCAAAGGCAAAGAACTTTTTAATATATTTATAGGGAATTTTACTTTAATTATTAACGCAATGAAATAATAATAAAACGTTTATTCAGGATTTCATTGAATAAAAGTTTTGGTTTTTATTTTAAATATATATAAGTAGGGGGAAATACCCATGAATGGGACATATTATTGAATGGGACAGTGTCTGTTTCTGAACTATCCTTCGTAACTTTTGGTTTTTCTTACCATGCTTAGATGGCCCTACATGTGCAGTTAAAAAATAATAAAAAATGGCAAAGTTTAGGTAGCTGGGGTTTTGACAAATTTAACAAGTTACTTTTACCAAGTCAAAAGTAAATTTTTTAATAATTTAGAAAGATATTTTATTGACGAAAGGCAAAAGGAAATTGTCTGAATTTGGTTTATGTAATAGTCTAGAACAACACTAAACATATACCAAATAATCGAATATTACAGATAAAGGTAAATATTTGTTTACTAACAATAAGTATTCTTGAATGGGACAAATTCTGTTTCCTTGAATGGGACAACTATTTTATTGCATATTTAATTCCTATTCATCTTTTTTAAATAAGAAATCACTCTTAAGGACAGAAAGTGTCTAGTGTAGTACTCATACAACAATTTGGAACAGTTCCCAGCAAACATTGGTTTGGACTTTTTTTACATAAAAATACAATCAAGGAATAGGAGGTGGGGTAGGTGTTGCAACCCTCAAAAATAAATATTTAAAACTTTCACGGTATACTTTGACGCACGGATCTGTGGCTAGGGGAAATATGTTAGGAATCAGGCCTATTCACACGTACCATTGATATTGAGATTTGTGGCAATATTGACGAAAATTGCAAGGTCATGTATTAAAACTGCATGGGATTGTAATTTTTGTCAATATTGAATATATTTCAATGGTACATGTGAATAGGCCTGAATGTGTGTGCAAGTGAGAGGCCCGTTGCAGACACGCACGCCCATAGACAAGGAAAGACCTCCAAAGCCATTGCGGAATACTGTGATAAATGTGCCTAGCGCATCTGAGATAAACATGCGCACTACTATTGTTGTTTTTGACGAGTATTTTTAACCTTAGATTTGTGTGTCAAATAAAAATTGTAAAAAACAGTAAATATCTACGAAGAAACATCGAAATAGTTTTTTTTTAATTATTTTATAAGAATTTTTCGAGGTGTGTTTGAGTTTCCGGATTTTGTACATCTACTTTAAGTATTGACCCTTTGCTCAATACAGGTCATGTTTAAAGTTATAAACAAATGCAGCAAAAAAAAAACAATTAAAACACAGTAGAAGTTGAAAAATGAACAGAAACAAACGACAATCTGACAGTACTGACAGTATAAACAAACTACTAATAATTCGTCACCCCAGTATTGGTTTGCTATATCTCTATTTTTTGACATTTTAAGATTTTTACTGGGGAATTTTTGGAGATAAGACAAATAAATACTGGTGTGATGAATTGTTTTACGACCTACAGCATTTCACAGCTGATAGAGATGCGTACTGCGCAAGGTCAGATATATTGCGTTACGTCATTTCGCTGCCCCGTTCTGTCACAAAATAATCTTGCGCAGGCTGGACTTTTATTCCTCTTTTCTTCTCTATGCGCACGCCTTATAACGCTTTTGACGGAAAGAAAATAGCGCGCATGATTCCTCCCCCTTTCGTCGGAGACTTTGTATCATGCGGAGAACTATATGTAAAATTATCTTAATTTTTTTATTATTAATAAGCTATTTTTGTAAAATATCTTGCTTTAATTATTATGAAATAAAAGTATCCACACTTAAGTATACCGGTGGCCACTTGAATACCAAAAAATCTTTGGCAAAGATAGCACTTTTTAAGCTCTTTGAAATAAGATATCGCAAGAATTGAGATATAATAAAGAATAAAACAATTGAAGTGACTGGTAGATAAAGAGTAAAAGTTACCCCCATAAATCATAAATAAATAAAATTATTTATTTTTTAATATTGAGATATGTTTGTAAATATTTTGTATCAATTATTTTAAAATAAAATTATCCACCCTTAAGTTAAGGGTTCATATATTTATGTAACTAAGCTCTAAGCTCTTTAAAACGACGTATAACACAATGTGGGTTGCTATTCAAGATTCTAATATTGGGGTAGCTGGAGGTTAGGAGGTGAAAGTTAGAACCCCTAAAATCATATACATAAATTTCCACCTTAACCCGGCGCGTGTGTGGTGATAAATTATAACATCGCGTGTGTGGTGGGGTGTAATGCACCCCAAACATTAAAAAATCATATAAAAAAAAGTTACGTTTTTTTTTTCTTAAAATAATAATTATAAAATTATAATAAAATTATAATTTGTTTAGATTACTATGCTAATATATTTACTAGAAATATAAAAATCGTTTTTTTTTTACTATTTTGAAGAAATACAAAACTCGATTCTATAAAATGCATATTTACAAGAAAAAATGCTTACTTGGAGATATAAATCAGGGAAAAACAAATCTTTGCTTAAAACACAAAAAAAATACTTTATATATCCAAATAAAATAACATAAAATGAAAAACAATTAGAAAAAAAAAAATATTTAAGAAAACGAAAATTTTACATTGTGTATCTAAAATTATGAATATTTTTATAACGTTAAGTGTGTGGTGGAGTTAAATCCACCTATACGGAACTTTGAAACAGCTACAAAAATAAACGTGTAGGTTAAGGGACAAACAAAAATTGCCAATATATTCTCTATGCGTTTACCTAAAAGCCAAATTGACCTTTTTTTTAGAATTCTTCGAGAATTCGGAATTCTTATATTGTGAGCGCTTAGTTTGCGAGATATTTGGACTGGATCGTTTTTAAATGATCACCCTGTTTAACCTATCTTTTAACGTACTGGATTGTTAAATGATTTTTTAAATTTATTTTATTTATATTTGTATTGTATTGTATGTACCTATATTGTATATGTAACTTTAATTTTAAAACGAAACCCAGAAAAAATATTTTATTCATAAGGTAATAACTAAATACATCGCAATGCGACTGTTTACTAATTTTTAATAACACATATTTAGCAGAAAAGCAAATATTTACTTACAAAATACTCAATTTTAGCACCAATAAAATATTTATTTTATACATAAACAAGTAGGTAGGTATGAAATTGGTAATTTTCCTATTTTAAATACTAGGGGGAGCTACCGATGACTAAGGCGCATATATATGGGGGGTAGAGTGGGGGTATTTAGACTCCCCCAAGAATCTTCATTTGTTATATTTTTTTCTTATTTTGAATAAAAAACTGGCTTCGATCAACTCAAGTTCGACTTGATGGCTTAGCAATGATGACCATTAACCGACTTAAATGTTTCAACTGAAAATATCGTAGATAGATTTGCTGCATATAAGAGACGTTTAGAATTTGTTATTTAGACTTTTTTATGTTAGGTGGCTGATTCAAATAAGCATTAATCGGAATAAACTCAGTTATGACTCATCAACGTTGAAAATAAACACAGAAACATAGGCTTACGGAATAATTTTGCCGAATTATGAGGGAAATTTTTATAAAGGTCACTAAATCGAAAATTTGACGACTAATTTGTTACACACAACAATATTGAATATACATATTAACTATAAATATGTAAATATATCGGTGTTTTTCGAAGAAAATAAAAATGTAAATATTTAAAACCTCGCGTCAACGATAGAATCGACGCGGCGCCTATGCGAGCACTGGAAATTCGCCGATGACTGCAAATAAGTCAATATGAAACCAAACTCACATTTAAAAAAATACTTTAGTTTTACCTGTACTGTTTAGTTTTTTAAGTAAAAATTGGCACAATTTTAAGTAAAAGCTAGTTGTACCTTTATGATTCTTCAAAAGATTTTTTTTTTGTTTTTTTTTTTTGGAGAAATGCACTATACCATCCTCTGTGAATAGTATATAATGAAACGCGTAGCATTACATATCTTCACGGCCAATAAAATTGTGTCTATACTGCCCTACTACGCTAGAAAGCCGTAACTCCAATTTTTGTGGATTTATGGCAATGGCAAAATATTATTTTGTCTCCTCGGAAAAAAGGATGACTAAAAAAATCTCATAACCTTTAAAAAACTGCCGACTCGTCTAAGATTTTCCGAATGCCAATTTTTTTTCCATCTGAAGAAAACTGATGCCTAAAAATGCTTAAAAAGGTCATCGCCATTGCTACAAAAAAAAAATACCCTAAACAAAACTAATGACTAAAAAAGCTCCTCATCAATCATGTTTTCATTGCCGAGTCGTCACTTTGCCGAAGCATCTGCTGAAAATGCCGACTGAATAATTTCGTGAAGGGTGTGACAAAGGCGAATTTTGCTTTATTTTAAAATAAAAAAAAAAGTTTTTATATTGTCTTAATATACAGTGCGGTCCAAAAGTCACCCCCCCTCTTAACGAGTTGAGATATCGATTTCAAATTTAAATAAGACAACTTAAACTATCTTTTAGCATATATTTGATACTTTTATCTCTTAAAATGTGAGCAGGGGGGCATGGGGGAATTTTTTTTAAATGGAAAGGGGGGTCGTGTGATACATCATTTTAAAGCCTTTAAAATTTTCTATATGACCATACATTTTAAATTTTTTAAACATGTTTTTTAAGGTTTTGATTTTTCAGTTTTTTGTGCTAAAAAAATAAATTTTTAAGTTTTTTTTTGTTAATTTTTATTTATGTCAACTAAAATTAGTTTAAAAATATAATTTACTTTTTTTCATTATGAAATTAGGCAATTTTTAAAAAATTGTTTGGATTTTTTAGAGAAATTTTGACAAAAATACCCATTTATAACCCTATTTTAAACCCAAAAAAAAAAAATATTTAAAAAAAATAAAAAATTTACAGTTAAATGGAGAATTTTATAAGCTTTAAAATGATGTATCACACGACCCCCTTTCTATTTAAAAAAATGTGCCCCCATGCCCCCCTGCCCACATTTTAAGAGCTGAAAATATTAAATATATGCTAAAAGATAGTTTAAGTTGTCTTATTTAAAAGTTCCAAATTTAAAGTCGATATCTCAACTGGTTCAAAAGTTAAGAGGGGGGGGGGTGAGTTTTGGACCGCTCTGTATATTTAATATATAATATATTTAATTTGTTCTTTATCTGGCCGAGACAGCCTTGTTAAGTTCGATTTTCAATAAGAATGTTCTATATACACGGTGCACTTCTGTCCAAACTTTAGTTTTTCTTTCTATCTCATCTATTTCTAATTGTATTAAAAATATTATTGCAAATAAAATAAAGACTAATAATTTTCTATCATACAAAAAAAGTAAATACCATTTTTTTATATCTTTTGCCGATTTGTCACAATACGCGATTAAAGTTTTAAGTAAAACAAAAAAGTATAAATTCATCTTGTAGTAGTAGTAAATTTTTGGGTTGGCCAAAGCCGGATAACTAGGCCATTTCTGGCCCTTTTTGTCACCCCAGGCAATCCCAGCCATTTACTAATTTGAGTCCTCCTTGAACCTGCCCGTCCTTTCAATAAAGGTCAGGATATTGGCCCAGGGGAGATCTCTTAGTTCCTCTTGGTTGAGTCTTTGAGTTTCAAAGACTTGCAACTTGATCCTGTCGTATCTGACACACTCGGCTAAGTAATGAGAGGATGTTTCATCCTCTTCGCACTCTGGGCATAGCGGACTCTCTAGAATCCGCATTGTTGCCAGGTGCTTCCTTAGCCTGCAGTGGCCCGTGAGGACCCCTACAAGTTGTCTGAGTGCAGTTCTTCCTTTTTCCAGCAACCAGTCGGTCTTTGATTTGCTTGGGCCAGCCAGGAAGTCCCTAGCTTGCCGGCAACCGTCGACCGCTCTCCATTGCTCCTTTAGCTTGGTATAAGCCCACTCATCGAGAGCGGTCTTTACCGTTCATCTTAATATTTATTAAAAATTATCTAGGGAGGCTTATTTCTTATTTATTTCACGAATTGTGACAAAAGAGCAAAATATATAAAAAAAATTGTATTTACTCTTTTTGTAGGATATTAGGCAGTCTTTATTTTATTTTTAATAATATTTTTATTATAATTAGAAATAGCTGAGAAATAGCCAAATAAATAGGTGCAGATTTTTATAAAAAAAATCTAAATTAAAAAAAAAAAAAATAGCCGATACATTATTTTAATTTTGCTCTTAAATCGTTGGTTACTATATAAATAACAAGAATATAAAGAAGTTCGCCGCAAGTTCGGAAAACACCCCTCAGAAGAGCACCGTGTATAATGTTTGAGAAATATAGTAAAAATCGTGATAGACCTGTAATCGAGAAAAATTCGCATGCTGGAGAGACTTGTAGGTTTAAAACAAACGTGGGTGATCGAGTATTTCCCGTTCTAAATACCTTATTTAGGTGCATGATTCAATTTACAGGTTTTTGATTTTTTGCTATACTTATTCGTATTTGTATAGATATTATAAAATAATTTTAAGCAGAATTTTGGCTCCTAACTTTTCTAAACAATAGTTTTATTGAGAAAATTGTATTTCAGTTTTTCTTTTTTTTAGACATGAAAGCCGTGGAATTACAAGTTATTGAATAGATAAATATCTATTAAGGGAACTTTCAAGTATTACGTAAAACATATTTTGATCATTTTGGACCCCCCCTGTAACGCTATTTTCCTATACCATTAACATGAGCATAACACTCCAAAATGAACCCCCCCTCTAGAAGCGTTACTTAATACTTGAACGTTCCCTAAATGTTAAATAGATAATTACCTATTTAACTATAATTATAATTTTAGTGTAACTTAAAGTTTGGCTCCCCCCACTTTTTATGAATTTTTATTTTACATATCAAGATCATATTAAAGTAATTCAGAACTAAAAAGTTTAATTATATTTGTTAAATGTATAATACCGTCAACAAAATAAAAGAAAGCCTAAGTATTATACAGGGTGATTCAGAATTAGAGTAAAATATTTTAAGAGGTTCAAAATATGAAAAAAGTTTCTATAAAGGTTGGTCCGGAAATGAGCCCTAAGGGATTTACTACTCTCCTAAGGGTACATGTGATAACTAGTTTTTATTTAATATCTCTGGAACCCTGTGAACTACATTAACGATTTTTTGCACATACCTTAACATTGATAAAGGCTATCCTTTTATGTAATTTTTATTTGGTAATTTTAACCAGAGACGTCCAAAATGGGGGGTTGGGCGATGTCACTTTTTTGCCCCAAACTTTTTTATACGTAGATTTTTTTTTTTAATTTTCTCAGTAAAATAGGATTCTTTAGTTAAAAATACATACAAAGTACTGCTTATGTAATACCGTAGGGCCAACTGTTTTCCAGAAAATTGCAATTTAAGAGGCAATTTCACAAATTTTATATATAATATGTATCAAATAATTCAAAGTTTCCAGCAGAGTAATAAACATTATGGAAAAGGCCATAAAATTTGTTTATTTCTTGTATTTTACCAAGGCCTTGCATTAAAATTGGTGAAGTCACCCGCCTACGCATGCGCATTACATCATATTTGCAAATTAATTAATGGAATCATTATGAATGACATTTTTGTATCGGTAATTAAGATTTCTTGTACATATGAAACAGCGGCAACAGTGTGAGATCTTTAATTTTTAAGTATCGTCTATCGTAATAATATTAAGGTCAATTCAGGCATAATTATCACTAACTACACTAAACTGAATTAAGAAATTAAGAAATTAACAAAATTAAGAAACACAACCTTAAATTCTATAATACATTTTCCGTGGTATGCAACAATTAAGATAAAAGAAAAAATAAAGCATAAATTAATAATAGAATCTTAAAATACAAAAAGAATTTCTGAAATACACAAACTTTAGTGCAACATTTTATAATGAATCGTTATCCAAGTATCAAAATAAAAATGAAGATGGCGACACATCTGTATTTTAAAAATTCCTACATTTTCATACTTAAGGAAAAACACAGTAGTTACATAAAAAATAAAAGGTACTTTTGGAGATAATTAGGTTTTAAAACACGATTTTTAGACCCAACAACTGCAAATATAGTAATAATCGTCCTAAGCAATAGATTATTGTTTTTTTTTACTTATTTAGTCGTATTTACACATGCCTATTATATATTTAGCAGTTACTTTATTGTTGCATACCACGGAAAATTTATTATAAAATTTGAGGTTATGTTTCTTAATTTTGTTAATTTCTTAATTTATTAATTCAGTTTAGTGTAGTTAGTGATAATTATGCCTGAATCGACCTTTACATAAATGGAATGTGAAGAATTATATATCTTCACGACTTGTTTTATATTCTGACATACAAATTATATAATAATTGTTATTCAGCTGTTATTCTATAAATTATAGTATTATAATATAACATTATTTATTAGGAATATTGTTTGTGAAATTAATACTAATTAGATACTAGAAATCAATACTAAATAGGTACCACCTATTAGGTACCTACTAGATAAAATTATTAATAAATTATTCATTTCTGTTTTGTTTTTGTTTATATTTGAAAAGTCTACAGTACACAGTGGTCCCAGAATAAAAAAAAGTGACAACAGTCTGCTTTTTTGCATAGGGTCATTTTGTGCACCGCTGATTACGAAAAAAATATTGAAAAAATTAATAAAAAAAATTTGCGACATTAGGGTGGGTTAAAATTTTTGAAAAAAGTCCGATTTAGCTTAAATTTGGCATAAATGCTTCTTTGGGTAATAGTAATAGGGACCAATGACCAAAAACTTAAAACTCAAAATGGCGGAATAAATATGACCAATTATTTTTAAAACTTTTCCAAAATTAAAGAAAATAAGGCACAAAACAAACAAAAATTGAGAGATTCAAGATTCCAGCTTTTTACTTGTATATACTATTAATTACTGTAAAAACTTCATGATTTTCTACTGGCCCGTTTTTTTAAATTTAATTTTAAAAAAATATATATTAAAACATTGGAAAGAATATGATTAAATTTTCTATTCTATTCATATATTAAACAAAATTATCTTAAATTAATTATAGATTTACCAAGAAAACCTATTTAGTCCCAAACATAATTTATTTTAAATATTTAAGAAAGAAAAATCGCAATAGAAATTGGTCCCAGAAAAAAAAAGTGACACAAGTTAGTTTTTTTGAATAGGGCTATTTTTTGCAAAGATGATTACAAAAAAAATAATGAAAATCCGAAAAAAAAATCGCGTCATTAGGGTATTTCAAATTTTTTCCAAAAGTCCGATTTAGCTGAAATTTCGTATAAAGCCTTATAATGGCAATTTAAATGCGGACCAATACTCAAAAACTTAAAATTCAAATCGGCGGAATAAATATCGCCGATTTATTCTTTAAATTTTGATAAAATTAACGAAAATATGGCACAAAACAAACAAAAATTGAGAGATTCGACCCATTCTGTTATGGGTTTTTTCCTCTCAATTTTTGTTTGTTTTATGCCATTTTTCGTCAATTTTGGCAAAATTAAAAAAATAAGACGGCCATATTAATTAAAAACCTTATTTTTATTACAATTTTAAAGAGCCGTAGCTCCCTTAGAAATCATTTCCGGACGAACAGTTATAGGAACTTTTTTTAATATTTTTTATCGTAGAATCACCTCTTAAATTTCTCGAACTTATTTCTGAAAAGAACCACTATGAACATGTACTATATATATTGGAATTTTCTATGAATCATAGTGGGATGTTGGTTATTAAAACAATACACTACAAATATATATTTTTTAAATTTTAAAAATGTATCAGATCGGACTTAATTTATTTAATTTAATGCATTCTAATATTTATTTATAATACTAAAATGATTTAACTAAAACAAAACGAGCTAAGCGCTAACTAAGAGCTCCTATACTGTATAAGCCACTTTGAGGAGCCGTTATTTGGCGCTTAGCTCGTTTTGTTTTAGAAAAATCATTTTAACATTATGGATAATTATTAGAATGCATTAAATAAAAATATATTCAGTCCAGTTTAATACATTTTAAAATGTTTGTTTACAGTTTGACACACATTTACGGTGGAAATTCGTAAATTTCAGTATTTAAGGGCAACTTGACGGATTTTCGACACGGGTTAAAATCTTTTGAGCATTTTAAAATTGGGCACATAATTTTGTATGCTCAAAAGAAAAAAAAAATAAGATTTTCTAACCTTTAAATTTTATACTTATACAAAAATTACAGACAATTTTAAACGATTTTTTACGATTTATGAATAATTTTTGGGAATTTTAGGGTCCCAATTAGGACCGTTAAAAAAGTTTGATCACTCTCAAATTTTTATAATTTTCTAATTAAACCTAAATAAAAGTTTTAAGATAATTAAAAAATATAAGCTCCACCCTAATGGGTTATGCCATTTACGTATTCCAAATTTTAAGTTGCTATCTTAAGCCGTTCAAAAGTTAAAGGGGGGGCGGACTTTATACACGAATTGTATATCTTTAGGACTTGTTAAATTAAATGATTGCATATTGCGTATTTAAACAATTATAATTAAACATAAAACTAATTTTAATAGAGTTGCAGGAAATATTAATTAGATTAATTAGATCCGGTAAACCAAGTAAATATAAAAACACAATACTTACGACCACGCTCGTGGTATATGGGTCAACTTTGGGTTTTGTTAAATTACACAGGCCCACAAAAAAACTAGAGAACTCTTAAGCATGCTATAATTTTCTTATGGTCTAAGAACTGATGACAATTGCCATTGTTATTTTCTTCCGACTAAATTTTAAATAGTAGAACGTAATTAAGCTACTTGCAACTTGCCAGGCTCTGGAACCAGTTTCTTTGGGTGCTAGAAGCCCCAAAAAGATAATGAAATGAGGTACCCAAAAAACCTATATTTGCTGAAAACAAATTTGTCCCCATTTTTGTTTTTAAAACTGCAAAAAAAAAAACATTGTAGCTCAAGATCCTCAAAGTTTTCTAGCACCTAAACTATTAGTCTAAGAGCTAATGACCATTTTTTATTTCATTATTTGCTCCAAGCTGTATGCTACTTGCAAATCGCCAGGTCCTGGATCGGGTTCCTTTGGATGCTAGAAAGGGCGGTGAAATGGGGTCCCCGAAAAATATATTTTTAACTTACCGAGTCAAAAAAATTATATTTATTACATTTAGATTAGTCTATTTTCACAGTTTTACACAATTATTTAGTAGTAAGAGTTAAAAAAACTTTACCTGACCTATGTCAACACTAAAAAGTCTCAATAATTTTCATTTAATCAAAATGTCATTTCATAAATACTTATTTCTTTAAAAAATTAAGTATCACATATTTTAAAAGCACTTTTTAAAGACTGTTCTCAATCCTTGGGTCCAGAATTATTGTGTATAACTATGAATGTATTAAATGAAATGTATATGACTCCGCAAGTTAAAAATAGATTTTTTGGGAGCTCATTGCCATAGCTTTTGGAGCTTCTAGCACCCAAAGGAACCGGATCCGGAATCTGGCAATTTGAAAATAGCTTAATTTGAATGCACTTTAAGATATATATAAAATATAGTCGGGAGCAAATAATTAAATAATAATGGTCAGCAGCTCTCCGACTTTTTTTTTTTTTTTGATTTTTGTCCAAAGCCATATTTGGTCAGAAAGTGGAGAACTATAATATATTAAAATTTCAGCCAAATCTGACGGAAATCACTTTTCCATAAGACCGATGCACCCATGTTTTCAGCGCTCTAGCACCTAAAGTATAGTTACTATACAGGGTGTCCCAATAACTTTCCTACTTGAAAACTGTCAGAGATATCAAAAATCTAAAAAGTAGGTGAATTAGATATTTTTAGTGAGCTTTCTATTTATGTAATCGGTAAGGTTTTAAATCTCACCCCCTAACCCCCAGCAACTCCAACTTTAAAATCTCAAATAGCAATGTGGGTCACGTGATGGATTATTTGAAAGGTATTATAAATAGAAAGTTTACTAAAAATATCTAATTGACCTCCTTTTTAGATTTTTGATATCTCTTACAGTATTCAAGATAATGACTGTAGGATAGTTAATGGGACACCCTGTATATGTATATTAATATATTAATTTTTGGTTATGCCCATTTTGGAGCAGTATGTCGGGAACTATAACATATCCATTTTTTAACCAGGTCCAAACCGAAACCACCACAAAATAAGAATGCGAGGTCTTTTGGGAGCCAGCGAGCTTTTTCATTGTTAAATTCGTTTTCAGCGGCCAAACATACGTAAGAAAAATATAGTCTGGTTAAGAGCAATTGACGTTTTTTTATGGGCCTGTGTTATTAATGGGATTACAGGGATACTAAAGAACCTTATAAAAGCAACCCTTAGAAAAGGGTCGCCCAAACCTCTAAACCTTCACTAGCAGTGTCGTATCTACAAATTGACTATGCAAAATTTCTCGGCGGCACACTTTATAGAGGGTGAAACACATCTCTACTCATTACATCTCTACTCACGCACATCTCTACTAACACACATCTCTACTCACACACAACTCTACTCAAACACATCTATACTCACACATATCTCTACTCACACACATCTCTACTCATTGTCATATACTTTGACATTTATTTAATTAGAACTAGGATACCATGGCGGAACAAAGCACTAATCTAAATAAATTTAATATTTTTTTTCTGTAATTCAGTTTGTTTATTGCAACCAAGGTTTATTACTACTAATAGTAATATGGATTTAAGTAAAATTTGTTTCCAATAAATGAACTTATAAACTAATCTACGGAAAAAAATATTAAATAAAATTTAGTTAGAATCTTTGTTCTGGCATAGTATCCTAGTTTTAATCAAATAAATGTCAAAGTATATGACAATAAGTAGATATGTGTGTGAGTAGATATGTGTGTGAGTAGAGATATGTGTGAGTAGAGATGTGTTTGAGTAGAGATGTGTGTGAGTAGAGATTTGTGTGGGTAGAGATGTGTGTGAGTAGATATGTATGTGAGTAGAGAAGTGCGTGAGTAGAGATATGATAAGTAGATATGTGTGTCACCCTTTACAGACTGACATACCCTGCGAGAGGCGGGACGGCATGCCGCGGCAGCCCGGTTAATACGCACATTTAACACTGACACCACTGGTGTCACACCAGAAACTAGAATTTAAAAAAATAAACTGAAAATGGTACGGATCCACTGCACTTACTCTCTCGCAAATATGTACAGTAAATAGTCCGAGAGCAAGCAACGTCGCGACGCGTCGTCAAAAAAAGAATTTTAGTAGGGCTACAAAAAAATAGACCTAAAATAATTTAAAAATTTAATATTTTTACCTGTATAAGTACGATACGTACAGGTAAACGCAACCGATCCAGCCAGCCAGACCGTCCGCATGCCTACCGTAATCGTGAATGAGAGGGGATATCAAAAAATTAGCTGTAATAAAATTCTCAAAAACGTTGGTAGCTCTCGGGCTTTTGATTATGTACAATGTAAAAAGTAAACTGAATATTCAGTTAAAAATTTTTGAAACACCATGTAATTTATTCAAAATTGGGATCCTTTTTAGGAATTTGGATCATCCAATTTGGATGACCATGACCCACCCCTTTGAAAGGCATGTATCCCCTCGAGTTTGCGATATGACACCCCTGAAGACATTCATTGTAATTGGTCTATACCTGGTGTACCAAACTTTTCATTCCGATGTAAAATCTCCTGTAATAAAAAAGACAAAAATGTATTTCATAAAAGGTAAAAACATTGAAAATTAGGGGTTTTATATTGTAAACTGCACTTATTTTGTTGAATTTTGATTATTTACAGCTTTAATATAAGGTACCCAGTCCGCACATATATGGATGCAACATGTAAAAGAAAGATTTTTTAGGTAATATGTGCCATATTACATGAGACATAACATACATATGTATGCTACATAACATGCCCTATAACAAAGATTTTTTACGTTACATGTGCCATATTACATAAGATGTAACATACATGTGTATGATACATAACATGCAATATTGCATGTTATGTATCATACATATGGTATGAGAACATACATAATACATACAATGTTATGAAATTCATATGGCGTCTATATTATTTTAATTTTTATAGGTTAGAATTACTAATATTCTTAAAATTATTGTTAATAATAAAAGTTTTTCCCTTAAGTAGTAGAAACGCATGACTTAAACTGATTTTAGATAGTTTTAGACAAAAAATTAAAATAATTTATTTTTTTTTTAATGATAATTATTTGCTATTTTTTTTCTAAACATTGGCTTTTTATGTGGCGCATGATTTTTAAGCCTGGTAGAAAGTTTGCTTTCACAGTAAAACTGCATATTGCATAAGAATTTTATCTGATGGATGGTACATATAAATATTTTTATATACTTTAATTACACAGCCCCACAAAAAAAAAAAAAAGTCTGGATCTCTAGACCAGACATGTGTATCCTTATGTATTTTTGCCCGCTGAATCCGAATCCGAGGTCAGAAAAAGCCCTACACCCCAGGAATTGGCCCCAGAGGCCGAAAATTCCCGTTTCACACCTTTCAGCGGCCATTTTCGGCCTCTGGGGCCAATTCCTGGGGTGTAGGGCTTTTTCTGACCTCGGATTCGGATTCAGCGGGCCAAAATACATAAGGATACACATGTCTGGTCTAGAGATCCGGACTTTTTTTTTTTGTGGGGCTGTGTTATTAGGTTTATCAAAAAGACACGTAAAAATTTTCACCAAGTCTAAATCTATGATGCACTCCATAACAAGTAACGAGTGTTATAAAATCTATTTAAAAGAAAGAGAAAAAACTACAAGCAGAATTTCGGAAAAGCCTACTTTCATTGTTATGTATATACCTAGTATGTAGCTGATATGTTGCATGTTATGTAACTGACACATAACTTGAGGCGGAATTGTTAAAGTCCAAGGACTATACATGGAATATAAAAATTACATGGCTGAAACATCACATAGAACAGTGGTTACGTACCTGCTATGTACCTGCTATGTATTTGTGTTGACTGTGTAGTAACAATACTTTTTAATAAAATATTACTATAGTTATTGACCTAGAAAGTTCAGCCGAATAAGCTTAAATATTATATATCGCTATTTTAATTTAGACTGACATATCAATTTTCGATCCTATATTGCAATATATTGGCTCGATATTGGTTTAGTCCATTTTGATATTTATTTATGAACGTAACATTGGGCTGTGTTATTTCTTTCGTAGTATTTTTTTCAACCCTCATGCACTAGATATTTTAGTATAAGATGTTGATATTACATAGGAAGATTTAAAATATAAACAAACCGTAAAGATATAAAAAAGTAATATTATTCTAGGAATACACAACACAGGTTTTCCAAAACCTAGGTGTCAAACTTTATCGAAATTTTTAAATTTATTAAATTTATAAAACAATGTACAGTGATGGCATTTAATATCGGGACAAACAATGTTTCATAGATTGTAGTTGGTCTTGCGTCATCTTTTAGAAGACTTCAAAATATGTAAAATGTTTGTTTATTTGTTGCTATCATACAAATAGTTTCTAAAAAAAGTGTTTTTTATCTTATTTTAATTTAAGTTTAATTATTTAATCTATCGTAGAAATTTAACGAGAAGAAATGCTAAGTCATTCTTAGTATTAGGAGATATTGACGAGGTTCAGTTTTAGAGTCCGTAGTTCTATTTCTGTAGAAATGTTGTATTGAGAATTAGGTTTTAATATTAGGCCAAAAAAGGGTCCTCAGAAGTCAAAAGCTACAATGGTTAGTGAAGCAATTTTTAATTATTTGAGAAAAAAACAAGGTGCAGTTACCGTATACTAGGATAAATTATCCGCTACTTTAGGGCGGCTCTTAACTAAATAAACCCTGAAACTAAAATCAATTTGCAATAAAAAAATTTACAGATTCTTGTGAGTTTTTGGCTTTACCGAAGAGTAAAATTATGTGTGTTATTTCTTAATGGATATTAAACAAATTTTGATCCAAAGAATATCTATTTTATTATTTTTGTTATATAATTACAATATTTGTTTAAATATAATAAATATTTATTCAGTAAACTTCAACTAAATAATTTGGTTATGTCAAAACGAATTAACCTAGTATTTAATTTTTAAAATAATCCCATGTTAATCCATGAAAAAAGTATAAAAATTACACGAATTTTTTTGAGGTTGCCCCGATATTTAATGCCACCACTGTACATGTAAAACTTAAATAAACTCATTACTTATACAGAGCGTGAGAAAAGTCCTCCCCTTTAACTTTTGAACTGCTTAAGATATCAACATAAAATTTGGAACACAAAAATAACATAACTGAAATAATTTTTTAATATATATTTGATATGCTTAGGCGGTAGAATGGAGACAGGAGGGCAAGGGGGAACATTTTTTTACAAAGAGAGGGGAGTCTTGTTGTAAATCATTTTAAAGCTCATAAAATTTTCTATTCGTCCATATATTTTTTAATTTTTTAAACATTTTTTTTTTCAATTTTTTTTGGTAAAAAATTCGATTTTTTAAGATTTTATTTATATTATTCCAAATAAGTTTAAAAGTATAATTAAGGTATTTGCATCAATAAAATATACTATTTTTCAAAACTGTTTGATTTTTTTAATCAAATTTTGAAAAAATTTCCTATTGTTAACCCTATTTTAAACAACAAAAAATTGCTCAGAAAAAATTAAAAATATATGGGTGTATAGAATATTTTATAAGCTTTAAAATCAGGTGCATTACGATCCCCTTTTCAGTTAAAAAAAATGTTACTCCTTGCCCCCTGTCTCCATTATGCTCCCTAAGCATATCAAATAATTACCAAAAAATTATTTGGGTTATGTTAGTTGCGTGTTTTAAATTTCCAGTTGATATCTTAAGCCATTTAAAAGTTAAGCGGACTTTTGACACGCTCTGTATATATATATATTTTTTTTTTAATAAAAAAAAAGTTTTTTTAAAAATAAAAAAAAAATAATATAACTTAAAAAAAAATATTTTTTTTTCGTTTTTCGCAAAAAGAAAATAAAGAAAAAATAAAATATTAAAAAAAATGATTTTTTTTTAATTTGTTTTTTCATTTTTTTTCAAAATCTTATTTCAAAAAAATATTTTTTTTTTTGAAAAAACCTTTTTTTGATTGAAGGAAATAAAAAAATTTTTGAAAAATTTTTGATTTTTTTTTTGATTGGCTGCGGTCAATGGAAACAGCAAAACTAATTAAAAGTCATCAAATGATAAGTTTTGCTAGAAAACTGCTAAACGGCTAATATCTGTCACTTGTCACAGCCACCATTTGAAATTAGATTAGAATTAGAAATACCCACAAAAAGTACATTCCCGCGCTTTTATAAAATCAATCAAAACTAATCATTTCAAAACATTGATGAGGAATGATTCAGCGATATCTGACAATCGAAACTGATCACAGCGTATAGTAGTGAGCTTTCGATGAGTTTTGCTGTTTCCATTGAATGCAGCCATATTTGGGAAAATGCAATATATGTACCATTTACTGTGAATATTACATTACATTTTGTTTAACCTCGTACTATTCTACTTAATTAAGCATCCCCTAAGTCCAGGACTTGTGTGGGCTAGTAGTAGAGGGAACCACCGGCTTTAATTGACTTTCGAACCAATTTATAGAGAGCGCTTCACTTACGCCTTCGCCAAATTTCAATTATTAATTAACTAAAAAAGGCAAATCGCCGGTGAGAATCGAACTCACGCTATTTTGGGTAGTAAACTCGTCAAGTACGACGCGGTAGTCCACTACACCAATCCTCCAATAGACAAAAGTTAAGAGGGGGGGTGCATTTGGCCCGCTCTGTATAATAGAATGCGTAGCATTACATATCTTCACGGCTTGTTTTATCTGTTATAAAAGGAAAAAGTACAAGTGACATATTTATGACATTATAAAAAATTAATGTTAACGTAAAAAGAACATGAGTGTTGTTCAGACATATTTCAACTTTTTGGAAAGTTTTAATGCTTTTAAAGAGTAACGATTTCCTAAACGTTCTCCTACTACTTCTTTAAAAACTTTTGAAATCAAATAAAGTAGGTAAGGTAAAACCCCCAATAGTTGACAGTCTAAGAAAAATTCTATAATGTTTTTTAATTAAAATTTTATCTAATAATTTTTTTTTATATTTTATTGAATACATGTGTTTAGTTAGATGTTTTCTTTTTATATTAGTACCAAAATGTTTGAATGTGATAATACAAACAAATATTTTTAATTTTTTTTTAGACCCTGTAAAAATTGTTAAGTTAACAGGGGTAATAAATTAATTTACCAATAGTTGACATATAACATATCTAATAGTCGACATAACATATTTTTCTTTTATTTTAAAAGAAATATTACTTTAAAAGCATAATGCTTTAAAAATGTAACTTATAAATTACTGTTTTTATTAAAAAGAATGCCAGTAAAGTTATATTTTTATTTAAATTCATCAAGTTTTACAAAACGATATCAAAGCACCAATAGTTGACAGTATTTTAACCAATAGTTGACGAAAAATTCCTTCTCAACTTTAAAGCTCTAAATCTTATTTTATCTCTAAATGCTATGCGACTAGAGGTTAACCAGAATTGTACAATAACTTACAAAAGTAAAGTTCTTACACGGAAAGAAATTAGTGGGCTCTGCGCTATACATTATAAGATATTTGGTAACAGTGGCAAATTATAGTGATTTAAGCTATAGATTATAAGGGACACAATAACTAATAATGTTAAAAATAAATTGGAAACGATTATATATATTACAGACAAGATTATATTTATTACAGGCACTATTATAAATTTACAGAAATTTTATTATATTATAAAAATTATTAGCACGGACAATAATTAAATCTATTTAAGCTATAAATGCCATACTATTTGTTATATTTTATTATTCACTAAACAATTAAAGTATTTCATATAAATTTTTACACTGACTGCCATAATTGTAAGAGAAAGCCTTGTATTTATATAATAAGCGATTATAATTTGCTTGGTATGTGTGTTATAGCGCTCCTAGCTATAATTTTTTTTTTCCGTGTAGCAAAATACGAAAAATAAGAGATAAGCATTTTAGTTAAAATACTTTGATATATTTTATTTTTTTATTGGAATTATAAAAAAAAACATTAATTTTATCTTAAAACACCCATCCACATTTTGATCTTAATTAAATGTGCAGGTGTCCACAGATCAGGGAAAACAGGCAAATCAGGGAAAAGTCAGGTAATTTGATCAACTGTAAAAAAATCAGGGAAACTGAAAAAAAGCTGTGGTGTACATGATAAATTGTTATTAAAACAAGTTTTTATTTATAGAGCTCTACCAATCCATAGATCAGTTTTACAGAAAAAAAGTTGAAAAAAATAAAAAATCATAACTCAAAAATAAAACAGGATGTTCAAATTTTTTACGAATATTGGCTTCAAAAACTTTTTTTGTATCTCTATGATCTGTACTAAAATCAGGGAAAATTTTTAATTTTTATCAGGAAGTTCGGAGAAGAATCAGGAAAGCATCATGAAAAAACTAGGGAAGAATCAGGAAAAAATGAGGGAATCTTAATTTGAAAAAACCTGTGGTCACCCTGAGGTGTATAATACAGTATTTTAAACGATCCCCACGAGCCGTAAAATTAGCTGTCAACTATTGAAATTTGTTGATTTTTTAATCTAGTGGTTGACACCCTCTATGTAAAAAGCTAAAACTGTCTTATTGAGTTGTAAATAATCAGAAAAAGTTTGATTTGAACCCACAAAAGCCTGTAATTAAGATTAGCATGCATAAATACGTATTATTCACTAAATACTGAAAATTAAAAACACCCAATTTCTTAGCACTTGTCTTCAGAAACTGTAAAAAAAATGCGAACAAAAACACTCCGCCTGCCATATTAAAACGCAACTCATCATTTGATCTTCAGTTGCAAATTCTAAGACTAGATGGTACTAGGTGCCCATTTATTATTTATTTCGCCTCAATAAATGTAATGTAATCTTATTTTAGGTTGTTTTATTTAAAACTGTCAACTATTGGGTGTTTTACCTTAGGGGGAAATTTGTTTGGATTAATATAAAATGTTTTCTTATTATTTTTAACTTTTTAGCCTAAAAATTGACTTATTGTAGAATTTAATCCATTTATCTTATTTATAGGGAATAAATGAAAGGTAGAAGTTTCACAGGGGGTTATACTCCATTGACGCAATTTTTCAACTAAAAGATTTAATTTTTGCGGAATCAAAAATTAACAAACCGTATTGAAAATTCAATAGAAGCTTGGTATTGTCCAACTTATCTATTTTAGAAAATTTAAATTTAATAAAAAAGTAACAACAAAGAAAATTTCAGAAAAGCACACTTTTTAATCATTAATTTTAAATTTTTTACAATATTTCCATCTAAATTGGTAATTAGAGTTTTTTAGGATCGTGGCTGACACTGAAATTAATAATAATTATTGTAAATCCACCACAATTCTAGAGTTAAAACAAGCCGTGGAGATATGTAATGCCACGCATTCCATAATACAGAGCGGGCCAAATGCACCCCCCCTCTTAACTTTTGAACGAGTTGAGATATCGACTTCAAATTTAGAACTGTTTACATCATTTTAAAGTTTATAAAATTCTTCATTTAACAATATATTTTTTAATTTTTTGGGTTTAAAATAGGCTTGAAAATGGGTATTTTTGTCAAGATTTCCCTAAAAAATCAAACAATTTTTTAAAAATTACTAATTTCATGATTAAAAAACGCAAATTATACTTTTAAACTAATTTTAATTGACATAAATAAAAATTTACAAAAAGAAAACTTAAAAAATCGCATTTTTTAGCACAAAAAATTGAAAAATCAAAACCTTAATAAAATTGTTTAAAAAATAAAAAAAATATACAGTCCAATAGAGAATTTTATTTGCTTTGAAGTGATGTATCACACGACCCGCTTTCTATTTAAAAAAATGTCCCCCCATGCCCCCCTGCCCACGTCTTAAGAGCTGAAAGTATCAAATATATCCTAAGATAATCTAATTTAAGAGCGAAATTTGAAGTCGATATCTCAACTCGTTCAAAAGTTAAGAGGGGGGAGGGGGTGACTTTTGGACCACTCTGTATATTATTCACAGTAAATGGTATATTTAATTTTCTAAATACTTAAAAATATATATAAAAAAAATAACATATTTTTTCTTGCTTTTTAGAACACTGGACGTAATAAAAACACTTTTCTTCCAACGTTTCGGATTTTTTTAGTTTATGTTTTTGATGTCACGTGGTTTTGGCGGCTATATTGGATTTTACGTAAATAAAAAAACTTTTTCCACCTAGCTTTTGAAATTAGAGTTCAAGAACTTTCATTTCAGTCTTTGTAGACCTCAATCGGATTCATGCAAGTGGTTTTATAGTCGTTTAAGTAATAAAAGTAGTGAAGATCACGTGGTTCTAGCGGCCATATTGGATCTCCTATAGTGATTTACTGCAAGGGCCACTCAGATTTAGAGAGTAGAGTTCAAGACCTTTCATTTGAGCCTTAATAGACCTCAAATGGACTTCACCAATTTTTAATAGTTGGTTACAGTTTTTTTCTCCCTAAAGAAGAGTGCGTTGGCGGAAATATAATTTTTGAATTTTTAATTTACTATTTATTGTTCTTTGAAAAAGAGTTAACATATAATTTCATATGAAGAACGAGAAAAAAAAATAGAAAATAGTTATTTATGGTACTAGTGGGTAAAGTAAGATTGCCCATGAGAAAATTAAGGAGAGGGCAATATGGGTTTACCCATGAGTGCCATACCAGGTTTTATCCAATAAATAGCTTAGAAATTCATATTTTTATTAAAAATTTTAATGACATTTACAAGAAAATAATTTGACAAGTGACAGTTGAGTGGGTAAAATAAATAATTATCCACTTAATAAAGTAAAAGCCACGCGGGGGTTATTATTGAGTTTATCTATTTAAAATAAAGCTGGTAATTGTCTTATTATCTGTATGTATTGGATAAACAATATTTATTTCAACTCTACTATTAATGTTACCAAATTTATTATAGTAGTATGGGAGATTAGCTCAGCGGGTTAAGGTATCGATATAGCGTTGACACTGAGCTATGATCGTGAGTTCAAACCTCACTGGCGCCGATTGCCTTTTTCAGTTAATTAATAATTGAAATTTGGCGAAGGCGTACTCCCTAGATATATTGGTTCGAAAGTCAATTAAAGCCGGTGGTTCCCTCTACTACTAGCCCACACAAGTCCTGGACTTAGGGGATGCTTAATTAAGTAGAATAGTACGAGGTTAAAAATAAACATAAAACATAAACATAAAAACATTATTACTTATCTAATAATGGTCGGGCGTCCGACGAGTGCTAAAATTTAAAATTTTGGGAGTTTTGGTCCCGGGACTGGGCGTAAGGTTCTAGTACCAAAATATTACACAAGTTAAGAGTTAATATTTTTTAAATTTTTACAGTTAACTAGTTTCATAAAGTTTTAGTATTTTGAGTCACTGAAAATTAAAACAAAAAAGTCTTACTTACATACGTTGGACAAAAATTATATTTTTTTAACCGACTTCCAAAAAGGAGGAGGTTATCAATTCGACGTGTGACTTTGTTTTTTTTTATGTTTGTTCCCGCATAACTTTGGAACGAATGAACGGAATTCGATGAAACTTTTTGCAACTTAAATAGGGCATTCCTGAGGTGGCCCCGTTTCAATTTTACGCTCGGATAATGCCGGGTAAGCCGGATAATTAAGATAAATCTAATCATTTTAACGCAATTTCACTTAAAACCTGCTTAATTTGGTTCTACTACCAAAAAAATTTTTAGAGAAATATTGGATAACTCGGATCCGGATACTTGATTAAGGAATCACTCAAATATTACAGCACACTGAAAATCTTTTAAATGCCGCTAAACTTGATTCTCTGGACTTGTAATATTAAAATACCAAGAGAAAATGATAAATTTTGTGATTTTACCATAAGGCCTTATGGTAATCTTGTTAAACTTTAAGCGTTAACAAGATTTTATTTATTTCTAAAAAATAAAACAAGGTTGGTGGTTTCTTGGACGCTGAAATAAAAATATTACTTTTAATTTTTAGAAATTTATCTTTAAGATGATGACGTCACAATGTACTAACAGTGCATTGTGACGTCAGCAGCTTGCCGAGATGGAAGGACAGCTATGATTTAGCTTAGTTGACGTTACAAATCTACAAGTTCTGTGTCTTTAAAAAGTAAAAAATAAAAAATACTGCGTCGGTGCCAATTTTACAGCAAACAATAATAAAATAATTAAAAAATAACTGTTACTAATTAATTTAGGGAATAGTGAAATTGGCACCGATTTAAGAATTTTTTATTTTTTACTTTTTAGAGACATAGAAGTCGGTTAATTTTTTTTTTGCGAAAATTTTTTATTTTTTTGGATTTTCAAGAAGATTGGTTTGGTTTTGGGTACGAGGTGACCACAATCATTTCATTATCTAAGAAATTAGAAATAAAGGTATAGTTTGTATCGCATTAAAAAAAACACGCATGTGTTTTTTTTTTGGTGTGTAGGAATGTTATTTCTTCAAATTTTAAAATAGAAAAATATATTATTCTAAATATAAAATAAAATATTTTCAATATTAAATACATTATGCCAAAAAGTAACAAAGTTAACCCTAACAAGTCAAGAACTTGATTTTTTGAAATTTCAATAAAAAAATATGTTACTTATCCATGGTATGTTTTCACAAAATTATTTAGGTTAAATGTTGTGTAAAGATACAATGTTACCCTGAGTTTTCACTCAATTTAACTTTAGTATAACATTACCTACTTTACATTGTAGGTATACTATAGTCCGCAGAGTTACTTTAGTACCTAATTTAGTTAAATGCAACTTATTTCAGGGTAATTAAACAACAAGTCAACCAAAAGACGGTTTCCTAAATTACTTATTTGGCCGTCCCAGCATAAAAGCAGTATCTACAAACATATATAATTGGTAAAATTTCGGTATCGATACAGGTAAAATTCTGCTCAGACAAGTCCTAAGTGCAAATTAAATGTTTGAGAAATGGTTTTATAATTTTTGTTTACACTATTTGAAATCTTCTATAAATAAATATGGCGTTTATTAAATAATAATTTATTTAAAAATGTTTTCAAAAAGTGCAAAACAAATATGATAAGACTCATATCTCAAAACCTCCAATTTGCACTTAGGACTTGTCTTAAATGGAAGTATAAGTAAAATTAGAATTCCGGTAAGCATAAGTGATAATTTTGTATTTTTTTACAGTGTATAAAACTGTAATTATATATCGCCTTGTAAATTTTGAAACGTTGTATCTCAAAAAAATCAATATTCCGTTCTTTGCACTAATTACCTCTGTACATGATGAGTGATAACATATACAAACTCCAATTAACTATTTCAATTAGTTTAAGAGTTACGTTATATTCGAGTAATAAACTGGAGTTTGTATAAGTTACCAGTCATCATATGCAAAGTTGATTAGTACAATGTAGTGTAATTATTTGAATATTTTTAATATTTTATTTACTTTGTTTAATTGTCTGACAAGTGTCAAAAACTCACCAGAGGTATGTCCTTGATCGTGATTTTAGGGATTTTCGACCCACCGAACTAGTTAAGATGGCCACTGACTTTGCTGTCAATTTGACTTACTTTACACCATTTTTTTGTTCACTTCAGCTGAAACAGTCTGAACTGAGTAACCTATCTTTTCGCTAGGCATCCTCAGGGATAAAGCATTTATTTTATGTTAAATATTATCTTGGTGTTTAGTTTAAGGATACTTACAAAAGTATCAGGCCGTACCTCTGAAGAGTTCCCCGTCAGTTATCTGTTTGAGCTTCCCTCAATAAACTACCACAGCCCAACAACCAGTTTTACTGAATTAACCTACGACCCCTTAAATCGCTAAAACACAGGCTCCCAACAACTTATTTACTAGAAGCGATTTAACACAACAAGGAACTGAAAATAAATTTTTTGAGATACGATGTTTCGAAATTTACAGGGCGATATCCTTTTTCTATTGTGCCAATAATGCAGCTCACGCCGAAAGCTTGTTACCTTCCGGTAAGCTTATAAGCTTAAGCTGAATACAGGTTATAGCCTATAAGTTATAGGCTGTCCTATATCTAAAAGCCTTTCCTATTTTATCTCCCCTACCCACAGGTAGAAAAAAATCAAGTGTCAGCCAGCGGAGAAGCAATATATTTCAATCACTTAGATTAATTATGTCGCTTAGAATTAATGTTCACTTTAAAGCCGTATCTGTTGCTTTTTTCAGTCTGCCTTTTCGTATTTCTATCCCGCATATTAGGGTCGTAGGTCGAAGAGAAAGAACTCAATCTTTTGTGAAAAATGATAGCTTTTAAGATATCGCATTACCATTTTCAAACGACTTTATTAACCTAACTTAATAGTTTTTTTTATAAGTTAACTGGGCAGGTATTACTTTCTCTCACTCTTTATATGTGGCTTTTCCCTTGCGGGTAATTAGCCAGGGTTTCTCTATTTTTTGTTGTAACCATCCAGTGCGCAAGACTAGTCGCATATGGCGCACTTTTTTCATTTTTTTTCCATAGTTCAATTTATATTTTTTTCACTTCTTTTTTCTTTCTTCAGTCTCCAGTATTCAGTCTTCTCCTGTTTACATTTACAGGCCACATAAAACATTTATTATACTACTACTACTATTATTACTTTTCTTCTTACTTTTTTTTCTACTCTTGCTCGAAATGCAACGTTAGATAGAATAAGCCCCGCCCATTTCGAACCAAAATCCCTAGATTTAAAATTATCGATTTTACCGTGCCAGAATAAAAGGCGTATACTCCATGTCATTAAATATTTCTTAAAACTTAAAAAATGAGACAATTTTTAATTGAATTAAGAGTTTTAATGTTGGTTTGGTGTTTTTTTTTAATGGGGTGCGTTGGGTTACGTTAACGTTGGTTTGGTTTGGTTTTTTGCTGGTTTGGTGTTTTTTTTTTTAATGGGGGGTGTTGGTTTACGTTAACGTTGGCTTGGTTTGGTTTTTTTGTTGGTTTGGTGTTTTTTTTTTAATGGGGTGCGTTGGTTCACGTTAACGTTGGTTTTGCTCCTGTTTGGTGTTTTTTTTTTGTAAAAAAAATTGTTGGACCTGTTTTTGTGTGTACCTTATGCGCACCGACCCCACTACTTTTTTTTTAATTACATACTTCCGATTATTAGAATTATCAATTTAAGTTTTAGCCCGGCGGAAGGTAGGTAAGTCCCGCCCTGTATATTGTAAAATATAGAAATCTGTGCTGCAATTATTTAAAATAGATAAAGTTAAAGCGTATACGCTCTTTTACCCTATTTCGGCCATTTTGGATCTGTTTTCCCCTAAAAAAACAAGCAGGGTGCCACATAACCTACAAAATTCGATGTAACGTTACGTACTCGTATTGCTTGATAAAATTTAAGGGATCTAGGAGACTTTGCAGAAAAATTTACCGCGAAACTTTTACCGCGAAAACATTTACCGCGCAATGATTTAACCGCGAAAGGTTTCACCGCGAAAAAGTAATTACCGGCAAAAATTATTACCGCGAAAACATTTACCGCGAAAAATTATTACCGCGAAAACATTTACCGCGGAAACTATTATCGCGACAATAAAAATCGCGCATACTTTTACATCGTAATAATATAAAATAACCTTAAAATATATATTATAATTTTTTGAATGAAACGCTTACTTTATAATCATAATTTTATTTTTATTTTTATCAAAAACAAAACCAAACAACCCAAACAATTTAATCATATTTATGTTTTTTAAAATACTAGACTTATAACACCAATATAAAGAAATTGGTTATATATTATATTTATTAGTAATTAGTAATAATCATAATTTTACTTACATATATTTTTAAAAACCAAACCTAACAACTGAATTATATTAAGATTTTGTTCTGCAATTATAAAACTGAATTAAACAAATTACAACTTTTTATAACTTTGTATTCTCATCAAAATCAATGGAGAGCCCCTAGCACAAGCCAAAAGCTTATTTGGGGCTCTCCATGACTATGTACCTACACCAAAAATAAATAAATAAAATAAATAAAATAAATAAAATAAATAAAATAAATAAAATAAATAAAATAAATAAAATAAATAAAATAAATAAAATAAATAAAATAAATAAAATAAATAAAATAAATAAAATAAATAAAATAAAATATATTAAACTTCGTGTAGCTAACGAAAAAGTATGAAAAAAAAAGTATTTTTATAATTTAAAATTAGACGCGAAATTTGATTTGCGCGTTAAATATTTTCGCGGCTATCACTTTCGCTATATATTTTTCGCAGTAATTGCATTTCGCTATTAAAACTTTTCGTGGTAAGAGTTTTCGCTATTTTTATTTCGCTTTTATATTTTTTTACGTTAAATTTTTATCGCTGTTAATTTCGCGGTAATTTTTTCGACGAAATATTTTCGCGATATTTGTTTTCGCAGTAAATTTTTCGACGAAGGCTCCTGTTCCCAAATTTAAGTTATACTTATTTATCAAGGGACTGAATTAGCTAGTTTATTCTTATGCTTGAAGGACTTTTCCTGACCTGAAGCGAAGTATAAATATATTACGCACCAAGTACGCGAACCTAGCTTTCAGCGCACGAGAGTAGGTAAGCTTTGGGTCGAGGTGAGTTTTCTTTTGTTCATACTAAATATGGTTTGAGATATTTAGTTACCTGCAAAAAAAACGCAATTATTTTACAATATTGTATCAATTTGACATTTTGTGTTTGACGTTTACTTACACATGGGAGGATTGGTGTAGTGGACTACCGCGTCGTACTCGACGAGTTTACTACCCAAAATAGCGTGAGTTCGATTCTCACCGGCGCGCCGATTTGCTTTTTCCAGTTAATTAATAATTAAAATTTGGCGAAGGGGTAAGTGAAGCGGACACTCCCTATAAATTGGTTCTAAAGTCAATTAAAGCCGGTGGTTCCCTCTACTACTAGCCCACACAAGTCCTGGACTTAGGGGATGCTTAATTAAGTACAATAGTACGAGGTTAAACAAAATGTAATGTAATCTGACAGCAGATATATAAACAAAGTTGTTACTTTCCAACCATTGTCATAGACAACGGGTGGAAAATAAGTCCAAACCACTTACTAGATAGTTTGAAAATAACATTTTCTTACGAGCGTACAGAAAGATGTCTCTATTCGAACATATGCATGCGGAAAGAAGGCCTTTTACGCACGCATGATTATTTCATAAAAATCAACTAAAGTGCTTAAAGAATAAGATGAGATATTGTGTGAAGAAATAATATAAATGGCAAATGAAAATGCAAACTTTTTGTTTCAATAATTGTTTAAAAAATATTATAAAAAAATATACACGGTGTATTTGATACAGGGTTCGAAATTTTAAGGGCTTATTCTACATCAGAAAATATGACAAAAAGTTCCTATAAACATATGTCTAAAAACGCGTCGTAAGGGAGCTACGCCCCTTTGAAAGTGGCTAAAAAAATCGGTTTTTGTTTAATAACTCAGAAACCCTTTGAGATATAGCAACGAGGTTTTATACGTGATTCAATCTTAATAAGGCCCATCTTCGTATGTTATTTTCATGTACTTATTTTAACCAGGGGCGTGCGAAACGGGGGGGCCTGATCAGTTTTTTGTCAAAAACTTTTTTCTGTGTAACTTTTTTGTGATTTTATTTTTGGTATAAGATTCCTCAGGTCAAAATACATAAAAAGTTAGCTATTGTAACACTGTAGGACTAACCGTTTTCGAGAAAAATTAATTTAAAGGTGAAATTTCACGGTACGGTAATAAAATGTTGAAAACCGAAATTTCAATGATGCAGAGTAGATCAAAAACTTATAAAAAAACCTTATATACAGGTATAGTTCTCCGCATGAAAGAAAGTCTCCGATGTAAGGGGGAGGAATCATTCGCGCTCTCTTCTTTCCGTCAAGAGCGTTATAAGGCGTGCATGCCTATATCGGGCCTCCCACTTGCACACATATTTCAAACATATTTCCCGTAGATTGTTTTTTAATAAAGTAAATAAAATACATTGTACAGTGTTCATGAATTTAAGAGATAGTTGTTTAATAGTAGGTACATAGTAAAGGTAGTAATAATGTCAAATAACATATCGAGTGAAAAAAGATTGAAAAATCTACCATAGTTCATATTTTAAAAGCGTGCAATGTACCTGGTTTCTAAATTCTGGCTTAGGTTAACAGTTGTTAGTTAAAATGTTTTAGTTTTTTTCATGCTTACATAATGTACGAGTATAAATAAATGACATGACTACACACTGGAGTGTATGTCCTAGAAGGACAGTCTTACACAGTATTATAAATGAAAAATTATGATCTTCATTGCACTGCACGAATTCCTATGTAACTTTTTTTATGAGCATAATTCATCTCAATAGTAGATGATATATATTTTTTAAGTTAGGTTATGTCGTTTATGTACATTTTAACCATTAATTTAAATTTCCCGGTTGAGTTATAATCAAAATGGCAGATCGTAAATATGTATATAACCTTGAGATGACAGCTCATCTATGTTCTTTGCAACGAACTATTAACTGTTCTCTCTAGAATAGGCATTTCATTCGTTAAAACTGACAAAAACGTCGGCAACATAAACATTCGTCTGTCTTACTCGCACATCTTTGTTCTAACAGAGAAAACAATACCAGTTACTGGTAATTGTTATTATTCAGGCCTGAATATACCTATACTATTTGTTTACAAACAAAGCAAGATGTTGGCGATACTTTATTTTAACGATAGCGTATTCTAGAAGAAGAGTTGTTAGTTCGTTGGTTCTTTGTCTATGGCACGAGCACAAAGAATTCGCAGTTTGTGTTTTGTAGCCAATGTGAAGAGTATACTATGGTATGCAAAACATTACATAGCTTATTAAAATATATAGCTAATAAAATTTTAACACGCGACGTATAATATAAATAAAAGAGTGTAACGAGATCAATATCTGCGGTTTTGTTTTGTGGAAGTTGAATTTATAAAAATATAATTAATACCTACAAAAATACATACAACATTTCGTTGTATTTTTAATACTAAATGTTATTTGTTAATATATATAACTTATTTATGGTATAAAGTTTAAAAAAAATCGAATTTGTCCTTACCTACTGGTTTCTCAATGCCTTTAAAACAATGGACAGCAGTCCAATACGTTAGGCAACATAAATTTAGGTCTTCAATACCAACCCAAAAAGAAAATTCCCTAATAATATTATATTTGGATTTTATCATAGTGCATTATACATGTATGCAAAATTATTAAAGAATACATAAAACAGGTTATGAAACACAAAAACAAGTACAAAATCTTTAGACACAACGGGGTATTTATTATCAACGACTGTCAAATTAAGGAGTAGGTCATAAGTTCCCTAGGAAACTTTAGACCTACTGTACACATAGCTGTGTAAAAATAAAAAAATAGTTTTTTATTTAAAAAAATAAATATCTTACCTTAATGTAATTTAAAATATAATCTAAAATTTTATTTTTACCTAAAATATGCATGATTTTATTTTAAAACATTGATAATTATACTTTTATATCTTTCTGTAGAACTTATCTCTTTATCTAATCTAAATAGACGGCTGTCCATTACAATACACTAAACTAAAGCTATGTTTTATTGCATAACCATAGACTAGTTCATTACTTCTAAACACCCTGTATACATAAGATATAAGAGGAAATTTATAAAAAATATTAAAATATTAAAAATATTTTTCTCGAATTTCCGAGAGATTTTTCTCTTATATGAGAGATTTTTCTCTTAACTGGCATGCCAAAATTTAAGAGGTGATCCTACATCCAAAAATATGAAAAAAAGTTCCTATAAAGGTTGGTCCGGAAATGAGCCCTAAGGGAGCTACGGCCCTTTAAAATTGTAATAAAAATAAGGTTTTTAATTAATAACTCTGGTACCCTTTAAGTTAGAGCGACGAGATTTTGCATGTATACTAGTATTAATAAGGGCAATAAGTTTGTGTTAATTTATTTTTTGAATTTATCCAGAGGCGTGTCTAGACGGAAAAAATATGTGAGGCTTAACACGTTTTTGCCCAAAACTTTTTATGTGTTTTTTTTGGATTCTTTGTAAAAAAATATAGATTTCTTGAGTAAAAATACATAAAAAATGTCATACAGTATAACACTGTAGAAGCAACCGTGTTCAAAAAAAAATGCAATTCAGAGGAAGTAACATTTTGTGCCACCAAAAACGTTACTTTTTAAAAGGCCATTCCTCCTTTAATCTTAAATTAAGGTGTTTTCATAAAGAATACTATTTTGTTCAGTTTTAAATGAAGAATCACCCTGCAGCATTAAAATTTTATTGATGCTCTTATTTGTTATATATATATATATGTTATCTTCGAAGGGTCGTAGCTCCCTTAGGACTCATTTCCGGACCACCCTTTATAGAAACTTTTTTTCATATTTTTTGATGTAGAATCACCTCTTAAATTTTGGTATGGCAGTTACTGATTACTCTGTATAGAAAACATAAAATCAAATTAATTTCATTTTCGTATCATTATAATGAATGAAGCGTAATTCATGAAAAAGGTAAACACATTGAGGTAACTAAAAGTTTCTGAAATTCCAAGTGAATGAATAATAAATAATAAAACCTTTAGGCAGGATTTAATTACACAAAAAAAATTCAAGGGCTTTTAGAAAAATGAAAAAAAAATAAATAAATAAATCGAAAAAACTTATATAAAGGATGAAAGAAAATTGCTTAAAATTAAATTACAGTCAAACTGCATGAAATTTGGATATGTTATAGATGTTTTACCGCAAACATATTTTTTTTTAAGACAGACATTATACCTATGGCCATATTTGACAAAATATTTATTAAATTAAAAAAAAAAACGTACTCCGATTGGCTTAAACGCTTGTATCTCAGTTCAAATAAAAAATATGGTTATTATTAAAAATAGAGCCTATTAAATTTTCTATAGTTTTTATCTTATTATTTTCTTGATATCTTTAACCGTTTTGTTGAAATGAAGCGTTCAAATTATATAAAAAATATTGGCACAATAAAAAAGACCAATAAATAAAAGTCAAATATAATTTTTAAATATGATCAAAACAAGTCATAGTTTTTCTTAGTTCTAATTGTTTAAAAAATCGTAGGTGGCTTTTTTCAACTAACGTCAAACGTCAAATTTAATTTAATTTTATGTAGGTACCAAGGTATCTTTGTTTGTTTTGTTAATAATGAAGATAAGTTTAACATATTGTGTTAATAATCATGAAAATAACAGAAAAGATCCAAATCAAAACAATGAAATCTATACCCAGTATTCTAAACCCCTTATTAAAGATTTATATTATAATTGTATAAATGTTTCAATAATAACAAAATTTAGAACAGAAAATTTAATAGACATAGTGCCCCCCCCCCAGAATTACATTTGCTAATAAGATCAGTTACTTTTCTGTTTAATTTAGTATAAACAAAATTCCCTATCGTCATCATCATCAATAGTTTTTTTGGGTCTTTAAGAGACAGGCGCAGCCTATGGCTCATTTATCTAAAAAAATACTTGATCTGAATTGATAGTTGGGGCAGTGAGTCTATGCTCACTGATGCGAGTTGCATCTGTCATAATTTAGGGGGGAGTGAGTCTCTGCTCACTGATGCGAGTTGCATCTGTCATAATTTGGCGCTGGGGGTGGGTGGGAGGGGGATGAGGAGGGATGGGATAGGGAGAGGTGGGATGTGCGGGAAGAGTGAGACTGGCTCACTGATGCTCGGAATGCATCTGTCCTGTATTAGTGGGTACCATTACTGGTTGAGGACGTTTTTGATCTTTTTGTGAGTGTTGTGTATTTCGTGATCGTAATCTAGAAAGTTTGAAATGAGGGGGTTTGGGTGATCTAAATTGTCTTGTATAAAAGACGTGCTGTAGCGGATGATTTCCGTTTTTAGGAGGGGCATTTCGAGATCTATGTGTATCTGGTTGTTTCTCATGAACCAGGGGGCATCGAGGCATATTCTGAGTGCCTTGTTTTGGAAGGCCTGAAGTTTTGCTGAGAGCGATTTGTTAAGGGTGATTTTGTTCCAGGCTGGGACTCCGTAAAGAAGTACCGGCTTTAGGGTTTGGTTGTAAAGAAGAAGTTTGTTTTTAATGGATAGGGGACTCTTTCTACCTATTAAGGGGTAGAGTTTGGAGAGGCGGCAGTTTGCCATTTGGAGGGTGTTTTTGACGTGCTGATCCCACGTCAGGTTTTTGGAGATTGTAATGCCGAGGTATTTGGCATGGTTTTTCCAGTTAATGGGTTGGCCATTTATCTGAATGGGTTGGGGTGGGCCTCTTCTTATCCTAGAGATTAGAATGCCTTTGGTTTTATTGGCGTTTACTTTGATTTTCCATTTGGAGAACCATTTGATTAGGGCATCCATTTGGCGCTGGAGGGCGATATGGATGCGCTGGGGGTTTCTGGCTTTTGCTAGGATGCCGGTGTCATCGGCGAACAGGGCTATTTCAGTGCCCTGTGTTTTTGGAATATCTGCGGTAAAGAGGTTGTATAGAATAGAGGGATAGTGGGGAACCTTGTGGAACGCCAGCTTTGATGCGGCGGGTGCTGGACTTACAGTCGCCTATTTTTATCTGAAAATCTCTGCTTTGAGGAAGGAGGCTATGAGTTTGGTGATGCCTGGGGGAGGCCGAGAAAGTGGAGTTTGGCTACAAGACCTTTGTGCCAAACTTTATCGAAGGCTTTTGCGATGTCCAGGAGGATCAGTCCAGCGGCTTCGCGCCTATTTAGTCCGTCCGTTACAGAGTCTACCAGGCGAGCTACCTGGTGACTGTGGAGTGTCTGCTTCGGAAGCCGAATTGCTCGTTTGGGAGGAGATTTAGTTCTTCAACTAGAGTTTGAAGTCTGGTTAGAATGACTTTCTCGGCTATTTTGCCTAGGGAGGCTTATGGGGCGGTAGCTTTCGGCAAAAGTTGGATTTTGTCCGGGTTTTTTGATTACTATTACGTCTGCGTTTTATCACTGCAAACAACTGGTAAATTATACTTTTAAACTAATTTTAGTTGACATAAATAAAAATTAACAAAAAATAAACTTAAAAATTAATTTTTTTAGCACAAAAAACTGAAAAATCAAAACCTTAAAAAACATGTTTAAAATTTTTAAAAATATATGGTTATATAGAGAATTTTAAAGGCTTTAAAATGATGTATCACACGACCCCCCTTTCCATTTAAAAAAAAATCCCCCCATGCCCCCCTGCTCACATTTTAAGAGATAAAAGTATCAAATATATGCTTAAAGATAGTTTAAGTTTTCTTATTGAAGATTTCTAAATTTGAAATCGATATCTCAACTCATTCAAAAGTTAAGAGGGGGGGGGGGGGGTGACTTTTGGACCGCACTGTATATTTTTTAATTTGAATGCTTTATTGGAACAAAAGGATTAAAGATAGTAAGAAAAAAAATTGGATAAGAATTATAGAGAATTTAATAAGCTCTATTTTTGATAATAACAATATTTTTGATTGGGTAACATTTTACTGAGATACAAGCGTATAAGCCAATCCGGGTCCTTTTTTTTTGTCAAATAAAAAAATATCGCCCTATAGAAGATTTAATTTTTTGTCTTAAATTGTTAGTTTTATCATAAATAAATATGAAAAACAGAAAAAAAAAGTGTTTTAAAGTCGAGGGGGTAAGGGGTATTATACAGTGATAAAAATATTTTTACACAGTCGACCATGTATACTTAAATTGACACGGAAACGTGTTAAAATCTGTAAATTTGTGTAAATGTTACGAAAGACGGCGTTAAAATATTTACACAATTTAACACGATTCCATGTCAATTCAGGTCTACACGCTCAACTGTGTAATTTTTTTTTATTGGTGTATTTTTTAAATATGGCAGCCATTGAAGTAATATATTGTATTATTAGCTAAAAACCTCCACCCTCTGATATACTTTGACACACGGATCTGCGGCTACGGGAAATATGTTTGGAATGTGTGTGCAAGTGGAAGGCCCGATGTAGGCACACACAGCTTGACGGAAAGAAGAGAGCGTGAATGATTCCTCCCCCTTTCGTCGGAGACTTTCTTTCATGCGGAGAACTATATCACGACTTTCTTTTTAAATAGCTCCTTAGAACAAAGATACTAATATTAGAGTAAAAGTTTAAATAATAAATCATTAAATAATTGAATATCAATCATTATAATGATTCATTAATGCTTTAAAATAACGTCAATATTTATATAAGCGTTATTACCACTAACAAACTAATATTAAGATCATTAAGGATAAATAATTATGTTTAGGAAGGTATTTTGTTTTATTGCTACTAAAGGCAGAAACAGAGCCGTAGCAAAGGCAATTTATTGAGGGGCGTAACTTTTCGATTAAAGAATTTTTTTCTAGAAAAACAAGTAACGGCCAAAAAAGCTCATCTGCTCAATTTTTTACAACTTTTTGATAGAAGAATTACTCTTCAAATTTTTCTTCAATTTAACAAATTTTTCGATGTGATTGGGGCCTCCAATCCCCCCATGGCTCCGGCTCTGAGCAAAAAAATGCTATTTTAGTTAAAAAAAGTTATATTAATAAAAAAATCACATTCTATTACTTAAATATCATATTTAAAAAAAAAGTATTTGGTACGTCAGCAGCGATTTAATTTAATCTAAGCAATATTTTTTCTCTGCCTCTTAATAGGTAACCTCGTATCACTACATAAACTTGGGCTTAAACAATCATTCCTACAAAGCTTACCCAAAAAATCAAAAATCCTATCGTGTCCATTTTCTTCAGATAAATCTGCTGGAGTTTTTCCGTTATTATTACACATACTAACTAACGTTTTATCAAATAATAAAACACACGCTCTTAGATTTCCATGGGCAGCTGCTACATGTAAGGGAAAATCACCGTTAAAGTTTCTTATGTCAGTTCTAACGTTATTTTTCAAAAGAATCTCAAACGGTACACTATTTTTGAGGTTTCTAACGGCTGTATGTAACGTTGTATAAGAATCAAGATCTTCGATATTTATATCAGCGTTATTATTTATCAATAATGTCATTATATCTGTGTTATTTTGTTCAACAGCAAAATGTAACGGACTACTGCCTTCTATGTTGCATACATTTACATTCAAACCATTTTCTATTAAAAATTTGGCGATATTATATTTATTTTCCCTTATAGCAAGATGAAGTAACGTATTTTGTCTCAAATCTCTAACATTGATATCTGCTCTATTTTTAATTAGATATTCTAAAATTTGCAGGTTACCGGTGCGTATGGATATTTGACTAGGAACGGTACCATCATTTGAGCTTTTATTAACTTCAAGACCATTTTCAATTAAGAATTTAACCATTTCATAATTTTGAACTTTGACCGCTACATGAACAATTGATTCACCAATGTTGTTTGTATTTAGTAGAGATCCATGCTGTTTTTGTAGAATTTGAATTAGAGTATTATTTTTCTTTGCAATCGCCTTAAAAATTGGTGTTTCTCCATAAATATCGGGTATGTTTGGTTTGGCCCCATATTGAAATAACAGATTTACAACAATTTCATTGTTAGATTTCACGCAAGCAAAATGTAGCGGGGTTTCAATTTTTTTGTTGAATATGTTTACTGCTGCTTTTAGATCTAGAAGTTTACTCGTACATTCCACATTTCCTAAAAAAGCTCATTAATAAATTAATACGCACAAAACAAATCTTGTTGAAAAAAGATTGCATATATATACTGCTTAAAAGAAGTATAAAAATTCAAATTCTTAATATAAGACCGCTTAGATACAGGTTGTTTCAGAATTCGCGTAGAAAAATTTTAGAGGGGATTCTACATACAAAAATATTTAAAAAAGTTCCTATAAAGGTTGGTCCGGAAATTAATTAATATCTATTTTAGCGATTTTTTTTACATTATAACTGATTGCACCAAGCGGCTACCGTTTTATGGGAGAAATAAGTTTTTGATTAGACTGTGATAAACACTGATACTTTTGTTGGATTTCAGTCACAGTCAACTGTCAAATGGGATATTTCACAGTTTTGTACATTTTTTGTGGTTATTACGATAGTGTTAAAAAAGAAATATAATTAACTGTGATCGAGATCCATTCTCATATTGGAGTTTTGATAAATCAAAATTAAAAAATTATTATGTCGACTCCAAAGTTTTTTATTGAAGCATTTTATTTATAAAAAATAGCTACAATTGTTTCAACCCTTGAATTTAGGGTCATCTTCAGGGTAGAAGTACAAAAACATGTAAGGAAATTACCTAATTACAAATTGGTTAAGCTTACCTAAAATAGTCAAAAAATTTAAAAACAAACAACACGGACTACATTATAAACATACACATAGCTTACTATAAAAATTTTTAAAAATAAGTTTAGGTACAGACATCTATTGGACATTTAAATAAATTACTTAAAATTTGTTAAAATAATAAAAAGATTTTTAGTATTGATATCTACAGATAATAGAAATTGATTAATTTTTATAATTAAGAATGAAATCGAACGTATAGATGGCCTAGTTTAAAAACAATAAAACAGATAAATTAGTTTAAATATTAAAAAATAATTCTATGAATTACTATTTATTTAATAGGGGTTTGAGGAAATTTGGATTGGAGTTTAGGATGTTATGGAATATACGTAGATGTTGGAACTCTGTTTGTTCATTGATTAATTTGTTGCTAAAAAATTTATTATGGTAGGTAATAGTAAATTGTTCTAGTAAGTCTGTTATTCTATTGTTACTGGAAATATATAAAATGCTACAATCACCGTCAAAAGAATGAATTTGTGATAAAATGTGGTTCGCGAAGTTTGATTTGTGTTCCAACCCATTCAAATCGACATTGTTGTTTTTTAAAAGTTTTAAAGTCTCTACTAGAATAGATGTACCTAAACTTATTTTTAAAAATTTTTATCAGTAAGCTATGTGTATGTTTATAATGTAGTCCGTGTTGTTTGTTTTTAAATTTTTTGACTATTTTAGGTAAGCTTAACCAATTTGTAATTAGGTAATTTCCTTACATGTTTTTGTACTTCTAGCCTGAAGATGACCCTAAATTCAAGGGTTGAAACAATTGTAGCTATTTTTTATAAATAAAATGCTTCAATAAAAAACTTTGGAGTAGACATAATAATTTTTTAATTTTGAGAAATATAATTGATAAAATAAATAAATAAATAACGACAAAATTCGTATAAAACCAGTATTTATAATTTTATAAAATTTAAAAGCCTTGATATCTATATTTTTTCCCTTTGAGTATCAAAATAAGCCTGCAAAATCTTAGCGTGGTCAATACTTTCTAACCCGTGCCAACAAGACGTCGAAATTGCCCCTAAATTCCAAAAAAGTGAATTTCTATTAATTTATGCTACTCACAAATTAAAAATATTAAATAAAAAAGTTTTTATTCATATTTTTTTTATATACACCTATTTTAGTTATTTTAAAATATTATGATAATCTACGCAACGATTACACTGCTCAACACTCAAAAATTTGCCGACACCATTTTAGTTGCATCTGGCTATATTTGATGCGCTGATTTTGGCACCTTTATTCGTTTTTCTCGATCAGCTCGTTTTTTATCTTTATTCGTTTGTTTTTTATAGGCTTCTAAATTCAAAAAATTACATTTATCCAACACCTTCACAGAAACACTTGTTTTGAGCACTATTTTAAATGTCAAAAGTGAGTTTTTTCCACTAGTGACTAAAAAATTTGTCACCCACTCTTTTACATACAGCTTTTGATCTCACCCAAAATTAGTTACATACCCTATTAATTAAGTATTATAACTATTCTATAAATAGAAGCACGTTAACTAAACCATAAAAATTAAAGAAAACCCCAAATTATTCTTTAGTTTTTGAATAAAATACTGTTTTTATTAAAAATTCTGTCATCACCGCGTCCATTTTGATGTTTATAAGAAATGTAAAACTAGCAATTGTTTATTTTTAATAGGCATACTTAGGCCATGGCTACCTATTATTTTAGTATTAAGAAAACTTAATCTTAATATTTTTGACATAATTTTTCGCAAAATTATAGATTTTTATTTAAAAATAAAAGGTGTTGGATAAAATTAAATTCTAAACTCGTGTATTAAGTGATTTTATCCACTTAATACACTAGTTAAGAAAATAACTATTTTTTGTATTTTTTCGCTATATTTTAATAAAAATTTTAAATTAATACCAAAGATATGGCTCTGATTTTTATAGGCAACATTAACACACATGTGAGATTTGTAAAAATAAAAAAAAGTTTTAGATTGAATCCAGTAACGGAGATTTTACGAGGAGTTATTGAAAGCAGAACAGCAATATTTTGAATTATTTAATGTTTATTTAATGTCATTTATAGTTTTAAAGCAAGCAGAAAAAGTTTTTTTTTTATTTTTCATTTTGTTTTTTTCATAACAAATTCAATTTATTGTGTTGCTCTCCAAAAATTAAATAAAATATTTCAACATTTTTCTTCGATAACCCCCGGTAAAATCTTCGTCACTGGATTAAATCTAAAACTTTTTTTATTTTTATAAACCGCACATTTGTGTTAGTATTACATATAAAAATTAGAGTTGTATCTTTAGTATTTATATAAAATTTTTATCAAAATATATCGAAAAAATGCGAAAAAAATTTCCTTTTTGAATTTAGAAGCCTATTAAAAACAAACGAATAAAGATATTTTAAATTCGCTTATATGAATTTTATTGTCATAATTGACAAGGCTCAGGTAGACTGTATTTTTATAATAGTAATTTTAATAATTTGACGGCTATATGCCGCCTAAACTTGAGAGAAATGTTATAAAAACATTACGTCATTACCTTAGTATCATTACTTCGTCGTTAATTAATAATAAAAATAAAGTACCCGATTTTTTTATTAATGGGAATTTTCCGCACTCATGCGGATATGTACTTTTCCACACTAGTGAGAAAAAGTTCTACTTTTCAAACGCAAATGCGTGCGGAAAAGTGCTACTTTAATTAAATGTGAAAAAAAAAATTTTTACAAAGATTTTTTTAGGGGCACTAACCTTTGGCTGCACAAATATGTAACAATGTATTTCCAAAATCATCAGAACTATTCACGTCAAAATTGTACAACTCCAAATTGTCCAAAGCAATTGACAAAATAGAAAAACAATCCTTTTTGGCAGCTTCAAAAACGTTAAATTCCATCATGGAACTGTCATTAAAAATATCTTCCATTTTTACGAAAATTTTTGTCACATTAACTCATAAAATAATAATTTTCTGTTTAAAATACACGTTTATGTTTAAAGGAGAATGAAAACAATATAGAATTGTTTTTGTACAGAAACGCGCTGGCTTTATTTACGAATCATAAAAAGTACTTACTGAGTTTTTATTATTTATTTTTTTCGCCATTAAAATACGCTAAGTAATAATCTTTAAGATAAAGTATAATCTTCTTATCTATTAGATATTATTTCATATCTGATTCTTTTAAGCAAGTAAATAAAATGTTGATTTTTATACTATTCACAGCGCGTAGCGCGAGGCGTAGCGCTAGAATAGTATTGTACAGTAAGGTCCGAAAAAAAAAACAAGATAGAAAATCTCGAGGGGCTGACCGCCTCTCAAATTTGTACAAAAGAGTTCGTTTTTGCAAAGAGTTCCTCAGAGTTCCTTCGGAGTTCCTCGGAGTTCCATCGGAGTTCCTCCAGAGTTCCTTGGGAGTTTCTCCTGTGTTCCTTAAGAGTTTCTCTCTGGAAGTTATAATTTTTGGCAAATAATCCATAGAAATTACCGCTATGCAAGCACTACTGCCAATAAGGCACCCTAAAAAAAAGCTTTGTCCCTGACGGTTTCAACCAAACTTGGCGCCCCCACAAATAAAAAGAAACTGGCGCCCAAAGAAATACCTTCATGAAAAAAAGCTTTGTCCCTGACAGTTTACCAACGCTTGGCGCCCCTACAAAACAAAAAAAAGAAGAAAATAGTTGGCGCCCAAAAAATACCTTCATGAAAAAAAGCTTTGTCCCTGACGGTTAGTACCAAACTTGGCGCCGCTTCAAATTCAAATAAAAAATGGCGCCCCAAATTTACCTTCAAGAAAAAAAGCTTTGTCCCTGACGGTTTCTACCAAACTTGGCGGCCCTTCGAAACAAAAATTGGCACCCCAAAATTAAATTAATTACCTTCAAGAAAAATTGACCCTGACAGTTTCTACCAAACTTCTTGACGCCCCTTCAGAACAAGGTGTTTGTAACGGCTCATCTAGTTTGAAAATAAAAACGTTAATCCGCATGGGTAATAAATAATAATTATTTCTGACCGCGTCTGAAATTTGTACAAAAGAGTTCCTTTTTGCAAAGAGTTCCTCGGAGTTCCTTTGAGTTTCTTCGGAGTTCCTCCAGAATTCCTCGGAGTTCCTCCAGAGTTCTTCAGAGTTCCTCCAGTGTTCCTCCTGAATTCTTTTGGCTTCTACAAAAGATTTCCTCGCAGTCAGCCCCTCGGAAAATCTAATTGTGTAAATTGAATAATTGTTTACAAACAATTCAGTTGTCAATGTTGACAATATTTGTAAAAATTATTTATAATTATTAGTAATAGTAATAGTAATAGTAATTTATTGACCAAATAAGATACACTGAGTACATGTTGGTAAGTCATCATAACGAATAGTAATAAAATAAATACATAATCTAAATAAATACATAATCCAAATAAACACAATACTATAAAATTAATATAAAAAAGAATAAAACATTGAAATACAATTAAACAACTACAACACTATACAGTAAAAATGATTTAAAATACCAATAATTTATAACAATTTTGTTACGTATTGGTCAAGGGAGTATATGGTTTTTTCCAATAAATAGTTTTTAACTAATCTTTTAAAAGTATTTACATTAGTCACAGAGCGTAATTCACCTGGTAATTTATTAAAAAAAGAAACACATTTATATACAGGAGCATTTTCAAATAGCGCGGTCTTATGTTTAGGTATTATTAATTTAGTCCCATGTATTTGTGGATAATAGTGTAAGTCCGAACATTTTTCAAATACATCTATGTAATTCTTGACAAAAACAACACACTTAAAAATATATAAAGAACAAACAGTTAACATTTTTTTATCTTTAAAAATACTTTGACAGCTATCCCCATATTTTATATCAAAAATGAGACGAATAATTCTTTTTTGAGCTACTAGCACTCTATTTATGTTTTTGCCGTTTCCCCAACAAATGACGTTGTATGACAGGTGAGAATATACCATAGAGTAATAGATACTCAAAATGCCAGATTCGTCTAGGTCATTTTTCATTTTTAAAATAGCGTAGTACGCTGAGTTTAGTTTTTTGCACACATGCGCAATGTGGTCATCCCATGTTAAGTCACCATTAAAAATGGTACCCAAAAATTTAGCACTGGGTGATAACTCTTGGTTTTGAATTCTGAAATTGGAATTCAACTTTTTTCTGTTAAAGAAATTTATAGCTACGGTTTTAGAATTATTCATTATCAGTTTATTTTTTTCACATTATAAAGTACATAATTAATAAAGGATTTAATTTAATTAAATACCTAATTAGAAATGCATGAATTAAATGATTAAGAAAGCTCAAGCTATTGGGTTATTTGAAGCAGGATGTGAGCAAGTGGACTCGGCAAATTTTAATTTCACGGTTCGAGGACGAAAAATTAAATACTAAGATGTTGAAAACCTAAATTTTAATGATGCATCACATCAAAAACTAAGAAAAAACCTCATATACAGGTTCTTTCAAAAATAAATCCTAAATGAGCTATTGGCTCCAAAAAATGCACCAAGGCATACTTGATTTTTCAAAACTGAAAATATGTTAGAAATTAATATTTAATTAAGCAGGGTTAAGTCCTAAATGAAAATTTAAATCGAGAATTTTTTACCTTTTACAAGACTGCCTTCTAAGCTGAAAGGTCCTATCTGTGTATGTTAAACCTATTTAGATAGGACCTTTCAGAAGAGTCCGAGCAAGAGTCGTTTTACCAATCCAGGGACACACAATTTTGGTTTTAAACGTATTAGTACTTAATTTTTCGTCCTCGATCTGGTAAACTTCATATTCAAATGAATTTTAATCCTATATTTAGAACAAGAGTACCTTTTTTTATGTATTATGACCTGAGAAATCATATTTCAAAAATAAAATTACAAAAAGTTTCGCACACCCCTGTTTAAAATAAGTACATAAAGATAGCATACGAAGATTGACCTTATTAAGGTTAGTTTACATTCAAAACCTCGTTGTTGTACCTCAAAGCCTGAGTTATTATTGACAGCATATACCGGACATCCTGTATATGGTATTTAAGTAACAAAGGAGTATATAGTTTTAATAGAGGCTAAATGACAAAAATACAGGGTACATGGTATATGTACAGGGTGGCCCAAAAAAAACCGGACACGTTTTAAACCCTTATAACTTTTTTGCCTTTTGACCGATCTATACCAAATTTGAAATGTACTAAAAACATGTAAGATTTGAAACATATTGTTCAATAATAAAGTTTTTTCCGAAGGGGTTGTTTTAAAGCTTTGGGTATTAACGCAAAATGTATATGATAACTTTCCGACCTCACTATGTTTAGTGATCTTTCTTCAATGGATGTATGTTTAAATTTTAATTTAAAATTGTAGTTTATTTTTTATTCATATTATTTCCGAGAGGTTACTTATTGCAATAAATTGATTTTTAAACAAAATAACTAGTTCAGTAGGCGTGTTATTTATCTGACATTTCTCAAAAAATATTCTCTTAATTTAAAAAGTATTCAGAATGACCAAAAAACTGAAAAAATGTCGAGTTACTTTAAAAACCAAAGGGAAAATGTTAAAGCTGAATTCTAGATGTATATTTTAGGAAAAATTGATATTCAAAAACATAAAAATTATAAATGGCGTACGGAAATTACATGTAACCTGAGAAATAAAAAATCGTTAAAATAAAACAAGATTTAAGTATTTGCCAAATGAAGAAAGAATATAAAGAATATATATTTTCTAGCAATAAGATAAATCCATATTATGGTAAATTATCTTGGTTGGTTATTTGTAGTAATAATTCCATATTGGTTTAAAAAAATTCCCATCATCGTTTAAGTTAACATTTTTAACACAAGCACTTTTTTTCGTTTTGATAAAAAAACATTCTTATTTCTTATTTTTCTACAAAACTTTATTTTTAAGTATATTCATTCTCTATAGTTTATCTTCTTTAAAATATATATCCACCACAGTGCAGTTTTAATACGTTTTTCTTAGTTTTTATTAGTGATTTTTGATATTTTCAATTTGACGTACTATTTTTTGAGACATGTCAAAATTAATTTTAGGTAACCGCCTACTTACTCTTACTTACTCTGTATATGTTTGTTTAAAAAAACTGAGGAAAACAAAATAAATAAAAAACTGATTTTTGGGTTTTATTGATTAAAATTGATCCTCGTACTGATCAAATAAATAAAAATTCTTCAAAGCCCATCATTATATCGAAAATTTGGCAACAGCGCATCACTCAAGACACGCAATTATAAGCGCAATTTTAAATTCACCAATGAGGCTTATTCAATGACGTAGAGTTAATCAGGATAAGGCTTCAATCTGCGTGAGTTACTAACATGGGTGACGTCCATTTTGTATCTTATTTTATTGAGCAAAATTTAAATTGCCAGATTGTGATTGGATATTACCAACCACAGAAAAAATTACCTACAAATTACTAGTTTTAATGGTTTAAGGATTTAAAAATTACGTACAAAATGGTGGATATTCTATGATGTGACAGAGGTCAATGCGTAGTCTAGATTTACCCTTATGTCTATGGGGTTATTCTTTCTCACTCTTACTTGCGATTCCGTCCCATCGCGAATTTCTCAACTAAAAAAATAAAAAAAAGTATGTTTTGGAGAAGTATTTTTTATACGGGGTGATCACTAACTGCCATGCCAAAATTTGAGAGGTGATCCTACATCCAAAAATATGAAAAAAAGCTTCTGTAAAGGTTGGTCCGGAAATGAGCCCTAGGGGAGCAACGGCCCTTCGAAAATGACATATTAAATGGAGAACAAAAAGCATTAATAAAATTTTAATGCTGCAGGGAGATTCTTTATTTAAAACTAAGCAAAAAGGTATTTTTCACCAAACACCTAAATATAATATTAAAGGAGTAATAGCCTTTTAAAAAGTAACTTTTTTGGTGGCACAAAATGTTACTTCCTTTTAATTGCCTTTTTTTTGAAAACGGCTGCTTCTACAGTGTGACACTATATGACATTTTTATGTATTTTTACTCAAGAAATACATATTTTTTACAAAAAATCCAAAAAAAGTAGAAATAAAAATGTTTGACGCAAAAATGTGTTAATCCTAATACATTTTTCCGTCTAGGGACGTCTCTGAATAAATTCAAAAAAATAAATCAACATAAACTTATTGCCCTTATTAATACTAGTATACGTGTAAAATCTCGCCGCTCTAGCTTAAAGGGTACCAGAGTTATTAATTAAAAACCTTATTTTTATTACAATTTTAAAAGAGCGTAGCTCCCTTGGGACTCATTTGCGGACCAACCTTTATAGGAACTTTTTTTGATATTTTTCACCTCTTAAATTTTGATATGCCAGTTATTGATCACCCTGTATATCTATAAGTCTGCCGTGCTAAGCTGAAAGGTCTTATCTATATAGGTTTAACATACACAGATAGGATCTTTCAGCTTAGAAAGGCAGAAGTGTGCGAAATTTTATTATTTTGCGTGTTTAGCCCAAATCCAATACACTCCTTTGGAGTCAAAATATTGTTAAGAAGGCAGGGCAGTAAAAAGGATATCTCTTTAGGACCGCAACAGACAACCAAAGATGCAGGAAATTGAAAAAGTAGAAAAAATATATTGGATAGTAAATATCCTAAGTTAGCCGAGTCTCATATAATATTATTGGCGGATCCAGGCATTTGAAGAGCTAATATCACCGCTGTAAGTAATGGGACCCGCACCTTATTATTATACTGGCATCAAACCAAACACGCAAGCTGAACGAAAATAGAAGTTGGCGAAAAAAGTTAAAATTTGCTATCGCCCGAAGTAGGAAAAAAGTGTTTTTAAATATTTATTTTTGTTTAATATATGGGTTATATTAGTCTTAAAATTTCAGTAATTAATTGTTCTACAGTGAGAACTCTCCTGTTGAAAAATTTCCAGTGTATTTTGTTTGTTGATGTAATGTTTTTGTTTAATTTGTTTGTTTTAATGCATATTTAATAATTTAGGTAAGTTTTTAATTTATTAATTTCTTTTATTTTTGTTTATATAAATTTTTTTCCAAAAAATCAGTTTATAATGTATAAGTTATGTCCAAAAAGTTTTATAATTTTTATGTCTTTTTAGCCCTGAAGAAGCCTAAATATTAGGTGAAACGTTGGCATGATTATGTAATAAATAAAGTTTTTATTTGCTTAATTTCCGAGTGTTTATCACAAATAAACCTAAATAAATTTCAAGAAGCATCCTGTAGGAAATATTATTATTATTGTTCATCGAGTTAAATTAAGTTAATTTAAGTTAAATATTATTTTTTCAAGCTAACTAACCCCTCGACTAAACCATATACGGTGACACTTCAAATATTTTTAAAATTAACATTTAACAAAACTTGTTATTTTACAGTAAATTAAGTCCATTTGTAGTGAAATTTGCCTTATTCATAAAAAAGATCTCCTTTTGAATATTTAATCTTAACAGTTTTTTTTTAATATTTTAAAATACTGCAAAATTGTTATTAATTATAATTATTATTGATTATAATTATTATCAATACTTTTTTTGGTCAATTTTAGCATAGAATACCATTAATTATTTTAATTTTTGGTTTTTATTGACGGCAATTTTTTTCAGAGGGATGAAGTCATCGCAAAAGCTAACTTATTTTGCAAATCGAAGCGTCGATTTGATTTGGACTTGCGTTTGAATGTTTAGTTGATGCCATAATAACACAGGTTTACAAAAAAAAGTCAGGCCTTTCTTCAGAATATACTTTCTTCAATATAGTCTCAGAGTACTACATAGAGTTTTACGTTGCCTTTAGTTTTTTTATTCGATTCTTAAGTAATAAAAATACTAGTATAAATTTGTAAATTTAAATAGGTATAATTATGATAATTTAATTTTAATAGATACCGCACACAAACTATGTTTAGGCGTATCTTAAAATGTCGTGTATATTTTGTAATTTATCGAAATAAAATATTATTATTATTATTATTTGACCGGACCATGGTATTCCTAGGTATTTTGGCTCCCTGAATCAGATCCCGGGTCAGTTTTGCCCCATCACGTCAGGAAAACGAGATTTCAAGGTCATTTGGAGGTCAAAATGGAGATTTTTTGGGAGCGGCCCCGGGACAACATTGCAACGTTCAGAAAGTATTCAAGACCTACACAGTTACCCGTGAAGTTAACAGGTCGCTTGAGATATTGTCCCGGGGCCTCTCCCAAAAAATCACCATTTGGACCTCAAATGACCTGAAATCTCGTTTATCTCGTTTTCCTGACGTGACCCCGGGATCTGATTTAGGGCGCCAAAATACCTAGGAATACCATGGTCCGGTCAAATAGTCCTGACTTTTTTTTTGTAAACCTGTGTAATTAATGGGACCCAAACCATGAGTCCCATTAATTATAACCAAGATATAACCGTGGATCCGCTCTTGAGTAACATCACGTACAATATAATAAAGGAAATGTGCCTGTTGACTTAAATTGCATATTTCCTTCGAAAGCATTTTTCGTTCGAGGACTACTTATTTTATTATATTTCATTACAATTTAATCAAAATACCACAGCAAACTTATATTAAAATTCTTTCGTTGAAAATAGGTATTTATAGGAAGTAAATTGGTCACAGACATCTGTTTTTACCGCCCGACGCAATTTTTTTTGTTACATCTTTCTTCTTTAAATCTATAGTTGGACCCGCGGATCTGTGGCTACGGGAAATATGTTTGGAATGTGGGTGCAAGTGGGAGGCCCGTTATAGGCACATACGCCTTATAACCAGTAGTCGGCGTAAACTCAGTTATCAAAATTGAAAATAAACACAAAAAAAACTATACATATATACTACGCGCATTATCTATCTGAGTTGATTGTCATTTGTTTCTTGTTATTTGGTTGGCAGAATATATTTAGTTCCTTAGGTAAGGTTTTCATCTTGTTTAAAATTTATTAACAAGAAAAGTGCATAAAAAGAAAACTAAAGCATCAATCTATAAACATTTTGTTTAAATGAAGTAATATAATGCAGTGCTCTATAAATTTTTGAAGTAAACACTATAACAGAGAATTTTTTGGTTAAAATAATACTGGTCCGTAATTTTATTTAGGTAATGTTAAATTTAGGTTTATAATAGCACTTTATGAATAAAAACTTACTTTTATTATAATTTTGAACAAAGTTTTACTTTTTAAACAGATTTTGTTATTATTTGTAAGATGTAAAATGACAGTCAATTTAACCTAAATGTTAAAAATTATCAATAGCACAATGAGCTACAAAAATATTACTAAAAGTCATTTTTAAACCACTAATAATAGCTCCTTGTTCCAATTTGTTACTCAGATAGATAATGCGCCGAGTTTATATCGGTGTTTTTCAAAGAAAAAACGGACATTCGATTTTTATCTTTTAAGAATACGGAAGTTTTTAACTTTTAATTATCGATAACTTTTTTTCTCACCTTACTCGTTTAAATGAAATTATTAAAAAAAATCAAGATAAAAAGAAACTAAAATGTAAATATTTAAAACCTCGCGTCAACGCTAGTCGACGCGGCGCCTATGGGAGGACTGGAAATTCGCCGAGTACTGCTTATAACGCTCTTGTCGGAAAGAAGAGAGCGAGAATGATTCCTCCCCCTAGCGTCGGAGACTTTCTTTCATGCGGAGAACTATATCAATTAAAATCAGATAGGACGACACACCAGGGCGGAGCGACCCCTCCCCCGAATTACGAAATTCATGATCGTCGGGGTCTTATCATGTGTAGTTTGGCATAAAAACATACACTATTTTTTGTCTTGGGTGGTCCCATATTTCTATTTTTGTAAAAACATATTCAAAAATAAGTAAAAACAAAAACTAGGTTCAATACACTAAGAAAAAAAGTTTCTATATATACATGTAGGTAGAAAAATCGCTTTTAAAGCTACTATGCCTCTTAAAAAATAGATTGATTTTTGGAAGTACCTGTATATAAGTTTTTTTCTTAGTTTTTAACGTACATTCACCCGGCATCATTGAAATTTTGGTTTTCAACATTTTTGTATTTAATTTTTCGTCCTCAAACCGTGAAATTTCACCATCAAATTAATTTTTCTCGAAAAGGGTTAGTTCTACAGTGTTACAACAAGAATACCGTTTTTATTTATTTTGACCTAAGGAATCATATACCAAAAATAAAATCATAAAAAAGTTACACAGAAAAAAGTTTGTGACAAAAAACTGATAAGTCCCCCCGTTTCGCCCGCCCCTGGTTAAACTAAGTAAATGAAAATAACATACAAAGATGAACCTCATTAAGATTAGTTTACTTGCGAAACCTCGTAGCTATATATCAAAGGGTTCCTGAGTTATTAAATAAAAACCGAATTTTTTAGACACTTTCAAAGGGGCGTAGCTCCCTTACGACGCATTTTTAGACATATGTTTATAGAAACTTTTTGTCATATTTTATGATGTAGAATCACCCCTTAAAATTTTGGACCCTATTTCAAATACAACGTGTATAGCAAATTTATGACCTAAAGATATGTTGGCAGACATCATAGAATACGTAAAATTTTGGATTGTTGACCCCCTCTCCATGGGTATTCTTTTTAAGTAATTGTATTACATCATTAGTCTACTGAAGTGTTATATATATATAGGGTAACTAAACTTTTTATCTCTGCAGCCTTTTTTTGTGAGATAAAAATAAACTTTTACGGTGAATTACACTAAATAATATTAGACCAGAAGCTGAAAAGTTTGATTTCAACGCAGTAGGCTTATCGTAAGTAGATCATAGATCGTAATGTCAATTTTTCATGTTGTGTCAAAAGGTTAAAAAAGACAAATTCTCATTAAGCATGAATAGCATACGTACGTATGCTATATAAGCCAAAAATCAGACAAATCGAAGAAGTCTGTGTTTAAAATTGAATATTTTGTGTGTTCATTTGCCATGGAATGAGCCTAAACGTTTTCAGCTGGAAATTTTTTTGGTAAATGTTGAGATGGAGTAAGGGGGTCAAAAAAATCCTATCCGAATTGTTTGAATAAGGAACCTATATTTAAAATTTGAAGTCTTTAGCTCAAAGCGTTCTCAAGTTATAGTGATCAGATATACAGATTGACCGACTTACAGATTTATATTGGTAAACTATTGTTTTTTGTATATTAAACGACGAGAAAATAAAAAAAAAATTAAAAAAAATACTATAGCAGTACAAGAAAGTAAAATTTTAATTAGATTTCCCATGCGAAGATTGGACTGGAAAGTACATATGTATATACACTCAATTTAAGGTTTTCCAAAACATATTATGTAAGTATCTTATAATTGCATTAAAAGAACTGATGTTAGTTTGATTAATTCCTAAAACTAAATTTCCGTGCGAATAACGGGTCCACTGCTAGTATATATGTATACCAGAAGTAGTAAAAAATGTTGCAGATAAATATAAAATAGTTATTAAATATATCAGCATTTCCATTTCAAAATTACAGAGTATTAAACTCTGCGTTAAAAAGTGGTTGGGAAATGAAATTTTGACTGACATTTATATCTTTAATATTTTGCCCAAGGCGATCCTATGGTCATCCCATTATAAATTTTGGCACATGGTTAGAGAAAGATCTACAAATTATTATATATTTTTATTAAAAAAATCAAAGATGGCGTATTCTGAAATAATGGTCACCAAACATTGGCGACTTTGGTGACCATCACCAAAATCACTAAATTTTACTTATCTTTAAAACATATTAAAACAAAACAAAATGGCTTTAAAATATATATATTTTTTAAATCTGTATCTTTTAGCGTTACTGAGATAGAACTGTTTAAAAACAGGCTGTTTTAGTGACTTGCAATTTTGGCCAATTTCAAAAGGCCATAACTCCAGAAATAATGGCCAAAAAAAACTCAAAATTATATAAGTTCTTATTAAGCATACGTAGAGCAAGTATACCAAAAATGATTAAAATCGAAGAAGTTGATGTCCAAAATTGCCCTTTTAGGGTCCTATTTGGCGTGGAATGAGCCATAAGTAAAAAAAGTAAGCTGCTCCTGTGAACTGCGTTTGTTGGAAAATTTTGGGTCAATGGGACCTTCTAGATCCTCTATAATCGTGCCTGAATCCAAGCAACTAATAACTCTTCTTTCTAGAATACGCATACCGTTAAGATAAAGTATCGCCAACATCTCGGTTTGTTTGTAAAAAAATAGTAGGTATATTCAGGCCTGAACAATAAAAATTACCAGTAACTTATATTGTTGTCTCTGTTAGAACAAAGATGTGTGAGTAAGACAGACGAATGTTTATGTTGCCGACATTTTTGATAGTTTTTAACGAATGAAATGCCAATTCTAGAGAGTTCGTTGCCTGAATCCAATGAAAACTACTGATTGCATTCATTATGGTATTATTATAATAATTATTCCTTTATCTGTAGTTTTTATGTAGTTTACGGCCTTTTTTCTACCAATGCAACAGTCAATTGTATGGCATTGTATTCAATATTATTTCGTCTGAAAGAAAGAAGCTTCTAGCGAAATAAATTGGTATTCGAAGACTTCTTATCTATAATAAAATTGACAGTCGTAAAATTTGGATTTCTTCTATTTTATTTTCTCATAGAAATCTGTTTAGAAATCTACATTTAAATATATTTAAAGGATTTTAATGCAAGATCAGATAAATAAACAAGCCGTGAAGATATGTAATGCTACGCATTCCATTATATATTGTTTACAGTAAATGGTATATTGTAGTTTCGTATTAAAAAAAAATAATTTTCTCAAAATAAAATTAAAATAAAAAATAACTTAAAAAAAGATTTAAAAAAATTGTTTAAAAGATCTTTTTTTAAAAAAGAAAAATTTTTTAAAAAAATTAAAAAAAAAACTAAAAAAAAAAAAAATCAATTTTTTTTAGTTTTCTTTTTGCGAAAAACGCATTTTTTTTTCTAAAAGTTCAACCCCACATAATTTTTTGTTGTTGGGGGATTACTTGTACCGGTGAAAAATTGTCGTATCGCTTTAAGTTTCTAGTTTCGAGATATTTTGACAGAAATTTTTTATAAGCTACCCCAAGTAGCACCATAGTGACAGAAACTGATACTGCAACTTCGAGTGAGTGGCTATAACGTAATAACCACTAAATCTACGTCTATACAGTAAAAATAGCTTTACTTTATATTTGCGTAGTTGTAATCACGTGAATATCACCGCTGTTAATCACTCCAAAATTTTATACTTTCTTGGTACCACTGAAGGTGTTAGAAACGTTAAAATTACTAACCGGTATCACCTCAAAGTTGTCTAAACTTGATATTGAAAATAGTTGTTACGGCCACCAAACGATATCACTTAAATATTACTAAAAAGTGGCAGTGATTTTAAAGTGGGTGTGATAGTTTCGACCATGTTTTGGGAACCTTTAAAATACCTTTAAATAGGCGGCACTTGATTATATAATTGCGGTAATGCCACGTTCTTTCCACGTTCGTAAGTGATTTTCACATAACAGATTGAACCAAATTTACTTTAAAGTTGCAATAACCTTTAAAATTCACTATAGAGTAAGCGTTGCCTATTGGTGACCTCCGTTTTACAATGTCCATTATATCGAAACGAAATAAGCCTTTAAGGTGTAGTCGGTCTGTGCGCAAATAATTTTATATTTAGCCTCATCCAGAGTGCGTTTGTTTGTAAGATGGACAACAAGAAGCGAGAAGCCTCGTCAAAAGAAGACTTTCTTGTAAAAAATTGCAGATGAAAGAAACTTTTATTATGATGACAACATTTATAACGACGGGTTGTTGAAGATTTTGTGGACGCTTTGAATGAAGAATTTTAAGGTTATGTCCAATGTAACTTTAAAGTGACAAAGAACGGTGGCTACCATGTGGCTGCGCCATGACTGCCACTTTTAAGTGGTGAAAAACTCGTTGGGCTAGTTCCGCTTGCCACTTGATTGATGAACATAGCTATAGAGTAGCATATTTTTGGTTTCTGCCACTTTAAATACGCAGATGTATTAGCAGCCATTTTTAATACCGCCATTATCAGAAAAATATATACACGTGCTATTGAAAAAAAAATTCGTCGTTACCGCTTTTAATATAATACATCCATACATAATTATTGGTTTTAAATAATCAACATTGATAAAAAAACACGGTTTGTGGCATCTAAGTAAATAATTTCCGAACCGAAAAATTTACAAATTTTTATCTTTTTGCTATAATATGAAGTATTCCAGTGGCGCGTGTCCATATTTCGAGGCACAACACCTATATTTGGCAGTAAACTTCCAATCGTTCTAAATTTTCGGCTTTCGGAATTATCTTAAACCATTATTCTTATGTTTGAATGTAATAATATAATAATTATCAGGTACTTAGATTACCAATAATGTCAAGTTAAAAAAAGCAAGGAAAATGAAAGGAATAATGTACAGAATAGAGACCGAGATACATCTACCTATCAAAGACAAGCGCAGTAAACAAAGTTTCGTATTTAGTGTCAACCACCACACACCCACGTTTTTGCCAAGTAACCACAACGTGGCTTAAACGTAATTATATAAAATTTAAAAACGTCGCTGGAACGTAGCCGCCACCAAGAAAGTGTTCCCCATTTTGGTCACCTCCACGTGATAGAACCGTTTCTATAACGTGGCAGAAATTTTGGCAATACACTTTAAAGTTTTCAGTCTCGTGGCCGTTACGTTCTTTCCACGAAAAATGCTACTTGGGACGGTATCGTGCAATTATAAGAAATAGCGCGAGACGAAAACTTTCCATTTTTTTAAGGGTCCACGGCCATGGGCTCGGAAATGTCTTTTTCAGTTAAACCAATGTATAACTAGGTTAGCTTGTTTATTCAGCTTTAATTTTTGCGCGATATCCGTAGCTCACAAAAATTTGGCAGTATTATTCTTCCCATCAGTATTTGTAAAGTAGCGGTAGATTTACTAAAAACCCATAAAAAGTCATTTTTTTACTTTTTTCAAATTAACGTTAAGGGTAAAAAAAAAATCTCAAAAAATTGTAGGGTTATTATTCAAGTTTTTAAAGCTGCCCTTAAATTTACTGTACGATCATTGGTTGCTGAGATATCGATGAACAAAGACAAAAGGATCCTTTTTGAAAGTCGGATATCTCAGCAAAAAATTGACCTAGAGACTAAAAAAGAACCAAATTAAAGCTGAATAAACAGGCCAACTGAGTTATACATTAGTTTAACAGAAAAAAATTCCCGACCCTTAAAAAAGAATGGAAAATTTTTATCTCTTATGATTGCGTGATAACAGTAAATCATAAAAAAATTCTGCCAAAAGATCTCGAAGCCTAAAACTTAAAGCTTTAAAACTTTTTTTTTCCATCTCGATAAGACCATTATTCACCAAGATACAGCTCTTCGAAAAAAAAACTAAAAAAATTAAAAAAATGTTTTGTTCCCTTAATATTTTGGAGTAGTATATTTGTCATAACTTAACTTGAAAGATTAAACTAAAGTAATTATGAGTATGAGTTGGGCATTTCAAATATCTATTGTGGTATCCGCTGGATATGTCTGCTTCAAATATATATATATATATATCTTGACAAGTAATGTTCTCCCAGAAGCAGATAACGGCACATTGCAATAGTGATTGCAAATACCTATAAACACGAGGTTTTGCTCTTAGATTTGTGACGAAATAGTATAGAGATAAATAACCACAAAGACGAAATGATTATGGGTCCCAAAAACGTTTAAAAAAAACACAGATTAAATATAGTACACTGATAGAACAATAGCGTAATTAATAACCTAATTAGGTTATAGTATACAACAATAAATAGTTGTATATGCGCCAATCACTATATATTGCATAGAATACAACAACAAAAAAGTAAACATATTCGGTATTTACAAACGAGTGCAGTTATTTGGTTTATAACCACAAACTGTTAAACGATCAGTTTTTTTTTTGTCGAGCAAAGGACGAGGTAGACGTGGCTTGTAAATCCGCAGGGTCTCTTCAAAAACGCAGGCAATTCAGCTGACACTTCCGTCCGGCTGGCTAGCAGAGCCTGGTAGGAAGAAACGTAGAAATGTGACGGACAAGAAAGAAAAAGTATTCGGAGGAAAAAATATAGGTGGTACGCGTACCTCTAGCAACTGATCAATTCAGCAGCGTGACTTGGGGGGCGTGTCCATATTTTAAATTCATTTATGTGCACATAGAAACTACATATCACATGTAATTACATATACATGTACATTAGGGTGGAGCGAAATACAAATTTAAGAATTTCAAAACGCCTGATAGCATAAAAGTTACTACTTGTCCCACCAAAATTTGGGTCCGAAATATTTCATCTTACTTTGCCAGTTTTTACTTTAAGTTAAAAACGCATGTCTGCTATTCACCACTTTTTTAAAATTATTATATATTTTTCCTAGAGTATAAGGGCGACCCAATTTTTTTTTGCTTGAATTCATTTTCTCATATTCTCTTTAAAAAGCCCCAAAGGGGCATTTAACAGGGGTCGTATTATAGTTATGGCAGAATCTTATATACATGTTAAATCCTATTCAAGGATTCCTATAATGTCCTACATACCGGAAAATTTCTTTTTAAACTTTTTAAACATGAAAGGATTTTACAGGAAGGCACCTGGTATTGGATTATATTAGGTTAAACTTTAATGAGGATAGCCTCAAATATCAGAAAAGTGTTTGCTTAAGTGGAAAATAATTATTAGCTTAGCAAAAGTTCCATGTTAAAATAATTTAGAAAAAATGGAGATGACTTATTTTAGTCGTGGATCCTAAAACAGAAATTATGCAATGCGGAATATTAGTTAGAATTCCGACATGTCGAGGGACACACTTAATATGCATAATTAAAACTATAAACATACATAATTAAACCATAAACAGCAGTGGTGTCCAACCTTTTTGTAACATACTTGCCCACAGTCAAATAACACTAGTCGGGAAAGCACATTGACGTCCACAACACATGTTTTCTTATATTAAAAAAAGCTGAGGACGATAAAGAAAAGCCAACTTTGGATCCAGATTCAGCGACCCAAAATGACTAAAACATGTTACACCTACGGCGAATAAAATAAATATATATATTTTTTTGAAGTTTTAGTACTTTTTTTATATAAAAGAAAACTAAGGATGACACATTGGTCACCTTTCTTGCTATTAATGTTTTTTTCTTTATTTTTGAAGACTGGTGTAATTATGACTTAATAACACAGGTTTACACAAAAAAAAAAATAAGTACTATTTGACCATGGCATTCCTAGGTATTTTGGCGCCCTGACTCAGATCCCGGGGTCAGTTTTGCCCCATCACGTCAGGAAAACGAAATTTCAGGTCATTTGAGGTCAAAATGTTGATTTTTTGGGACCGGCCCCGGGACAATATCTAAAGCGACCTGTTAACTTCACGGGTAACTGTGTAGGTCTTGAATACTTTCTGAACGTTGAGATGTTGTCCCGGGGCCGCTCCCAAAAAATCACCATTTTGACCTACAAATGACCTTGAAATCTCGTTTTCCTGACGTGATGGGGGCAAAACTGACCCCGGGTCCTGATTCAGGGCGCCAAAATACCTAGGAATACCAAGGTCCGGTCAAATAGTCCTGACTTTTTTTTGTAAACCTGTGTAATTAACTAGAAAATTAATTAATTCAAAACATACTAGTTTAACGATCTTAACTTTTATTACGGGTGGAAACACCCGTTATTAAAACGAACCCAATTTTTTTTGCATTTTCGGGTTTAGAATACCATGAAACGTCGACAAAATGTGAAAAAAGTGATTTTTCCAAGAGGCTAATTTCTTTGGCCATATATGATAATATTTAATTTAACAAAATAAATAAATGCAGTGCAATAATACCTATGGATACGTAAAAGTTTAGGTAAAACATACGTCTGTACTAGGTACTCTAGGTATACTGTAGTACCAAAATTGTATTGGGCGCCGAAATGGTACAGGGGTCGTGAGTAAAACAGTTATACCAAATATAGCAAGTTTATTCAATGTGATCGAAGTATCGGAAGAGTGACCTGGTTTATCAAACCAATATAAAAATCTAAAAAATAAGTTAAAGCATTAGCTTGAGATAAAAATAATGGTGTTAAAAGACTTACCTAACACCAGGATGTTATTTATTCATTAAATAACTAAATTATCCCAAAGGATGATAGAAATAAATAAAGATTTTAAAACTAAGCTTCTTATCGAAAGGTGAAAGTAAAAATGGAAGTGATTGACAGATGTCAAACTAATCAATCAGAAATTCCCTAATTAAAATATTAAGTCCCTAAAAGGTAACTAATTATTTAGGTTGCGAACATGGTAAATCCAAGGTCACTCTTCTGGTGCATAAGGTAAACAATGGTCTATATGAACCGAACAAATTTAATTAAAAGTATGGTAAATACCCAATTACATTACAACTACCCCCCCTAGCTCGGTATAATTAAAGCAAAATTTTAGCGAGATATAAAATCACAGTTGCAGGAAAGGGTATACGGTTAAGGGTTAAAATGTTTCAAGTGTGATGCATGAAACATTCCGCGTTCAATATCTGTTTCTGGTTCATACAAAATATAAGTTAATTTATCCACCGTCTTTTTAACTTTATAAGGACCTTCAAAAAGAAGCATCCATTTTTTGATTCTTCCTTCAATTGCAGACGAAATTGGGTTGGCTTTTAGCAATACTTGATCACCAACTTTGAAGGTAGGCAATGGATTTTTCTTACTAGACGCGTTGCGGCGTACTGCGTGGGATAGTAAGCTTTCTCTGGCAAAATAAATTTTAACATGGTTTTCTATTTTTTCCAGATGGTCTGGGAAATCAATCATACTTCTTAAGGGAAGTTCAGCGGGAAATCCAGTTTGAAGTTCGGAAGGGGTATACCCGGTTGACACATGCACTACATTGTTTAGCAGTTGCGCCAAGTGGTTTACTTCCGAAGCCCATTTTTTATGCTTGTCGTGGATGAAAGTTCGAAAAAGTCGAGATAGTTCTTTCATAATTCGCTCTGAAGGGTTGCTGGACGGGTGCCGGACGGAGGATTTAATTACCTTGATGCCGAGGGCTTCAAGGGTTGCAGACCAGGCCCCAGCAACAAATTGTGTGCCGTGATCCGTCAGTAGCCGTTTAGGGGTGGAAAATTTTACAAAATAATCCTCAGTTAATTTTTTAAGGATGGATTTTGTAGTGGCCCTTTTTAGGGGGTAAAGTGTTACAAATTTAGTAAACACGTCTAATGTTACACACAAATATTCCACGCCCCCTCGACTTTTTGGTAAGGGACCATAAATATCCAGGGCCAGCAGGTCCCCTGGGGCCTCTGGGATAATGGCTTGCAGTGGAGGGTGAAGAATAGGGCCGGATTTGGCCAACTGGCATATAAGACAGGACTTGATAATTCTTTTTATGTCTTTGGCCATATTTTGCCACCATACCTCCCTGCGCATTGTGGCATGCGTTTTAAATACCCCGAAGTGTCCTAGGCCGGTATGATAGGCAGTGATAAAATCGTCAATGCGATTTTTCGGCACACAGAGCAGACAATTTTCTTCTGGGGTTTTGCGCATAAAAAGCACATCTTTGTGAATGACAAAACGGCTATTTTCTTCTGGAAAACGCTGAACATTTTCTCGTATTCGGGCCAGTTTTTGATCATTCTTTTGATCTTCGGCAATAGAAGTTAGGCTACGACTGAAAATCGTATCAAATTTTGTAAATAAAATTTGAAAACAACGGTCCGAGGGCACCGGTAACCTCGGAATAGGGTTTCGAGATAAAATATCTGAAATTATGTTGTCCTTACCGGAAATGTGTTTAATACTAAAATCATAGTCTTGTAATGATAAACACCAACGAGCCAATCTAGGTGTTAACATGCGACATGTTTTTAAATAGGTTATCGCTTTGTTATCAGTAAGGCAGTAAAAGGGTTTTCCTACCAGGAAAACTCTCCACTTTTCCAGGGCCCATACCATAGCGAGAGCCTCCTTTTCCGCCGAGCAATACGAACGTTCTCGGGGAAGCAACACCCTACTACCATAGGCGACCACTTTTTTGTGTCCCTCTACCATTTGGAAGAGCTGTGCCCCTACCCCTACATCGGAGCTGTCGGATTGCACCCAAAATGGAATGGATAGGCTGGGATGGTATAGTAGTACTTCCTCTTTAATCATTTCTTTCAATTTATTAAAAGCCTCTACTTGAGTGGAACCCCAAGTCCATTTATTTTTCTTGCGCAGAAGTGAAAAAAGAGGTTCAGCTACTGTTGCGTAGTGTTTGCAGAAACTACGATCATAGTTCGTTAAGCCTAAAAAAGCTTGAAGTTGCTTAACGTTCCTGGGTTCTGGAAAATTGGTGATGGCGCTAACTCGGGATGGGTCACTTTGTAGGCCTTTTTCTGAAAGGACATAACCTAAAAAGTTTAGCTCTTTTCGGAAAAAATGGCATTTATTTAAACGGAGGGTTAGGCCAGCTGATGATAAGCGACCCAAAACTCGATCTAAATGTTCTAAGTGAGTATCCACATCAGGAGATAGTACTAGCACATCATCGATGTAGATTCGGACGAATTCGTCGAAAGCTGGGCCCAAAATAACAGTCATAGCTCGAAAAAAGCTAGAAACTGCCGTTTTAAGCCCGAAAGGCAAAACTTTGAATTGATATGACTGACCATTGTGCAGAAAACCAGTGTATTTTCGGTCCTTAGCACGTAATTTAATCTGCCAATACCCGTTAGTCATATCAAGGGTTGACATAATCTTGACTACAGGGGGTAAAGTCTTTAAAAGGTCCTGAACTTGTTTAGGGAGCTCAGTATCGGGCTCCATTCGACTGTTCAATTGGCGTGCATCCAAACAGACACGCACTGTTCCGTTTTTACGGACTACCGTTACTAATGGGCTCGCATAGGCAGAAGAAGATGTTCTTTCAATTATTCCTTCATTCAACATTTCTTGAATTATTTTTGCCACTGCGGGTCTGTGATGTACCGGGATGGGGTAAGACTTTACATTCCAAGGGGTTGTATCGAATAAGACAATATTATGAATGTACTCATTTGTCAGTCCAGGTTTATCAGAAAATATATTTCTATGTTTTTCTAATAAGTTTTTAAACTTAAGTTTATGTTGATCGGACAGAAAAGTAGAATTTACCACATTTTCTATATCCGTATCATTTATTAAATACGAATCATTTTGTTCACCGGGAATCGGCGGGCTTTTCGACTCGGCACATATTTTTTTTATAGGGGAAATTACAGGTGCTGAATAATCATGGAAAATTCTAGCCTCTGGAATTTGTAGAATTTTATTTTGATATTTCAAAAAAATACTTTTGTGTTCCAGACTAATGTTAGCCTGAAAAAAACGCAAAAAGTCACAACCCAAAATAATCGGATAGGCCAAGTCTGGAATGTGTAACATTTCAAACTCAAATTCATGGTCTTCGATAGTAAATGGGACTAACGCTTGGTGAGAAACCTTACGTTCTTTATTTCTAAAGGCGCCCGTTACCCGCACACCTGTTACTGGGAACATGGGAACATCTGTCATTGACAAAATATTTTCGACATTGGCTGAGAAAGCGCTACATTCTGAACCGCTGTCGACCAAAGTCGGAAATTCCGTTTTGTTAATTTTAATGGTAATTATAGGGGAACGAAACGAGTCATTTACCTCTGATAAATGATCAAAATCACATTGGAGATCTTTTTTTGGGTTGTTTACTAATGTAAACTTACCTTTATTATCGTGGGCAGTTTTTGAAATATTTCCCATAGAGGACAGACTGCCTATATCCTCGGGAACTATTAGTTTTCCGAAGGTTCTGCACATTCGGTCTCTTGTATCGCTGAAATATGCTTTTTAACGAAAGACTGACCATTTTTTAGGTTATGATTATTATTATTATGGTTCATTGGCCTATTTGCCACCACTGGCTGAGTTGTATAAGTTGTGGAGGAAGAAGAAGAAGATTGTTTATAATTATCAAAGTTGTCAGCCAAACGCAATCTGTCAAGTACATCTGATATATTACGACTGCCAATTAGTGCACAACTAATTGAAGGAGGAAAGTGACGACTAATAATCAAAATAAGTTCTTGTTCTGTGTAAGGTGGATTCAAAAACTTAGATTTCGCAAGCTGACCAAGAAAATAGTGTGTGTAGTTGGTAGTTCGATTGTACCGACCTGTTTCCAATGCTAACTTTAGTTTTGATTGGTGAGAATAACCCCAGAAATTTTGTAAAAATGCGTCACGAAACTGGTTAAAATTTCTAAAACTATTTAACATTGCTAATAACCAGTGCTTCGCTGGACCTAAAAAAATGTCTGACAATTCTGGAGCAAATAGGTTAAAAGGTACGTTATAATTATTTAATGTTCTCTCTAATCTTTCTAAAAATTCGCAAGGGTGAATTTCACCTCCTTCTGAGAACAATGGTATTAATTTTTTAATACTAGCAAGTGTTTCAGGTGTAGGGATTGGTGGGATGTTAGGGATATTTGGTGCATTCTGAAAACTAGGAATATGAGGTGCCCTTGTGAAATTATAGCCCCCTGAATTAAAGTTATTTAAATTAAAATCACTGTAAGATGGGGTTTGTAGTTCAATGTTTACATTTGGTATATTTGCATTATTTCTAGTAAAATTCAAGTTACTATGGGTATATGTTGGTAAATTCATATTACTTTGAGAATAATGTATATTACTATTATAATTTCTTTCTAGGAAGTTGTTTGATGCTGTTGGCCTCCTAATCTTAGGCACTGCACCCTGAGCTTGCATATCCCCAGGTTGATTTAGCTCTGTTGTTGTGATTATACTTGGAGCATAAATACCTGGTTGGATGGCTTGTGTAAAAACCTGTGGTGAAAGTGATGGTGGTCGATGTTGTGAAATCGCCCCTGCTGCAGTTAAAACTGGTTGAAACTGTCTTTCCGAGCTGTGGTGGGTTGTTTCACTGGTGGTTAAGGATGGCAATGCTGTTGCTAGTGACTCGATACCCCCTTCTACACTAATGTCAGCCATGGGCAGCTCCCTACGAGGACCTCTGCTGGTGCCACCATAACTTGTGCCACTTCTGGTATTTTTGGTGTGTGATGTTGGACTGTGATCCACCGGCATATTGTTTTGTGCTATATGTGAATATAAAACTTGGCCCAAGCCTGGACGGTTGATTGTATGCCTCTATAGCTCTCACGTTGGGCAAACACGTTGTAGTACCAAAATTGTATTGGGCGCCGAAATGGTACAGGGGTCGTGAGTAAAACAGTTATACCAAATATAGCAAGTTTATTCAATGTGATCGAAGTATCGGAAGAGTGACCTGGTTTATCAAACCAATATAAAAATCTAAAAAATAAGTTAAAGCATTAGCTTGAGATAAAAATAATGGTGTTAAAAGACTTACCTAACACCAGGATGTTATTTATTCATTAAATAACTAAATTATCCCAAAGGATGATAGAAATAAATAAAGATTTTAAAACTAAGCTTCTTATCGAAAGGTGAAAGTAAAAATGGAAGTGATTGACAGATGTCAAACTAATCAATCAGAAATTCCCTAATTAAAATATTAAGTCCCTAAAAGGTAACTAATTATTTAGGTTGCGAACATGGTAAATCCAAGGTCACTCTTCTGGTGCATAAGGTAAACAATGGTCTATATGAACCGAACAAATTTAATTAAAAGTATGGTAAATACCCAATTACATTACAATACCTTTTAGATTTTCAATAAAAATCCGACATCCTTCGTGAAAATCAAAGAAAACTAAAATTGACGGGGCATTTCTTATAGATTTTGATCTGCTAAATCCAATTCTGCCAGCAGAATTAAACTAGCTTGTCCGGTTTATGAAATAAGTGACTTTTTCGTTCAGCCTACGTCCGTTCGCAATTGTGAAATTATAATTGAACTCGAGTAAGACAGGATGAAACTTATACTTTTTTGGCCGCTAAATCCGAATTTAATCTTATAAAATTAACAATCCTTAAGGGAGGTAGGAATAAAGGGTAAAAGGTAAACCATGAGATGACAAGCTTATATAGGTAACAACCTTTGATAACTTTTGATCCCGAGGTCATTAACTAAAACATATAAAAAATACAGCCAATTTGACAGAAAGTCATTTCCCATTTCGGTAAGTCCTGTAAGGCATATGTGGTGTGGTTCAAGTTAACATTAAACTTGAACCACATTGCAATAGACCGTTATATAGAAATATTTTGTTTTTAGTCCTACCCTGTCACTAAATCCGTTATTGCCACGAGCGTTTGTTTACACTTACTTCATTTTGAAGTTGAACATACTATAGTAACTTCCATTAAAAAAAGTAAAACAGAAAATTTGAATATCTTAAAAACAAGGTGAAGGCGTTTAGAAATATTTTTTTCTATTCTTAAAATTGTTTAGTATCTAGTTTTCCTGATATGTTATAACATAACGTTATGTTAAATGTTAAAATAAAAGTTTTACTTCTAATTGCCTTGTTAAAAACACCAAAGAAGCGTGTTTTTCGAACTTCAAAAACAATGGTGTGTTATAACTCGGGACAGAAAATTTCAATCTCAAATCCGATTTCACAGAATTAATGTATATTAAAAAATGAAAAAATTGAGCTATAAAACATAGATAAATTCATAAGAAAAAACACGTCGAAGGCCGACTATGATTTAAATAGGTGAAAATAAAAATTAAATTTAGTTTCTTTGTAAATTTAATTCTTGTTAAAAGGTAACTTATTGAAATGAAGGTCGTTTGTACCTATATATACAAATAGATAGATGTGTTTTTAATATTTCTGTACATTTTTTGGCGTTAACCTTAAAACAAAAAAATGTGTGATTTGTCTTAGTTTTAACACTCTGTATACTAAGTATTTTTTTATAATTTATAGTGTTTTTAGTTTTTTTTGTGTTCTCCCACGTGCAAGAGTATCTTCTTGGCCCGGAGTCAAATAGGTTTGAAATCCTCCGGAGTGTCATTAGGGTCTGATTTTAACCTTTGCTCCGGAAGGTGAAACAACACTAAATTACTTTGAATTTATATGACTAGGAAGGAGTACAAAATTTAATATATGACATTTTTTAACTTTAACTTTTATTTTGCTTATCCATTTTAAACATTTATAAAGTTTGTTTTTTTATTTTGATTTTGAGTGAAAAAAATTGTCTAATAATATTTTTTTTTTGTATTACCTAATTAAATGCTAGCTTACATATTATCTACCGTTGTCAAGGCTTGTTTACCTTGACAATGAAATTGGTGAATTCATTTATTATTGACCGTTGAAACGGTTGTTAAGAATTGTTTATTATCTACGGCCAATAATGAAAAAAAAAAAATAAGACAGCTATTAACTTTTTTCAACTTATTTGTCAAACTGACAGCTATGTCAAAATAAGTTTTTAACCATATTTTTAACTGATATTTGAAGTTACTAGCTTTAGTCTTAAGTGTTCTTCACTGAATTTTTCCTCCAACCTCTCTCGGTAAAAAAACTTAAGTCTCGAACAATGAAGACTTAGTTCGCCTACTAGGTTCTTAATATACTATTAACTACAAACCCCAGGGGCGGCGCAGGGTCAATCATTTTTAAATATTAACCCAGAGGGTGGGGGAAACAAACCTTAAATTTTAACAATGTCCAAACGAAATGTTAACAATGTTTTTGTGAAAATTTGTAGATAGAGATTTTAGAGGTGAACCTTAATAAAAAAAACTTCATCCCCGGTGGTTAGTGTTATTAAAATACTAGCCGTAAAGTCCATTCAATATTTGAAGTAAATTTTAAAACCTTTTTATCTGTGAAGTGTATTTTTTTTTCTACGACTGCTTTAGAATGTAAACAAATACACACACTTTTCAAACACAGAATGAATCCATTCTAGCTCTAGATACGGTATGAATATTCCATATCAAGTGTTAGAATGAGCACATGTAGTGCAATCTCTTGTTTAAAAAAGTAAAGAAAACTGTAGCAAAATTAGCAAAAAATATATTTATTTTACCATGAAACATTGAATAATTTAATGCAATTTAAAGTGTTGCGTTAAAATTACATAAAGTTTATTGTTTTTTTTTTTAATAATTGACCAGCTTTTTATCAATTTAGTTCAAAAAATTAAAACTGCTCCATCTATTGTTAAATATTTAAACCTGATATGTGTCACAACCATCTGATATAACCTTCAATGTTTGCATTATAATTTGTAAATATGTGCTAAAATTAAATAAAAATCTTTTTAATTACTGATTTGATAAAATTATTAAATAACATTGTAAATGCAACAAAACACATATTTTTAAATAAAGCAATTAATGTCGAGTCACAAAAAAAAACATTGTTTTTAACCTTGTCCGCAGTTTAAAGCCATACAGTGTTTCATATTTGCAGTCGTAGAAAAAGTAGTAGTCTACAACACGTATGGAATAGTCATTCCGCGCTCGCGGGACCGTCATACTCGCCTGCCGGCAAACTTTCCGCTCGCGCGAAATATTGTCTTTTTCATACTAGTTATAGAATATACTATACTTTCTAGGAACCCCGAGAAAAAAGTTCTTATACAATTTTTTTTATCATTTTTTCGTTTTTCGAAAAAAAAAATATTTTTTTCTTCAAGCGTACTAAAATGTTCAGATTTTATAACTGAAAACACTATTTAGAAGTGATCTATTTTTTTACAGTAAAAAAATGAGTTCATTGTTGTACGCCGTGAAAAAAAGTTAGTCAGCAAAACCACCACTGGCGGCAGCACTCTTTGAATTTGATGACAGGTTGACTCGAGATGCAAAAACCTTGTGTGAAATTGATTAAAAATGATTGAAGAAGAATATATGGTTTATACACCTACAAATCTCTCCGAAATTGCAAACGCTACATTAGACAAGTTACCATCGAAATCGCGAAAAGTGTACAATTTAGCCTAGGAAAAAAATTTTAAATGAGCTAAGGAAGGTTTAAGTTTATTTCGAAAGGGTTTTGTTGGCCTATTTTAATAAAAAAAACATACTTTATTACTGAATAAATTAAATTTAAAAATTAATATATAAAAAAATATATAGGATGCTTGAAGAAAAAATAGTATGTTTCACTCAGAGGAAAAATGCTTTTTTTTACTCGTCTGTAGTTTCCGGACTCCGCTTCGCGTCGTCCGTAAATTCTACAAACTAGTAAAAAAAAGCTTCACTTTTCCTCTTAGTAAAACAATATACTACTTTCAAAAAAAAAAAATAACAATAAATGAAAAAAAAAATAACAGCAACATTGGATAGATGCACCTAAAATGAGACACTCTAAACTCTTTCTAGGGGGGCCAACCAAGAAAAGAACCAGCTTACTTCTAGGCATGTTCAGAAGTCAACTGAGAGCAATAAGGGGTATAATAACTGGGCACTGCTTACTGAATAAGCACCGACACCAAATGGGACAGACTACGAGTCCCGTGTGCAGGAGATGTGGGGAAGGGGACGAAGATCCCTACCAGCTCATATGTGAATGTCCATCCCTAATAGGGCTAAGATGGAGGTACTTTGGGAACGACTCGCTGGAACCAAACGAGATCATGAAAACTCCCCTGAAAACGTACCTGGACTTTATAAAAGAAACAGGGATGTTATGAGGAGATCTGTGCGGTTAACACAAAGGTCCCTAGGGACCAGGTGTTGAGGGCAGTGAACCCCGCACTGAACAAACTAAACTAAACTAAACTAGGAACCCCGAGAAAAAAGTTCTTATACAATTTTTTTTATCATTTTTTCGTTTTTTGAAAAAAAAAAAACATTTATTTAAAAAAAAAATAACAATAAATGAAAAAAAAAATAAATGAAATAAAAAGTTTATTTTGTCATTAAATTTTAATATTACTTGAACTAAATAAAATTAAACCATATCGAAAAATCTATTGTACTTTTTAATTTTTAAACTATAGTAAAAATAATTTTAAAATAAAAACTTAAATTTTTCAGTATGAAAATGCAATTTGTCGAAAATGGCGGCATGAACTAAAACTTGAGTTTGTCAAGCAAAATGTGATAACATGTTATCACATTTTGTTAACAATGTAACATTTTGTATTTTTTTTTCAGCCATTAATCGATATATTAATTAAAATGTAAAATAACTTTTTCGATATGGGTTTAAAATACTATACTTAAAATAGTAAAAAAAAGTTCTCAATTTAAATTCGTTTTAAAATAGTTTCAAATAAAAATTAGTTAAATGACATATTTCCTTCCTGACAGTGAGGAAACGCTGAAAAGGTAAAAACTATTTCAGAATTTTTGGGGAAAGTAGTAATAAATAGTTAAAACTTCAAAACTTATCGATTTATTTTTGAGGATTTAAGTGCTTTGGAATGGTAGTATACTATAGTACAGTCAAATAACGAAAAAATCCTATGTTAAATTGCAATAAATGTACACAGGCTGATATTTTAAAGGGCGGTAGTGGATAGTAACAGAACACTCCTGTTAGTTTTTCACCGGTGATTTGCGTAAGGGATGTCCACTATCTTGAATTTTAGGGGTGAGTGCGGTTGTCTCTCTAAATATGCATATTACGATAAAAATGCATATAATTAGTTTTGTTAAGGAGAAAATTTCTAACAATTTTTGTAGGTATATATTTTTTTAATATATTAATAACAATCGACTTATAAATATTCAAAAATTGCCATGTTGGGTGCGAAATTGTTCTTTTCGATTTTTCAGCCAAATTATTAATTGGAGTATAAAAGTGGTTATAAACAAACTTGTAGCTCTTGAAATTCTCCATTAGTTTTATATATTATGAATTTTCATAAGTATTTTGTTACGGTTACAGTGGGTGCTGAAAATTTATAATACATGAATGGTATAGAGAATTTCAAGAGCTACAAGTTTGCTTATAACCACTTATATCGTCCGATAAATAATTTGACTGAAAAATGAAAAAAAACAATCTCACCTCCAACATGGCTATTTTTGAATTAACTCGATTGTTATTAATAGGTATATTAAAAAAATGATCCCAACAAAAATTGTTGGAAATTTTCTCCTTAATAAAATTGGTTATATACATTTTTATCGTAAGATGCATATTAAGTAACTCACCCCTAAAATTCAAGATAGCGGACACCTTTTACGCACATCGCAAATTCGCACTCGGTAAAAAACTAACAGGAGTTCTGTTACCATCCACTGCCCTTTAAAATATCAGCCCGTGTACATTTATTGTAATTTACATTTATTATTTGACTGGACTAGTACCTTTTCCATTTAAAATATAAATATTACCTTTTTAAAGCAAGCTGAAATAAGTGTAGAAAAATTGTATATGGACTTTATAAATTTCTGTAAAGGAAAAAATATATTAAATTTAAACCTCATTGATAAAGCTTTAACGATCCTGTACTTTTCAGATGAAATCCGCTCATATTTTCCGATTGAATATAAAAGTCTGTTTTTATCTACCTTTTCAACCGAAAGAGTTATCTAATGGCAGAAATGTAGACGAACGCCAGAAAAGGGACTTAGATATCGGTTACGTCAGACTTGATGTAACCGATGCATCGTGATGTCCAGACGACACTTAGTGTAAAGTCATCTACGGTTATATAAATGTCGCAGACTCTCGATGTAATGGACTGCCGCCTATTTAGATTAGATAAAGAGAGAAGTTCTACAGAAAGAGATAAAAGTATAATTATTATTGTTTTAAAATAAAATTATGCATATTTTAGGTAAAAATAACATTTTAGATTATATTTTAAATTACATGAAGGTAAAATATTTATTTATTTTTAAAGTAAAAATATATTTTTTAAACTTTTATAACACAGCTATGTGTACAGTAGGTCTAAAGTTTCCTAGGGAACTTATGACCTACTCCTTAATTTGACAGTCATTGTGTGAATATTTTGTACTTGTTTTTGTGTTAATAAGCTGTTTTATTTATTCTTTAATCATTTTGCATATCACGCACATTCTTTGTTGCACTGTGATAGAATCCAAATATAATATTTTTAGGGAATTTTTGTTTTTGGGCTGGTATTGAAGAACTAAATTTATATTGCCTAACGTATTGGACTGCTGTCCATTGGCCATTTCATGAAAAGGCTGCACAGTTCATGAAGTTTGGATGTTTGGTTTGGTATCTGGCGTTTAATGAACCGTCCAACCTTTTCATGAAATGGCCAATTACATCGAAAGGCTGCGACAGATATACTGTATTAGGGTGGACCTTACATATTTTATTATCTTAAAATTTTGATTTAGGTGTAACTAGAAAATTTTAAAAATATGAGGGTGATCAAATTTCTCTAATTGTCCTTATTGGGCCCTGAAATTGGTAAAATTACCAAAAACGTAAAAAATCGTTGAAAATTGTCTGTAGGTTTTGTATAAGTAAAAAATTTAAAGGGCTTTAAATCCTATTGTTTTTTCTTTTAAAAATGCAAAATTATATGCCAAATTTTAAAATGATCAAAAGATACTAACCCATGCCGAAAATTCTCCAAATATGCCCCTAATACTACGAATTTCTACCATAAATGTGAGTCAAACGGTAAACAAACATTTTAAAAATGTATCAGATCTGACTGAATTTATTTTTATTTAATGCATTCTAATAAGAAAGGGGGGTGAAGCCGTACTCACAGGACCAGAACCGTGTGGGGTATCATATTCCACTGCCTGACACGAGGTCAGGAAAATGTTGCGGAATGAACACCAGCAACATTGGATAGATGCACCTAAAATGAGGCACTCTAAACTCTTTCTAGGGGGGCCAACCAAGAAAAGAACGAGCTTACTTCTAGGCATGTCCAGGAGTCAACTGAGAGCAATAACGGGCACTGCTTACTGAACAAGCACCGACACCAAATGGGACAGACTACGAGTTCCGTGTGCAGGAGATGTGGGGAACGGGACGAGGAGCCCTACCACCTCATATGTGATGTCCATCCCTAATAGACCTAAGATGGAGGTACTTTGGGAACGACTCGTTGGAACCAAACGAAATCATCAAGACTCCCCTGAAACCGTACCTGGACTTTATAAAAGAAACAGGGATGATATGAGGAGATCTGTGCGGTTAACACAAAGGTCCCTAGGGACCAGGTGTTGAGGGCTGTGAACCCCGCACTGAACTAAACTAAACTAATATTTATTAATAATATTAAAATGATATAACTAAAACAAAATGAGGTAAGCGCCAAATAAGAGCTCCTAAATAAGCCACTTTGAGGAGCCCTTATTTGGCGCCTAGTACAATTTGGTTTAGTTAAATAATTTTAATAGGTATTATGAATAATTATTAGAATGCATTAAATAAAAATAAATCCAGTCCGATCTTATACATTTTTAAAATGGTTGTTTACCGTTTGACTCATATTTATGGTAGAAAATCGTAAATTTTAGTGTTAGGGGCAACTTTGGCGGATTTTAGGCACGGGTTAGAATCTTTTGATCATTTTGTAATTTTGGCACATAATTTTGTATGATCAAAAGATAAAGAATTATTAAAAATATAAATAAATAAATGACTGGATGAATAAATATAAATATACCACTTGATACTGCTAAAATTAGTTGTGAGTTTGTATTAAATTTATATATCTGTTTAAACCTATTGCAGTATCTCTGTAAATTAATGTTATTAAAAAAAGTCCAAACGAAATCATCAAGACTCCCTTGAAACCGTACCTGGACTTTATAAAAGAAACAGGGATGATATGAGGAGATCTGTGCGGTTAACACAAAGGTCCCTAGGGACCAGGTGTTGAGGGCTGTGAACCCCGCACTGAACTAAACTAAACTAATATTTATTAATAATATTAAAATGATATAACTAAAACAAAATGAGGTAAGCGCCAAATAAGAGCTCCTAAATAAGCCACTTTGAGGAGCCCTTATTTGGCGCTTAGCACAATTTGTTTTAGTTAAATAATATTAATAGGTATTATGAATAATTATTAGAATGCATTAAATAAAAATAAATCCAGTCCGATCTTATACATTTTTAAAATGGTTGTTTACCGTTTGACTCATATTTATGGTAGAAAATCGTAAATTTTAGTGTTAGGGGCAACTTTGGCGGATTTTAGGCACGGGTTAGAATCTTTTGATCATTTTGTAATTTTGGCACATAATTTTGTATGATCAAAAGATAAAGAATTATTAAAAATATAAATAAATAAATGACTGGATGAATAAATATAAATATACCACTTGATACTGCTAAAATTAGTTGTGAGTTTGTATTAAATTTATATATCTGTTTAAACCTATTGCAGTATCTCTGTAAATTAATGTTATTAGGTGTGCAAAGTATGTAACTCATTTCTAAAAATTTACGTTTATCTTCAATAGCTTCAAACTCCCATATTTTAGTAGAATCAAAATGTATATCAGCGATGTTTTTAACGAATTTTTTATTTAAATTTTATAGGTTAACCTTAAAATTTTTCTACATACGCTGTGTCTAAATACACAGCTGTCGTAGAAATAAATAATAAATAACCTGGCATTATTTGATTGTTAATTCTGGTTTTGTTTGTTATTGCAGTGTTTATATTAACTATATATTTTTTCTTTGTAGAGCTCTGAAGAAGCATAAATAAATTATATGCGAAACCTGTCAGCTGAAATAATTTTGATTTTTATTTTCCCCTAACCCAAGAAAAATGTTCTAATTTAATATTAAAATATAGTTTATAAATATTAGTCAATGTAGACTGAACAAGTTTATAAATACCAGTTAATATAGACTAAACAAACTACAAGAAAACTTTTGCCAAAGCATTCTTAATTCATTAAAACCAATTTTATATACTAGCTTTTGTTTTTGATGCAGGTATTTTAAACTCCATACCGCCCTTTTAAGGCGGGTGTACACATTTTTTTAAATATATTTTTTACCTACGTCACATACAAGCGCTGTTCGTTTCATTGTTTTATAATTTTAATGATGCGATTAATCATATTCTGAATAAGATTTTTTTTATCATTTAAATTGTGGTTTTTATTTCTGCACAATAATTATAATTATTATTATACCTACATAATTATTATACATTTTCTTTAAGTGTTTTTTTATTTATTGTTTTTTAAATAGTTTTTGTTTAACTTTAAAGAAATTTTGCTTTTTTTGAAAAACGAGATTTTTTTTAAATAGGTTTAGTTCCCTATCCCACCCCGATTTTTACAAAAAAAAAATATCAGCCTAGAACTTTAGATAACGAATCTATGTTTGAAGTATTTAGCGTTCTCCGGTAATCGTGGTCACAAATTATCTCAAACAGACCAACAGACGGTAGGACCGACCAGTCGGTCGGTCGCAACCTATCCACACATGTTTTTCTGCGAAAATTATCTTTTTTATATAATATTATAAAACTTCGAGAAACATCTAAACCCCTATAGAAAAATTTCAATATTTATTTACTGCCCGCAGTATATTGTAATCCTATTTTTTTTCAATGTATACTTACATAGACAAAGCATTTGTGAATTAAAATCAGGTATTTGCGTGCTCGAAGTTTGGCCCACTACGTCGCAGACTTGTAATGTGAGGATTACGTGCCTATTTATGAAATAAACAAGTTTATTTATACCAGTCGCAAAACCCTGGTAAAATAGCCCGTTTTTGGGATTTGAGACAAAACGTAAGATTTATATATTTTTTAAGAGTGTAGGGGAAAGTGGGGGAATGGTGCGCACCTAAGCTATACTTGATATGATTGGCATCTTTTAAATGTTACAGAAATTTTATTAGTGACAAAAGAAGCCTTAATTAACAGACTATCAACGAGTATCATTAAAATTTAGGTAGCTTTTACCGTAATTACAAAAAAAAATGTAAAAGTACAAAAGTGCATTAGCGCACAATTCCCCACCCAGTGAGGCAATGGTGCGCATCCATTTGGAAATTATGCACAAAAGATAAAAAAAAGTACACAGAATTAACAAATTAATAAAAAAATATCAATAACTAAGAACATAGAAGTATACGGGACAGTAACAAAATTGTATAAAAAAAGAAAAAGTAATATCATAGATCCAAATCAAGATTTTCCAGCCATTTTATTGTGTCCGGTGATAATTGGATGAAGTCACTAAGAGGTCCGTGATAGGAACGAAGGGAACATTATGACACTGAAATTGGCAGACGATTCTAGCGATTCATTCACATCCTCCACTTTCGACTGCAGACTATCCCCCCTCAAACAAAGAAAAAAAAAGTTTTTGTCTGTTTTCCACCAGACATCCTTCTTGCAAATTGTCTGCTGATACCAAAGAAGATTTCTTACTAATACACTCTAAATTTGTCCGTCAATCTTACAGTAGTTTTAACTGTAATAATTAAAGCAAATTTACAATGTCAGAATGTGAATTTACAATATTTATTAAATTAACCTCAATATTACTGGGTTTATTAAAATCTCAGCTCTTTTCCTGTCGGTACAATAATTTTGCATTAAAATTCATGTATGTGGTCCAAAAACCCAGCACTTTTACAGACAGTCCCGAAAATTAATAATAGCAGTAAAATTACCAAAATAAAAATTCAAATTTTTAGAGATAACTGTGAATTTACAGTACTGATTTAAATTTACCACTTTCTTTCCTGGCAACATATGACCTACTTTATTTGCTGTAAAATTACCATATTTGCATTTACAGTGTAGGACCACCATATGGTATAATCAAATCCTTTACTTTCGACTGCAGGCTATCCCTCCGCGGGAAAAGAAATGAGCGTATATATACCGTTTTCATGAAAAATATAATGTCTGGCATACGGTCGGCTAAGTTTTAGATTTCAAGCTGTTTGGGATGTATTGAAAATGTCTTTGGAAGGACAGACAGACAAACAGACACCTCATCTATTTTATTATATAAACTTAACAAAATTTCCGGTAACCATAACCTTAATTTCAATCATAATTATATTTTTTTTAGTGTAGGCACTTTCTTTGCCCCACAATAGAGTAATTTACGAATTAAATTTTAAGTAGATGCTAAAATATTCAATCTGTTTTTTATAAAGTAATTAAACACTATAAAAAATTTTTACTGAAGTTTCTATTTTTCTCTAGAAACCACTTTGTTAAAATATGAGACTATGAAAAAATAAGATTTTATTTTTTGCGCAAATTAAGGTTTTTGATGGCTTCTTTTCCACTTAATTTTTTTATTCCAAAAGAGAATATGGTAGTTGTGAAGTGAATAATTGTGGTTTACACTGACGTCGATTTATGCCTTTTTTAGCACCCTATTAAAATTCAATGACCGAGAAAGTGGTTTAAAAGAGAATCCTTTATAATAAAGAAATATTCTTCCAAGTAATAAAATTTTTCTAATTTTAAGTAATAAACTAGAGTTTACTACCATTGTGGCGTGGCGTTAAAAAAAATATTACTTGTTTCCTCCTTCTGGTTGGAATTTAATCATAACATTTATATACAAATTAAAATGTATGTAAATTACACAAAACGGCAGCCAAATTAATTAATTTAGTCTAACTAGCCACATACTCTTCTCCAGAAAAATTATAATGAACATGGTTGACAAAAGAAATGGGGGATTTTAAAGGAAGTCCCCCCTATGTTTTGTTAAAATAACAATTTTTTTTGCCTTTCAGCTCAAATTAATTAAAATAAGTTCCATCCACAAGCCTGAAATAAAGAAATACATTTTTGTACGGTTAAAGTGTGCTGTACAAACATTTATTTTTCGGTTTATGGCTTTATGAGTCTTCTGCTTTACGGTTACTGCAGTGTGTGGACAAAAATAAAATTAAAGAACATGATGATCGAAAGAAAACGTGGCCAAGGTAGGAGAAGGTGCACTACCGCACAAGACAATGCGAATTTAGTAGATTATCTGCAAGAACATCCATTTCACACCGCCGCACAGTAGGTATTTTCAAGGTTTTTTATTTCCTAATTCCAGAAGATGGTCAAATTTGAATCGTTCTGCCTATTTTTTTTTTAGAACTTCTTAAGACTTTTACTTTCATACCCTACTGCTACAAATTTGATTTGAGGCAGTTCTGAGAGGTTAAGTTGTCAGATTACAATTTTTTCATTTAGGGAGCGTTCAAGTATTACGTAACGCAAAATTTTGCCATTTTGGACCCCCACCCCCCATGTAACGCGGCGTAACATTTTCGAGACACCCCACCCCCCCCCCCTATTTGTTACGTAACATTTTACCAAAAGTAAAAAAAAAATGAAAGGAAATTTTGATTTATGGTTTAAACCGGTTTTTAACCGGTTATTGCTTCCGTGTTTTAACCAAAAACCGGTCTGATGTAATTTCCGAAACTGGTTAACCGAAAAACGGTTATTGGCTATGGTATTCCATCTCTAATTGTTTTTGTTTAGATGTTTTAGTTAACTGTTAACCACGCCGTGTGCAATAAAATTTGCAAGGAATCCGTTTCTTTAAGCCTAGATCATTGTTAAAAACGTGATCCAATAAACATTTTATAAGTTTATAATTTTTTAAGTGTTACGTAACATTTTTACTGAGACCCACTCCCCCTCTGTAACGCGGCGTAACGTAACTAATTTTTGGCAAACAATATTGAAAATTTTAAAATTTCGACCCCATATTGTATGGGTTATTTTAAATTTTAATTTTTTAGCAACCTCAAAAACCCTAAATATTCTTCTCCAAACTAAATGAAAAAAATAAAATTGAACAACATAACCTCTCAGCACTCAATTGTTATGCCTCAAATTAAATTTGTAGCAGTAGGTTATGAAAGTACAAGTCTTAACAAGTTCTTTAAAAAAAATTAGAAAGATCTATTCAAAATTGACCACCTTCTGGAATTTTTAAATAAAAAACCTTGAAATTTTCAACTGTTCGCCGCGGCAGGGACACAATAAAAATGAGTGTAATGTATGAGACATGACACTTTAATATTTGTATGTATTTTGGGCTGCTAAATCCGAATATGATAACAAAATTACCCATCCGTCTTGCTTTTTAAAAAAATAATTTAAAAAATGGCGCAAAAATCCTACAATACATAGAAAAATAATGCGCATATATTTACCGAATTTATACGTAAGGGCATTCCCAATAGACATGAAAAAAAAATTTGGTATGTCGAAAAAACTTTTACACGCTTAACCCTTTGTTGACGGACGGTACTCTGAAGTACCGGTTTTTTGTTAAATCATATAAATTCCCTATTACCTTGAAGGCTTCTTATAGCCAACCGGTACTTTGTGTCAAATAACTTTTTCTATCCTGAACAATATGGTTTTAGAACAAATAGTTCGACAGAGGCTGCTGCGGCTGATCTTATCATGGATCTTCAGAGCGCCCTTGATAAGAATCAAATTTGCGCAGGACTACTGATAGACCTAAGAAAGGCTTTCGATACTGTCGACCCAAAAATTTTATTAAAAATACTAAAAAAAATTGGCGTACATGACGTAGTCTTAGCTTGGTTTGAAAGTTATTTGACTGAAAGGTTTCAGTTTGTTCAATTAAAAAATAAATCTTCACACATAAAACCTATAACACACGGGGTACCACAGGGATCTGTCCTGGGGCCCCTACTTTTTTTGGTGTATATAAACAGTCTACATAAAAGCATAAAGTATGGCAGGGTAAAACTATTTGCAGACGACACAAATATTTTTTATAAATGTAATAACATTAAAGAACTTTTTTTTCAAATGCAGTATGATCTAAATAACCTAGTCATATAGCTTAAACAAAGTAAACTTACTATAAACGTTGATAAAACTGTTTATGTAATTTATAGCAGACAAATCATAGAACATAACATGACTCTAAAACTTGAAAATAAAGCTATTTCTGAAGTTAAAGAAGCAAAATTTCTGGTCCTTATGTTATAGAGTGATTTAAGCTGGCAATCACATATACATTTACTTAAAAAAAAACTTACTCCCCTTGTGGGTGCAGTAAAAAGAGTGGAAAACATTTTAAAAAAAAGTTCCAAAATATCGCTGTATTACTCTTATATACATTGCCATCTACGCTACATGGTATTAGCATGGGGCCTGGCTCCTAAGAATCAACTTAAAGACATCGAGGTACTACAAAATAGAGCCATACGAAATATTTTTTCCCTGCCATATGATACTTCTAAAAATTTTATGTATAAATCAATTAAAATCATCCCTATGCATAAAATCTTCGAATATGAGGCAACAATTTATATGCATAAAATAATTAATAAAGCATTAATATCTAATATTCACTTCCAACAAAATCATAACATTCATTCATATGTTACAAGAAATCGCAATAATCTATTTTACGACAAGTTTCAAACATATAAGTTTGGGCTAAACTCCTTTAAATACAATGCTTCCAAATTTTATAATGACCTAGATGATGCTTCAAAAAAATTAGAAATTAAAAGATTTAAATTAAAAATTAAAAGCTCAGTTATGATAAATCTTAAATTTATAATTAAAAAAAAAATCACAATAATTTATTTGCGTATATATTTTCAATATTATTATGATAGTATTATTTTTTTTCTCATTTCACTTTTCCCAGCACTCGCCATTTTACTATAAAAACTATAAATATATAAATTAATTTTTTTTTTCTGTTTGTAAAAATAGTATTTTTTTTTTTTTTTTGTAAAAATTGTAAAATAAAAATTGTAAACATTACATGTTAAGCCCTATTAAAGAGCCCAGCTCGCAGGGTATATTGTACTTAATAAATAAATAAATAAATACTCTCAATTCCTCTTTTAATAGATGATATAACCTATTCACAGCAAGAGGGCAACACTATACAACACAATATCTTGATTTTTATAGAGTCGTGCAGTGACAGTTGGCGTTTTTATAGTGAGTTGGTTTGGTTTTCTTTTTGTATTTTTTTTTATTTACTTGTGTGAAGTTTTTGGTAATAAAGGCATTATTATTCACCTCTGGGGACGTTCATAAACCTACAAAATTACTTGTTTTTTTTAAGTGGATGGACCGACTGCTTTAATTTGCCTACTTTCTTCAACGTACCTCAAATTTTTTTGAAAAGCTTTTCAAAAAAATCTCAAAAAATTAATGTATGCAAATTCTCATACTTTAATTACTTGGAGCAAAAAAAAATGTGAAATAATCGTATTTTTGATTAGTCAGGCAACAAAGGGTTAAAACCTATACTGCCCTACTAAGCTTATACTCTGCACTGTAAACAGAAAAAAAAATGTCCATAAATAAGCAAATAAAATTAAGAAATAAGTATCAAAAACCACTTAAAGTTATTTACTATACTTTTCTACATTAAAAAAACTCATTAATTTTATTTGCCTAAAATCTGGAAATATGCGCCAATGGATTATTCATGTCGATGCACAACAGTTGCTCAAAAATACTTACACAAAAAACATCCTAATTTCTAAACAAATGAAAATCGTTCTTCTCAAAAACGCATAGATAGATTTTTTTTTTAAATTTGGTCTTAAAAAGATGCCAAAGCTCTAAATAATTAAATTATAAAAAAAAACTTGGATTATATGAAAGTTGAGCTAAAAATTGTTTCCAGACCGGTGTGTGGTAGATCTTACCGTAAGTAAGCGAAATATAATTATTTGGACCTGAGAGTCGGGGGGTTTCTTGAAAATTGATATATTGGGGTTTTTGAGGTCGCTATAACTGAATCATGAGATATTTTTTTTTCAAATCCACCCCCTAAGGGGCGGAGGGTAGTTTTAATGAAAATTGGTATATTGGGGTTTTTGAGTCTGCTGAAAGTGAATCTGATAATAAAAAAATCCATTTCAAGGGCGAAGGTGATAAATGGGATAGCTATTTTACTGGGCAGTGTATTTTTTATGTCTATTAAAGTGTTCCCACCTTATTTTAATTATAATATAATTTTGGACACTTTTTTTTATTTGGCGACATAGGGCGCTGGTAGAGGTTCCATCTACGAACCTTTGTAGGCTTTTTCGTTAAGTTTAAGTTTTTAGTGTTTTTTTTTTTCGTCTAAAAATTACATTTTTTCACTACCAGCCTAAAAGCACATCTTTATTACTGTTCTTTTCATTGGTAGAATTATTATTTCTATACCTATGACGTCAGAGGTTCTAAAAATAATGAAATTGCACCATGGTTAATAATAAATTTTTCTTCAGCTGTATTGGCATCTGACGTTTCACTTGATTATTAAATCACATTGCTATTTACAAGTATCTTTAGGCACCAAATTTATTTATTGCATGATAAATTAAAAAATATTAACTAAATTAGTACCTATAAAACATGTTTAACAAAAAACACTTCGAAAAGAAAAAATCATTGGGGCATCATATTCAACCATAGATTATACAACCCATATATTACCGCAAGGATCATAGATTACTAGAGGTACAATCCCCATATATTGATTTTTGAGGCAATAGATTCCCCCTCACAGTTTTCGCCTCTCCCCTTATTTCTGGAGGAAAATTATATATTTTAACTTAACACGGAAAAATTTTAGTAAAATAAATAAATAAATAACTAATTAAGTGTACTGGTAGTGAAAAAAATACTATATTTTCCACGTGAGTAAAGATTTAACATTTTAGACCGCGTTTTTTGACGCAGGTCAAAAATGTTAAACTTCTCTCACTTGGTAAATAATATACTGTATTAGTTGTACCAACATTCAAAATTATGACTCAAAGTTCTAAACGATTAAAGTTTGTGAAGTTTTTGTTATATCTAATTGTATCATAAATCAGTTTATGGTTTTCCGAGCATTTGTCACGTAGTTTGAAACTATTTACTCGAGTAATTAATATCGAATTTCCTTGCGCTCCAAAAATATCGATTATATGCACCGTTACCTCTTAGAGTGAAACTGTTTTACATATTTTATTCCTCTTATAAAAAGGATTTATTTGGATTTGGATTTATGGAGCGTTCAAGTATTACGTAACGCGCTAGGGCGGGGGGGGAGTCTCGAAAACGTTACACCGCGTTACAGAGGGGGGTGGGTGTTAGTAAAAATGTTATGTAACACTTAAAAAATTATAAACTTAAAATGTTTATTGGATCACGTTTTTAACAATGATCTAGGCTTAAAGAGACGGATTCCTTGCAAATTTTATTGCACACGGCGTGGTTAACAGTTAACTAAATCCTCTAAACAAAAACAATTGGAGATGTAAAACCATAGCCAATAACCGGTTTTCGGTTAACCGGTTTCGGAAATTACATCAGACCGGTTTTGGGTTAAAACACGGAAGCAATAACCGGTTAAAAACCGGTTTAAACCATAAAGCAAAATTTCATTTCATTTTTTATTTATTTATATACTTATTTTAAACTAATAATTTATATTCTTTAAAAAAACTTTTCGCAAAAAAAATGAACCGACTTCTGTCTCTAAAAAGTAAAAAATAAAAAATAAACGGGTGCAAATTTCACCACTCTCTAAATTAAATACTAACCATTATTTATGTTGTTAAATTGTTTGCTGTGAAACTGGCACCGCCTTATTTTTTATTTTTTACTTTTTAGAGACAGAAGTCGGTTAATTTTTTTGTGAAAAGTTTTTATTTTTTACTTTTTAGAGATACAGAACTTGTAGATCTGTAAGGTCATCTAAGCTAAGTTATAGTTGTCCGATCATTTTCTAAAAATTTAGTTGGTATTAGTCCGGTTTTAAGTGAAATTGCGTTAAAACGATTAGATTTATCTTGATTATCCGGCTTACCCGGCATTACCCGAGCGTCAAATTAAAACGGGACCACCTCAGAGATGTCCTCTTTAAGTAACAAAAGGTTTCATCAAATTCCGTTTATCCGTTCCAAAGTTATGCGGGAACAAACATAAAAAAAAGCAAAGTCACACGTCGAATTGATAACCTTCTTTTTTTTTGGAAGTCGGTTAAAAATGTATGCATGTTTTTCTAGTAGTTCTTATGGTTTTACCCGTATGGTAAATTTTGCTGTCTGCTTAAAAATAAAGTTTCACTCCACCTATGCCTCTATTCAAAATATCCCTGTTTAATATGTGCTAACATTTTATCCGCAAAATAGTTCTAGAAATATTTTAACGCGAATTCAAAAATATTTTACGCGGATTAGTCTACTCAAATAACGAGGAATTTCTATATTGAAATTGCAATAAATGTAGACGAGCTGATATTTTAGGGTATTAGTGGATGGTAACAGAACACTCCTGTTAGTGTTTTACCGGGTGGTTTGCGTAAGGGTGTTCGCTATCTTGAATTTTGGGGGTAAGTGCGGTTATCTCGCTAAATATGCATCTGACGATAAAATCATATCACCAATTTTGTTAAGGAGGAAATTTCCAATATTTTATTTTGGATCGTTTTTAATATATTAATAACAATCGAGTTAAAACATTCAAAAATTGCCATGTTGGGGGTGAAACTATTTTTTCTTAGATTTTTTAGCCAAAATATTCATCAGTGGATAAAAGTGGCTATGAGCAAACTTGTAACTCTTGAATTTCTCTTGTTCACTTATTACAAACTTCAAGCATTTTGCCAGGGTTACAGAGGGCGAGTTGCACCCTACCAAAATACCCATAAAGTTTCATAATATATGAAACTTAAAGAGAATTTCAAGAGCTAGATATGTATATAATGTATACATGTTTTTTTTTTGTTCTTAAAAACTTTTATGCTTCGATAAATAATTTGGCTAAAAAATCGAAAAATCCAATTGTACCTCCAACATGGCTATTTTTGTATATAACTTGATTATTATTATTGTAATGAAAAAATGATTTAAACAAGAATTGTTGGAAATTAGCTCCTTAACAAAATTGTTTATATATATATGCATATTTACCGAGATAACCGCATCCCTAAAATTAAAGACAGCGGACAGCCCTTACGCAAATCACCTGGTGAAAATTAAATATCAGCCCTTGTGCATTTATTGCAGTTTACATTTATCATTTGACTGGACTAGACGTAGATTTCAGGAATTAGAGAAATATTCCGTGCATAAATTTCTATATTAAAAAATTAATTTGCATTTTATATGGCATTTTTATTACTTCTGTTCCATCATTCGTAAAAAAGTGAGTTAATTAAAACAAAAAGTTACAGTTGACAAAATTTTCATCATTTCCTACGGAAATATTATATGATTTTTAATGTAGCTAAACTAAAGCTGCAGGTAAACCCCTCTAGAAAGAAAATCGCATTGGCATGAGCAAGTTTACCACTAATGAAATACTGGATACGTAACATTAGCAATCTTCTTCTTCTTCTTAATCCTTTTATTGGCCTTGGTCTTGAAAAAGCACCATGTCGGCCAGTGGTCCTGTCCAAACCAAAAAGTCTTTGTCCGGGGTGAGATTTTAAATTCTCGGTTTCTTTCTGTGAGAGGAAGGTAAATTAGGTGGGGATGGGGAGACGGGTTAAAGTTAAAAGTTTAAAGCCTAAATCATATAACTACTATCTCAATTACTGCATGCGTGGGGTTGCCTAGGAATTAAGCTACGTTTATTGGGTTACTAAGATGTTTGATAAGTTTGTGGTTTGTGATACAGAGTATTGATTTCTCCCGGATTGAAGCAATAAGTGTGGGACATCTTGTATTTCCCCGCAGGGGCATCTGGGGTCGGGCTCAATTTTTATGCGGTGTAAGTGGGCTTTAGTGAGGCAGTGTCCGCTTCTGAGTAGCAGGAATGTAGATACATGTCTTCGGTCTAGTGTAGTGGTGGTTATCCATGGTTTTGTTAGGTCCTCTGTGTGGGTTTGGAAAAATCTTCCAGAGTGTGCTAGCGCCTGTTTGGTCTTTAGCAATGACGTAGAGTAAATCTGGATAAGGCTTTAATCTGCCAGATTGTGATTACCAACCATAACATAAAGTCCCTAGAAATTACTAATTTTAACGGTTTTACGATTAAAAAATTACAAAATGGTGGATATTCTATGATGTGACAGAGACAGCATTATAAATGTGAGTAAGAAAAAATACACCAAGCTGAAGAAAAAATACAGCTGGATGAAACCAGAAATGTTGATGCGCAGAAAGTCAATGCGCAGTCTAAATTTATTCTTATGTCTATGAACATTAGGCGTGAGATTCTCGTATTTTATTGGTGGTAATCGCACGCATCCAAAAACAAGGTTCTATATATAGGGTGATCAGTAACTGCCATGCTAAAATTTAAGAGGTGATTCTACATTCAAAAATATGAGAAGTTTCTATAAAGGTTGGTCAGGATGAATGAGCCCTAAGGGAGCTACGGCCCTTCGAGAATGACATATTGAATGGGGATAAAATTTCAAAGCTGCTGGGTGATTCTTCATTTAAAACTGAGCAAAAAGGTATTTTCACCAAAACACCCACATTTAATACTAAAGGAGTAATAGCCTTTTAAAAAGTAACGTTTTTGGTGGCACAAAATGTTACTTCCTCTTAACTGCATTCTTAAACGGTTGCTCCTACACTGTTACACTATGAAATTTTTTATGTATTTTTACTAAAGAAATCTATATTTTTTACAAAAAAAAATAAAAAAACTAAAAAAACTACACATAAAAAAGTTTGGGGCAAAAATGTGCCAAGCCTCACATATTTTGTCCGTCTAGGCACGCATCTAGATAAATAAAAAAAAATTAACATAAACTTATTGCCCTTATTAATACTAGTATTTGTGTTAACTCACAGACTTAACTTTTTTTTGTTTAATATTTGAATATTGTATTTGTGATCAATAAACTTTTATATACTCTTGTGTTTTTTTTTTTTGTTATCTTTTTTTGTTTTTGACGAGTATCAGCAGTGGTACACGACGGCTGGACATATATTTTTTGCTCAGTGACGTCGTGTACCACCGGTGGCCACTATGTAAAAGGTAAGTTTATTGCTAACTATCTTTCTTTTGATAATTAACTGACAAACCCAGTTTTCTAAATAGTAAATAGTAAAAAAGATTTACATTTATTTTTTGTTAGTTTTGAGAAGGTTTTATAAGTTATGTTTCATTTAAGTTTTTTTTTGTTACCTGTAACAAAATACATACTGGATGTTGCTTGAATAAATTAACCCCTACCACTCCAACCGGTTTTTCAAGGTAAAGGTATGGACCAGATTAAAACTTATATAGAAAATCCCGTATACGAATATCCAACCGTTGATATTCTGGTAAATTTTGCTATACGCGATCGGTCAGTCTCGGGATCTTTCCACAGGTTTACTGTAATCGGGTGCGGATCTCGGTCGGATTGGACCCTTCTAGTGTCTGAGAGAAAAACCTGTTAACAAGCTGCCGAAACAAATAGTTCTGTAACGAACTCGTTAATAGGTTTAACGCGGTTGCAAGGACAAACCTTATGACTGGCTTTGGTTAATCTAAGGTTTTGACGAAATCAACAATTCCGTGCGCAGTCACCTTAGAGTCAACTACAGTCAAAACGTTGTCTTTATAAAAAGAGTTTACTATTAATATTATACGTCTTAAATATGGGCCCTTAACTCACCGGTTATCTGTACTGCTACTAGTCTTCTACTGGGCTTCTTTTGGTTGTCGGAGTACGGAAAAATAAGAGACCGGCTTGTGCGTCGATCCTGCTTATAAATCTATTCTTCGGTCATTTTCAGTTATGGTTGGCTCATTTCCGCTACGCTGACAATAATTCCGGACAATATTGGTAATGAATGATTCACTTCATTGCTCCCTTCAGTATTTACTACGGTAAGGAATTCTCAGTGTGGTGTAGAAATAGTAACATGATATTTATTTTTTTGTGTTTGACTTCCTTGCCAAGATAAATAGAGTTGGTTGCGCAAAATTAGCAATGAACAAAATTAATGATAGGGTTAATTATTTTAAAAAACTCAGCTGGAATAAAATTAGTGTACAAACACAGTTAAATTTAAATCTCTATTATCAATTAACAAAGAGTACTTATACATGTATGTATAAAGGATACTTTTTTGTACTATAATGTACTTAGGGAGAGTTCAAGTATTACGTAACGCAAAATTTGGCCATTTTTGACCCCCACCCCCCCCCCCCCCCATGTAACGCGGCGTAACATTTTCGAGAAAATATTGCATTAGAGTTGACGTAAAAACGTTGCTATGCCCCAAATAGAGTCACGACTTTCTAGTTAAGGACAGTAGCAGGTATAGTAGACTGCATACAGTGGCCAAAAGTGAAATTTATTTTGATATAATTATATATTTTAAAATTTTATCCACGGTCGTGATTAATAGGCCTATCTCGAGGCCTATAGACTACGGGTCTATAAAAATAAATCGTTTAAACTTTGAAACGGCCGTGGATAAAGTATGTATAGTCTTCTATAGATTACCTAGCTGTGTATAATAGCTATTAATCATTCGCGTGTTTGCAAAATTCACTCAAATTGATTAATAGTAATTGTTATACTCCCATTGAATAATAATATTATAATTATAATATACTATTTTAGTAAAATCTTATAAAAGCGCTAGGTAAAAAAATCAAAATTTTTCATTTTTTTTAATTTTCTTTTTGCGAAAAACAAAAAAAAATTAAATAAATTGAAAATGATAGGTTTTTTTTTTTTAAAGTTTAACATAACTTTTTTGTTTTTTTGGGGGATTTGATCCTTATAATAAAAGTAATTTTTCATAAAAAAGTTACGTTAATCGGTATTTTCTTTCAGTTTATTTTTATTTTTTTAAAAGTTTAACCCCCCATAACTTTTTTGTTTTTGGAGGAATTACTTTCAAAAACAATAGGGATCTTCTCCTTATAGAACTTGATTTTTCCTAAAAAAAGTCGATCGGATTATTTGTAAATAAACTTAAGACGATATTATCTCTCCAAAAATGTTTGTTCTTGAGTTATCGTGCACACAAAAACGTGACATCAGACGGACGGGCAGACAGACAGGCGGACAGACTGACATTTGAAAAAAAAAGTTGATTATTTGTCATGAAACAAATTTATATACAAAATTTTTTTGTCTAGGACTATTTTTGATTTTTTTTTGAAAACTCGAAACTTCCGTATATTATTCTAGCGCAGGCGCTGTGAATAATATAATAAGTCATAAGGTAATCTAATAATTTAATTTAAAATTATGTTATAAGATAAAAGTTTGCTTGCAAAAGGAGAGTCTCTCACTTCATGTAAATAAATAGAGTTGCTTTACCACTTAAATTTTATTTGATTTGTTAGACTTGTATACTTGTCTAGTGGTACACTAGTATGCTGCGTCAAAAAAACTAAATTTTAGGAGTTGTTAAAACCTACTTTTCATTGCAAAATTAAATTATCTTTAACCAAAACCACACAGCTTACTTTAGGGTAATAAAGTTGAGGCAACTAATTGCCGACAGTATGCGGCTTCACATTTACCAGCTTTATTTACTGAGGTTGATTCAAATCTCAAAGGTAGTTTTCCACTGTGGGTATGCAAATAAAAATTACCTATCTAGTATAGCAATCCATAAATAAATAAATACATACATAAAGAGGTAATTTAATAACTTTATTAATGCATATCTAACCATCTAGTGCGCTATAGAGTAATTAAACTTTTTCTATTAAAGTAAAATTAATGGACTTTTAAATTTTCGCGTTTCCAACTAATATTAGGTAGTTTTTAGAAATAATTCAGGGAGTTTGGACTTTGATTTTAATTTTGTAAATTTTGCAAATAAAAATACAATTTTTCGACCTTGAACTCGATTTGGAACTGGTATTTTTTTGACGTATTTTTCACAAAAAAAAAAACGGATTTTTCAAAATCTCAAGATATGTAGCTGCATCCTAGGACGAAAAAAGTTCTTTATGAAAATAAAGGACCATTTTTAAAAAATGTCGTATGTTTGTCGTATGTATTTTTTGTAAAAAATTAATAGCTGCGACATATAGATTTTATAACGTCTAAATTAAATTCTTTAATCAGCTTACAAAAGTACTTACTTGATTTTTGATCATTTAACTTCCTTTCCTCATATATTGCGTCATTTACAGGTAAACTTGTTTAAACCAAGTTCAATCAAGCTAAATAGATAAAAGCTTTGATTGAATTTCGAAATTAGTCTTTTGTTCTGTAATTGTCTAAAAGTAATGAAATTCTATCGAAATAAATTTATTGCTGGAAAATTAAGTTTTGCTTCTTTGGCAAAATAAAATAAATACAACATTTACGCTTGTTACAAAGTAATATTAAACAAGCTATTGTGGGAACTATTTGTAACAAAGTATAAAGAAATGTAGGTAATGCTTCGCATTTCATAATATAATTCTTTAAGGAATTAAATGCGTTTTCAAAAAGACTTTTATTTTTTAAGCTTCCCACACAGGTAAAAAGTACCAAAAAACGGAAAAAAATCATGAAGTGTCGAATGTTGTATATTTATAAACCTTATAGTGTCCTCTAAATGATTTGAATTCATTTTTTTGAAAATGTTTGCTGCCTTGAGTGAAAAAAAAAATAAATTTAAGTGGGACACTGCTTACCAGGCGGGCGCTTAAAATATATCTTGATATATCAGAAACCGTATAAGATAGGTTTTTGAAATTTGGTATAAAGCTTCAATATCAAGGGGGACACCCTTTTATCAAAGCAGATTTTTTTTCATCCACACCCTTAGGCGGGAGAGGGGGTAACTTAAAATTTTTAAATGGAATGGGGGTTTTTCTTATTCAGATTCAAATTCAGTATAAAAAATTACATAATTGATAGATAGATTATTATTATCTATTATGCGCAAAAATATCTTATTAGCTTATACGGTTTGTGAAATATTAAATAAAATCTTAAAGTTTACGACTTTGTTTTCGTCGAAAGCCGTTTCGGGAATCACTTTTAAATATTTTTTTGTTCATTTATTTTTATTTGGGAAGATTTCCAATATAAATAATTTATTATTTTATTATTTTTTTTTAAATAAAATTTTAAGCCTACTTAGAATAATGCTTCAGATAAATCTGCTTAAAACTTTTTTTTGCTTTTTTTTAGCTACTAAATTACCATTTCGATTAAGAAATCCATTTTGAGAACAAGCATGTGTCACTTGTCAATTTTTGACAGGTCATGTAATTTTTTATTTAAATTTTTATTTATTATCTGAAGTTTTGGCAGACATATCTTGAACATTATTTATAAAAATATATTTTTTTCTTTCTTCAGTACATGCGCCTTCACCAAATTTGCAAAAAATATTACGGTAAAAAATTGTAACTTACAGAAAGTTCCAATCTCCGTTTTGAAGGAATACCTCGAACAAAAACTTACTTATCTTCGTCACGCCACAATAAATTCTTTTTTTTTTCAAAATTGGTATAGGGCCGTTCTTAAAAGGTAATGCACGAAGGAGAAGGGAGTGTTTTAGCTTTACGTAACGCTTAAGCGCTTTTTATTAGTTTTAAAGCAAAAAAAACGGTTCGATGTTTTATCCAAAAAAAAAATTATGAAGGGTCTTGACTGGTAGCCTTAAAGAGAAAGGAGAGTTAAACTCTCAGCGTTAGGTTCGTTTTGGTTCTCGACAATAGTGGTTCTGAACTGGTTCGAAACGGGCGCAGTTGCGACTGAGCATTGCCCAGTTGCAACTACGACGGTTCCGAATCAGAACAGAACCTAGCGATTTTTGAGAACCAAACAAACCTTTTTAGTAACACGTTAATAATTAATCCTCTTATTGCTATCTGCATTTGCTGCGTTTCTGCTAAGTAGGATTGCATTGGTTGTCAATATTGCGTCAAATGTTGCGTTACATATTTAAACTTTAGCCCCTATGAATATTTTGATTATTACTTTTGTATTTTCAATATACAGGGTGTTCCAGAACTCGCGTAGAGAAATTTTAGATAGTAGATAGTACATACAAAAATAAGAACAAAAGTTCCTATAAAGGTTGGCCTGAAAACGAGCCCTAACGGAGCTAAGGCCCTTCTAAAAGTGCTCCTAAAAAAGAGTTTTTATTTAATATGTGTTTTATCCTATTAACAACAGTAACGAATTTTGGCACATGCCTTAGTATTGATAAAGGCTATCATTTTATGTAATTTTTATTTGGTAATTTTAACCAGGGACGTGCAAAATGGGGGGTTATGTCACTTTTTTGCCCCACCCTTTTTTATCTATTTTTTTTTTGACATTTTCTCATTAAAATATAATTTTTAGTTAAAAATACATAAAAAAAGGTACTCCTAGTGTAAACATATAAGAATATACCATGAGCAGAATGATTTGGTGGATCCTATTTATGTGCAGAAGTGTTTAATAATACATACAAATGCGTAAATATGTTCTGGCAAACATATACAAATATACCATGGGCAGTAGTCTTGTACGAAGAGTTGCTAAATGTGGGAAAAGGTAAAAGAAGTGTGGCAAAAAGCGTGGTGTAGTTAATTTCCACTATTCTGTCCGTCGAAAATATAAAAATTTTTATTAAACGATTTCACTTTTCAGATATATATATTTTTTTTAATAATGCCTTTACTTTAGTTTTTTTTTAACTATAGCTCTTTCCCTCATTAAATTTTTTCTGGAAATGTTCATATCGATCGGACTTTCAGATTTGTAATACAAAAATGTCATAGATGGCAAATGTCTAATATTAAAGCTCTGCGAAATTTGAACAGTTATTTACAGTATTTGATTAAAGGGGATAGCTTCTCAATGTGTTTGATGTGTTTGATTTTATCGAAATGCTGACGTGGCACAATACAGCTGAAATGGATTATCTATCTTTTCCCAGTTATACGTACACAAACATTCTGTCGGGTACCTTTGAAATAGATTAAGCAAATAGTCCATTCACAAAACCCGCTAACTGCATTTTAGATAAGTACTGCTGTGCTAAGCTGAAAGGTCCTATCTACATAGGTTTAACATACACAGATAGGACCTTTCAGCTTAGCAAGGCAGAGTACAAATATCTATTTCGGGTCTCTAGCCAGGATTTCGGTTATACCGTATCAAGTAGATAAGTTTCAAGCAGAACTCCCTCCTCCCAGATTTTTTTTTTACAAAATAATATAATTTTATTGAAGAAATAGGTCGTAATTTATGCAAAACAATTTTAAATTTTATTTAAAAATATTAATAAATAATAATAACAAAACGGAATACCTCCCCACAGGATGTGTTATATCATTTTGGATGTATTTTTTACGCTAAACACGAATTCGAATTCCGTTTTTCGTCATCACGTATTGTTTCATGGGTATTTAATACTAAAGTAAAAAAAAAATGAAATAACAAATATTTTTTTGACCCTTACCCTCCCGAGATTAAACTAATGATAATTTTTCGATTTAATTGTGTTTTTTTTTTATATTTGCTATGCCTAAAAAGAAGAAAAAAAGCTGATAAGGCGGGTGAGACAATTATTGTCATGTTCCTAATATTGCCACTCTCGCTTAAAATTGTTAGTTCGTTCTCTCTGTCATAGATGGCACTGCCAATATATCTGTTATATCGAAAAGATGCCTGTAAATATAAGGTATATTTATCCAGTAGGTAATGGCTTACACAAAAATGCAGTTCGTTTCGTTTTTCGTGCTCTTCCACCATAAATAGTTGTATGTGACTGTCGAAATCTGGGTAGCATCGATTATTGGAGGGCAAGAGGTTAATAAGGTAAGCACAAACGTGCACTTTCTTGACCATAGGGCTGGTCAAATGACTTCTGATCACACGACCAGTTTAGAGTACTGGTATATCATGTGTGGGCGATTAAGGATTACGGTTTACCGTAATCTTCCTATAAACAGTTTTTTCCGGTAATAATATACTATTTCTTATTCAATTGTATCATAAAAACTATTCTGTATTAATGGAAATGAAGAAAGAATAAAACTCAACTTGATTTATCCTTAAAATTGGTCGGGTTTATTAGATTCCGGGATTTAATATTAAGGAACATTTTTGGGATTACAGCGATATCTTGGCGTAAAATTTACTTTTAAATGATGCCCGCACAGCTCGTAAAGAAGGCATTTTATAGTATAATTTAATATTGTAAGAATAATACGAAAATAAATTTTCTAATTTCTTTGTCATAAAACAGTCATTTCAACGCCTACTGTGTTAACAAAGGACGTACGTCAGAAAAAAGTCTTGTTTGTTTGGAATTACACAAGAAAGAAAAATCATCTTATTTATTATTATATTATTTCTTTGTAATAAAACAAAAAAAATCACACAATAATTTTACTTTTTGGCTTTATTTGTTCATATCTGATTACTGAACAAGAATTAACAAGAATTTTTGATAGATGTGAAATTTTGGACTTTTTGGACACGCCGTGCACCTACCAGACTTCAATCGGTCTGGCTCCTAAAAAAACAACCGCATTTTTGTCTGGTAAATTAATAATATATCTCTTAATAGTAGAACTACATCATATTAAAATTTTAGCCATACTTAAATTTTTATTATTTTTTTAATCAAAAATTAGTGTCTAAAGTCCAAACTAACGGCGAAAGTGTCTGGCTATAATGAATTTATATTGCTAAAAATTAATAAAAACCAATAAAGAAAAAAAACCGTCCAAAAATCATTTCATATTTTTACCTTATAAGTTCACAGGTAAACGCAACCACTAGCCAGACCGTATTAGTGAAAGGGAGGGGATATCAAAAAAAAATCGGTCATAGAATTTTTTCTCGAAAATGTTATGTTATGTAGACTATATTCAGGCAAAAAAGAATAAAGAAAATTAACAATTATGACCCTAAGCAAGGTCTTTCCTGGGTTTTTCGTCACCCTTTTACAAGCACATTAATTTATTTTAAGCAAAGACGCATTAGAGTTGTTTCAACGCGTTGACAGAAAGACTTTTCATAGTGATTTATTAATGGATTAGAGGCTTACACCCGCCTTAAATACAAGAAAAAATAATAGGCGGGAAGAAAAATAAATACTTAGATAAGGAATCAATAGCAAGGATAAAGGAACAAATGCGATCCTATGGAGGATCTTAAATCACTAGACTATTTTCACGTTGAGAAAGAAGGAAAATTTTGTTCTTTTGTTTAATAAATCAATACTATAAGACAGACTTAAGGATCAAAGGTAAAAATAATTAAAAAAATCTATTGAGTAGTTTTTTCTAAACTTCGTATAGTTATAGCGTCACATAGCGACCGGTTGCGACCTAAGGATAAAAGGCAAAAATAAAAAAATCAATCGAGCCGGATTGTTTCTTTTTTTATTGCATTAATCGATAGGGCATACTTTTCTGAGCAACTTTGCTTATTGAAATTTCAGTCTAGTTTCAGCTGTTTTTTAGTTATTCACTATTAATAAATAGAAAAAAAGGTTTTTTTTAATTTCAAATAACGATAGAAAAAAAAATAATAATAAAACCAAGTTGGTCAAAAAGATAAGCTCTATCGGCTGATGCAACAAAAAAAAATAACGGCTCTGTATTTTTTTATTTTTGCCTTTGATCCTTAGGGGAACGTTCAAGTATTACGTAACGCAAATTGTACCAAAATTCATACACTTCATACCCCGATTCTCGCGTTATTTAAGGCCGTAGAGATTTCATATTTTGGCTATCCCCCCTAACACACCCCCTATTAGGGGGGGTAGCCAAAATATGAAATCTCTATAATCTATAATAACGCGAGAAGCGGGGCATGAAGTGTATGAATCTTGGTACAATTTACGTTACTTAATACTTGAACGTTCCCTAGGTGGCTATGTCACGCTATTTAGAAAGTTAAAAAAAAACTATAGTTTATTTTATTTTTGATTTAAATGATCTTTAAGCATACAGGTCTTCATATAAGATCTTATAGAATCAATTTATTAAAAAAAGATTTAGTTAAGGTATAATGAACGTTCAAGTATCACGTATCGCAAATTGTACCAAAATTCATACACTTTATACCCCGGTTCTTGCGTTATTAAAGGCTCTAGAGCTTTTATATTTTGGCTACCCTCTCTAACACATCTCCTATTTGGGGGGGGGGGGGGTAGCCAAAATATGAAATCTCTACAGCCTTTATTAACGTGAGAATCGGGGTATAAAGTGTATGAATTTTGGTACAATTTGCGTTACGTAATACTTGAACGTTCCCTAACTAAATCTTCCTTCTTTCGCACTGCAGAGGATAACACGTGCTTTCCTCATTAATACAATCTTACAAAGTTGCAGTTTTAAATAGTATGAAATGAAGATATTTAATATTTTTGACAACCTTCCTATATCATGCAAGTAAGTGACGTCAAGTACCTGAACTAGTCCCTAGAAGGGAAAAATGTATTTCTTTATATTTTATTCTGAATAAACTACTTTTTTTGCCGTTTTGTAATCCCTTGACGATAGCCGTATTTGAAAATTCATAAAACTATTATGACAATCTTGAAAGCCTAAGTGGCGTTGAAAATACATGAAAATTATATAATAGGATTCTTGTCAAATATATAAACTTTATTAATGAATTTAAATACAAAATTATTAAAATGATTAAGTAGTTTTTAACCAGTTAACGAAAAATGAAAAATATTTTGGTTTGGACTTTTTATTATTATATTATATTATTTAAAATAACAAATAAAATGACTTTTAAATATTCTGTTTCTCGAAAACAAAAGCTACCCTGTTGAAAATGACGGGTCTGGGAGGGTATAAATGGTGCATAAACCGGACTTGAGCGGATAAACTTCACCCGCTCAAGTACGGTTTGTGCAACATTTATACCCGCCCAGACCCGTCATTTTCAACACGGTAGTAGAAAACTTTAGTTTGAGCACACTTGTAGCTTGTTGGGTCTATTTTAACTGGTATAAATTTTATTTTGATTATTTTTTAACGTTTTTATCAACCAATCATTTAACAATATTTCTGGCCACGTGTTTATTTTTGTCCAATCATATTATAGCTATATTGGGAATTTTCTACTGTAGAAAATTCTAGTGATAATTGCTGTAGTATTTTGTTTTTCATTATTTACCTTTTACAACAAGATTTCATACCTAAAACTAATTAATAATTAAATATGAATATATTACTATTTATTGTTGTTATTAATTTATTATTTACCAAAAAATACCTCAAAATATTCTGTTCATAAAATGTAACAGTTTTTATAGGTTGACTTTTATGAACATGCTTGCAAGCCTAGCGCAGTACCGAGCTAGTGAGTACGGCAGTAAGTGACTAAACTATTAACAGAACTATAATTTGCAATTTAAAAAGGGACAAAAAGGTTTTAGTTTAGCAGTTGAGAATAATTAAATTAACCAAATCAAAGAATATGCCCGTAAAAATATTAATATAAGTAATAAAACAATTTATATCAATTTGCAATGAAAAAAATATAAAAGTTGTTTTGACATATTATAAATCGTTAAAAAATAATCTTCCGAATTACACATGATTCTACGAATTATCGGGAAAAATTCACATTTTTCATTCAAATTTGCTGTCAATGGAAATAATTACTACAGGTCGTAATTATTTCCAGACAGCAAATTTTCATGAAAACAGCGATTTTTCCCGCATAATTCTCAGCGTCTTGTGTAATTATATATGATAACTTTAAAATAACGTCAAAAAACGAGTGATTCGTGTAAGGTGAATCACCTTGTATATAAAAAAAGTCTTGATTAGTCAAGAAGAAAACTAATTAATAATTATATATGAATATATTACTATTTATAATTATTGTTATTAATTTATTATTTACCAAAAAATCCCTTAAAATATTCTTTTTATAAAATGTAATGACAGTTTTATAGGTTGACTTTTATAAATATGCTTACAAACCTAGCGCAGTACCGTGCTATTCAGTACTGCTGTAAGTGACTAAACTATTGACAGAACTATAATTTGCAATTTAAAAATGGACAAAGAGGTTTTAGTTTAGCAGTTGAGAATGTAATTAAATTAACCAAATCAAAGAATATGTCCGTAAAAATATTAATATAAGTAATAAAACAATTTATATCAATTTGCGATGAAAAAAATATAAAAGTTGGTTTGACATATTATAAATCGTTAAAAAATAAACTTCCAAATTACACATGATTCTACGAATTATCGGGAAAAATTCTTAGCCTCTTGTGTAATTATATATGATAACTTTAATAATAACGTCAAAAAACGAGTGATTTGTGTTAGGTAAATCACCTTGTATATAAAAAAAGGTCTTAATTAGTCAAGAAGAAACTCGGGTCTGTATTTACTCTTATTACCTAACAAATTATATTTTGTTATATTAACATTATTAACAATTATTAACATAAAAGGAACAAATTATGAAAAATAAATAAAACAAGGTTCTGTTAAATAAGTACACTATCCGCTGGGAAAGTTATATGTATTCATATAATAACATCTTATCTTTAAATTAACACCTTTTTTGAGGTAGGCTTTCTTATCGATCCCAGTCTGAAAACGAAGGGATGGATCCCTGAATTTTTATTCAGTAGGATCCACTTCAACCTGTTGGAGCTCACAAGGATTGGATTTTTATTAAAATATATTTCACAGATTTCAGCTGTTGAATAAGTCAAGCTGTAAGTACCTCCCGTCTTACCCAATATATTAAAGCTTTTTATGTAGTGACCTTGTTATCCCAACGTAGCACAGTGATCAATTATCAGGTTCTGAAGGGACACAAGTCTATTTTAAAGAATAAGATGGTTTTTATTGAATATAAATTAAATTAAAATTCTAATTGAATGTTTAAAACAACTGAAAAATAAATACGGGACTAAACGCCATCAGTTTTGTTAAAATTAAAGTTAATTAGTTTTAGTAGTTTTATTTTTTACATAATAATATGTGTTTCTAAAATAATATTCTTCAATAAGGTATAAAAAATTGAAAATTAAATAGAGCAATATTACAAAATATAAACATTATCATTGACTATACAGTACATGTCTAAAGCCCCCCCCCCATTAAACTTTTGAACGACTGAAGATATCAATATTGAAATGCGAAACACGTAAATAACACAACCTAAAAAATTTTTTGGTGTATATTTAATAGGTTTAGGGGCAGGGGGTAAGGGGGAAAATTTTTTTTAATAAAAAGGGGGGTCGTGTGATATTTCATTTTAAAGCATATAATTTTTAATAAAAAAAAAATTGGTGTTAAATTTTTATTTATTTTTGTTAAAAAATGCGACTTTCTTGGATTTTCTTTGACGTTTTCATTTATATTATTTAAACTTTGTTTAAGAGTAATAACTTACATTTATTTATCATAAAAAATAAATAATTTTTTACGAAAATTTTCAACATTTCAACAATTTTTTAACCCCACAAAAATTTTAAAAAATATATGAATTTTCACGGCATTCCTTAAATTCTTTTTGGTGGTCGTCTCATATTAGTTGATTTATTATTTAATAAGTTTCCGTTATCATAAACATTATTAATCTTCCCCTAAAACTTTTTTAAACAATTTTCTTAAACAGGAAAATCCAATATTTTTGTCCAAAATGTTAAATTTCTGGAGTGGACGTCCCGGGAAGTTGATCATTTATAAGCCAAATTTTAAATTAAGTATAACTTTGTATAAAAATAATAATTTTCCCGTAAAACTTTTTAAACCAATTTTCTTACAGAGAAAAAAACAATATTTTTGTCCAAAATGTTAAATTTTTGGAGTAGACGTCCCGGGACATAGATCATTTGTATCCCAAATTTCAGTTTAAGTACAACTTGATAAAAAAATAATAATTTTCTAAAACTTTTTAAAACAATTTTGTCACAGAGAAAAAAACAATATTTTTCTCCGAAATGTCAAATTTTTGGAGTGGACGTCCCGGGACGTAGATCATTCATATGCCAAAATTTTAGTAGGAGTATAACTGTATATGAAAAATATTATTTGTCATTAAAACTTTTTAAAACATTTTTCTCACAGAGGAAAAACCAATATTTTTGTCGAAAATGTTAAATTTTTGGATTGGACGTCCCGGGTCGTAGATCATTTATACACCAAATTTTATTAATATTTGTTGTGCATACAAAAAATAAAATATAACTTTGATTTTTTTTAAAGCATGTTAAAAAAATATTTTGTTTTTATTTTTTTTTTTAGTCTATTTATAAAAATGGCAAATTTACTAATCTGCGTCTATATAGTCCATTTTAATTCTATTAGTTTTTAAAAAAAAAGGTTCTTTCCATTCGATATATATTAAAATATGGCTAAAAAACTAGCAGAACAACATTAAAAAACCGCCTTAAATAAAGTAATTTTAAAGCATTTAAGAAAAGTCGTATTTCAAGGTAATCAGATTTTTCCGAAAATTAATTTTAGGTTAATTTTATTTAATAAACCCTTAGTTATAATTTTTTGTATATTTTTACCCGATATAGACTTTTGTCCCTCTAGAAAAGCAATATTGATCACTGTGCGTAGGGGAAAGCAGGAATAGTAGTTATTACGGTTAACTTAATGAAACCATTTATGATGGAAAATACAATCATGCATGCGTACAATATTATTATACTATGCACCGCGCGTAAGCGCTAGAGCAGTATAATACAGTAGTTATTTTCCCAAAATCGCCAAAAACCGTCCTAGATAGAAAACTTTGAATACAACATTTAATGTATTCATAAAAAATACACTGCCCAGTAAAAGAGCCTTCCCATTTTTCACCTCCGCGCGTAGAATGGATTTTTTATTATCAGATTCACTTTCAGCATCCTTAAAAACCCCAATATAGGTAACAATTTTTACAAAAGCTACCCCTCGCCCCTCAGGGGGTGGATTTAGAAAAAATGTATTTTAAGATTCAGTTTTAGCACCCTTAAAAACCTCAATAAATCAATTTTCAGGAAAAACACCTCCCGCCCCTCAGGAGCTGTATTTATAATTTTATAATTTTTATATTCACTTTCAGCAACCTCAAAAACCCATTTTGGAGTGTTACGCCCATGTTAATGGTATAGGAAAATAGCGTTATGGGGGGGGGTCCAAAATGATCAAAATTTGCGTTACGTAATACTTCAAGGTTCCCTAACTGGTTTAGCGGTGTAATTTTGCCTTTAATTGTATTTTACTAAAAATCGCACAAAAAGGTTAAAAAGCAAAAAGTTTGGGAAAAAAAGTGATAAGCCCCCCAATTTCGGACGCCTCTGGTCAAAGTTATTACATGCAAATACCATATTAAGACACATGCAAAACCTTGCTGCTGTAACAAAGGATTCCTGAATTAAAAATGAAGCTCCCTTACAAGTCGTTTTTGGACATACATATGCATTAGACGTTTTCAACGAACTAATAACTCTTCTTTCTAGAATACGCATACCTTTAAAATAAAGTATCGCCAACATCTCGGTTTGTTTGTAAACAAATAGTAGGTATATTCAGGCCTGAACAATAACAATTACCAAAAATTAAAAGTTATTACATGCAAATACCATATTAAGACACATGCAAAACCTTGCTGCTATAACACAAAGGATTCCTGAATTAAAAATGAAGCTCCCTTACAAGTCGTTTTTGGACATACATATGCATTAGACGTTTTCAACGAACTAATAACTCTTCTTTCTAGAATACGCATACCTTTAAAATAAAGTATCGCCAACATCTCGGTTTGTTTGTAAACAAATAGTAGGTATATTCAGTCCTGAACAATAACAATTACCAGTAACTGGTATTTTTGTCTCTGTTAGAACAAAGATGTGTGAGTAAGACAGACGAATGTTTATGTTGCCGACGTTTTTGTCAGTTTTAACGAATGAAATGCCTATTCTAGAGAGAAGAGAAGAGAGAGAAGAGTTATTAGTTTTTGACTTGATATTGCTTGGGCAACATATCCTTTAACTATGGTGATCATGTTGGGACACCCTGTATATATTAAAGGCAGTATTTTACGTTTCTATTAGATATCCTTTCTTCTGAAAAATGTAGAGTAGGTTGAAAATAAACCTGCTACATAAATTCTAAATTATTTATCTTGAGAAGTATGTGAAAATAGATAAACTCAATATAGTTCAATTCTTTCTATAAAAAGTACACTCAGAGAAAAATCGTTGTAAAATCAAACAAAAGTCATATGATTTAAAAGAAAACCAATATGTTTTTGCTCCAACAGTGTTTTTTGTTAATTCAAAAAGATATTTTTTAATTTTATAATCCATTGTAAAAATAAAAATATTCATTGTAATTTTAAAAATATTTCCTTTTAAATCATTTGTAAACTTATAAATGATTTGTATATAAAACTGGTTATTTTAAAAAGAATTCTTTTAATATAATGATAGTTTTCAACAATATAAAGGGAAATATTATAATTTTATTAAGAAAACATTAAAATAAGAAAGCAAGGGACAATACTTTTACTTTAAATTGAAAAACGTTTTGGTGTTAAAATTATTTTTTTTAATTAATATTATTCATAATTAAAATGTAAAGTTACAACTTTTAATATTTTAAAAGGCATTTTTTTTTAAATTAAAATCATTTCTTATTGATTTTACAAGATGAGATTTTTCTGTATGAAAGTGTATGAAAGATGTATGTATGGAATAAAATTGGATTTTATACTTCGAAATATTTATTGTTCAGTTTTATTTTACGAAGTGAAATTTTGATGTGCATTGCTTTATAAGATTTTATTATAAGTATACATCGGATTTTAGAGAGTCGTGACGTCAAAATGCATAGCCGGGTACAATAACTTAATAAATTCATATTAATTTTATTAAAATGTTTAATATGTTGCCAAACTACTACAATACCAAAGAAAATTATATAAATATTATGAAAATCCCGTAGCGTTTTATTTAAGTAAAAGAAAATTTTAAAAAAATAACAATTCTGAAAATTACGATTTAGTTGGGTTCTTTAATAATCCAAATTTAATTTTATAGTAATGTGGCATGGTGGCTGGGTATTACTTTTACCAAGTTAAAAAAATTTGCCTGGCCAGTCGTTTTTTATTCGCAATAAAAGGTCAGTGAAGTTTATAACTTGTGATTAAAATTAATTTTGTATTTTTTTACTTACTTTAAATATTAAATTGTCCGTGCTCCTCATCTCCTTTATGGGTTTTTGTATTCACATGTCTTAAAATATTAGTTTTTCTTTCCCAGGTTAAGTCTTTTTTACAAAACGTGCAGTGTAAAATATTGCCGTTGAACTCTAGTTCTGGATAATCTTCAATCCACGATTTAACCGTAGTAAGTAATGGTTTTACGAATATTTTATTAAGGGATTTAACTAATGAAATGAACGGTGACAAATGAATATTAGATTAGGCCCAATATTAAAAACGAAAAGGAGCAAAAAAAAGAAATTAATTCGCATTGCAAACGAAATGACTGAATTTACTTGCAATAAAAACCTTGTTTTCGAATGCTCGTGATTCTAACCATTAAAATAACGTACATGGTACACGCTTGATCTTACATCTCACTTATTTCATCGCACGCATATGGAGACACGTTTAGAGCTTTTAGATATATGCAGAGTACATGTTTATAATGAGTTAAAATAGATTTCCCCTTCCAGTTATCTCTTCACAAATTGAATAAAACACAAAAAGATTTCGTCGGTAGTTTTTTTTTTCTACTAATACTATGTTTTAGTTGTGTTTTATTTATATGAAAAACAAAAGATTTGAGTAAAAATAATAATTTCTAAGAATTTTTTAAAAACATTTTTCACATCACGTGAGCTGTTATTGAGAATGGAAAAGGATTGGCCAGGCAGATTTTTTTTTAACTTGATAAAAGTAATACCCAGCCACCATGTTACAATACTATTAATTCTTTTACTTAATTAAAAACGTTAGGGTATTTTCATAATATTTATATACATTTCTTTGTAAATGTAATAGTTTGACACTTGTAAAACTTTTTTATAAAATTATTATTAATTTCTTGTACCCGGCTATGGATTTTGACGTCACGACTCGGTAAAATCCGATCTCTAATTAAAAGTAATAAAATTTTAAATTAAAAGTATTATTTTTTTAATTAATTTGGTATAAAGTTATGCACCTGTCAATAATTACTTTCGAGTAGCTACTCAAAAAGTTTCTACTCTTTTATATCGCCTCTCTTTTAGATCTCTACTCATTTACTTCTCGTCTCTTTTACTTCTCTACTGGTTTATTTAATGTCTCTGTATATACATTAAATTATTGTTATCAGTACAGGGAACGTTCAAGTATTACGTAACGCAAATTCTACCAAAATTCATACACTTCATACGTCGCGACGTATGAAGTGTATGAATTTTGGTAGAATTTGCGTTACGTAATACTTGAACGTTCCCTGTACTGATAACAATAATTTAATAACGCGTCGGTTCTCGCGTTATTTAAGGCTGTAGATAATATACCCCCATTAGGGGGGGGTAGCCAAAATATGAAATCTCTATAATCTATAATAACGCGAGACCTCGGTTCTCGCTATGAAGTGTATGAATTTTGGTACAATTTGCGTTACGTAATACTTGAACGTTCCCACAAAGTTTGAATAACTTAATACATTTTGTAAAGTTATTGAAATATGACAATGTCATCACAAAAAAGCTATGACCGGGTGTTTTTCAATATCTATACCTATAGATAAAAAAATTAAATTTACAGGGTCTATAAGACTATATTTTGAATTATATCACCTAAAGAATTTTTTTATTCGCTTCCAGTTTAACTGAAAACGACCCCTACATTTGATTGTTAAATGGAACAACCTCTATATTTTTACATATTTAGATTCTTCATTAAATTCTGTGTATTATCAAAAAGTTTTTATCAAATTTTGTCATGTTTTAAATAAAATTTTGGTTAAGATTTGTTGATCTGGAAAGTCTATTCGTTCTATTCGTATTGGATCAAATATTAGTAAAAAAATACAATTTAGTAAAAAATTAAACTTGAAAAAACACATTTTTTCATTTTACTAAAATTTTGCATTGTTATGTCTATGGCTCATCGAGACACTAAAAGTTAATGTTTATTTTCATAACCTCTTTAGAATAATATAAGTTTGTAAAATAATATACGTTAAGTATTGTTGCACCCGCCTGACACTGTTTCCTTTAACATTATAGCAAAGCAAACGCCGCTATACATAAGCGTGCGTACGAGCTTGTTATTATTTTTACAAATTTATTTTATCTTAAAGAGATTAGAAAAATAAATATTAACTTTTTGATATCACTGTAAACGGAAAAAAATAATCCTTTTAGTAATATTGACGAGCTATAGACGTAATTAAGCAAACATTCAATCTTGGACAAGTTCGTATGGCATTTTAACATCTCTATTCCACATTTCTCTATTCCAAACATCTCTATTCCACATTTCTCTATTCCATAACATCTCTATTCCACACTACTCTACTCTGCACTACGTACTTGCTTAATATAATTTTTCCTTAGCGTAACAAAGTCGTTGCATTTATTAGTATGTAATTAGTATTTTTGATTTTTGTTAATTATTATTTTAATAATTAATATGTATTGTATTTGTTGTAATAGATTTACCGCAGTCAACGTAATCAGTCAAGATAATTACTGCCTTGTCATCTTTGACAATGTTAATGACTATACTTATACAGGGTTTTTAAATTATAGAGCGCAAACACAAATTTTAACGTTTTTGTTCCGCTAAGGAAAAATTATCTTTAGATATTAGGCAAGTACATAGTGCAGAGTAGAGTAGTGTAGAATAGAGATGTTATGGAATAGAGAAATGTGGAATAGAGATGTTTGGAATAGAGAAATGTGGAATAATAATAATAATAATAATAATATACTTTATTTTTCAATATTACAGTACAAATTCTACAGTAATTTTTTTTTACAAAAAAACAAAAAGTAACCTCTGAACCGAAAATAAGGAAAAAATATTGTCAAACAAGAAGAATTATGTCAAAGGATTAACATAGTCATTTAGCTTATAGGGTTCTAAATTAACTAAAAAGTTACCTAAATATCTTTTAAATAATCTAGGTGACTCTAAAATTTTTATTTCGTTGGGAAGACGATTAAAAAATGATATTGCAGAGTAGTAGAGACCCTTCTCAAAAGTGGCTAACCTATGCCTAGGATAGTTATAGTCTATGGTTCTAGTTCTACCGCTGCCCCGTAAGTGATCAAACTTTTCTTTGTTTTTAAACAAAAACATTACACATTCAAATATATACAAACCAAAGATAGTTAATATTTTGTTTTCTTTGAATTTACCCCTACAACTTTCCATATACCCCAAATCCAAAATGGTACGTAAGGTTCTTTTTTGTATAACAAATAGATTTTCCATGCATGAACTTTGACCCCAAAAAGTGATTCCATATCGAAGAAGCGACTGAAAGTAGGCAAAGTATATCGTTTTAGCGGTCTGCATGTCAACATATCTTTTAATCATTCTGATCGAATAGAGATGTTATAATGCCGTTCGTATTTGAGCAAAATCGGTTGGGGTTAAGAGGGGTTACATTTTTCTTTTGGCACTATATTTATAATACACATTTTTTTTTCATCCCCCTCACCCCCAAAATGTAAAAATAATTTTTCTGGATATAACTTTTTATTTTCACAATAGTAGAAAATATTTAAAAACCACCTAAATCTTAAAATAAAATTACACAAAAAAAATTATTTTAATCTTTTTTTCCACGACTTTCACCTCTCCTCAAAATGGAAAGGGGCTCAAAATGTAAAAAAATTTTTACTTACAGCAATATTCGTAGAGTATAAAATCACAACAATTATTCATTAATTCATTAACATACCCCGGATATTTGGTATTGATTACGAGGGTCGCGCAAATGTTACTTATAAAAAAAAGTTTTTAACGATTAATGGCACACTTTCTTAACCATCCCGTGATAGTTATTATTCATGACGTAACTTGACGACTATGTTAAACAGGTGTATCAATATTATGACACGGGGAATTATCTATACTATTAGTATTACAAAAGATTTATAAATATCAAAGGTAAAACAACAAAGAACTATATTATGTATATTTTACAAAATATTTACATGTAAGTGTTCTAAAACTAATTGTACCCATATTTTTAAAGATAATTAATTAATATTATTGTTGAATAAAAAAATATATCATCAAGATTTTCTCCATGTTTTCGGCTATTAAGCTTCGTCTTCTTTTACCAAAAGTATATTTATAATCTGAAAATGAATGTTCTATGTCTACCGAAGTACATAAGTAGAGCATAATTAAAGAATATATGATTTCTTAATGCATTTATTAGTATTTAGATTTGGTTTAGAAAAGTCAACTTCTTTGCCATTAAAAAGGTCTACTATTGAACGTTGTGAAAAATTCGGAATAACATAACATGCGCAATCTTTGAACCAGAAGTATTTTTGGTTTCATCTATGCTAAAAATTTTTGTCTTGTACTAAAATTTTGGACTTTTATATCCTCGAATGCCTTTGGTAAATAGTTTTTTCTCTTTGTGGGCTCGCTTGGACACTTTACATCTTCCAATTTTCTATAAACCCTGAGGATTTTCAATTGTCATCGACGGAATGTTACAACTGGCTTACTAAATCAAAATAAAACATTTTTGTGTACCATTATTATGGGATTTTGATAAGTGCTTTGAAACATTGCATTTCTAAGACAAACCTATATCTTTTTTGCACATTCAACAATAAAGTACCTCACGATTAAATTGCAGCTCGGGAATAACTTATTTATAATAAATTACAATTCGTGTCATTATACTCAGTAAGTGTCACCCATGTCAGAATATTCATAAAAATTAAACTTCGCGCGCCCCTCGTAATCAATACCAAATATCCGGGTACTATTCATTAATGATTAATTTATTTTTTTATGAGAATGTACTCTCGCTCATTCGAGATGGTTTTTTTTATATGGAATCAGGTTCGGTTTTATACCCACTTCTTAAAAAATCTTTAAATGCTATCAATAGATACAAAATATATTTGTAAGTCATTGGAGTGCACTAAAAGGATAAAATCCATATTGACCTTTATACGCAACCTTCGTGCGGTTGGATGACGGACTTTAAAGCTCTCTGTGAAGCTCACTGGCTTGGATTATTAGCGATAGCAACACAAGCGGGTTTACCTTGGCCCCCATTGCCCCTAAAAATTTGCGGCTGACTGATATCATCAGTATCTTTTATGGTAAATATTGATTTTTTTAAATGCATATTTATCAAAGATAATGCGTAATAAATATATTTTTTTTCACTACTAGCTTTAGAAGATTACATTATTTATCATGTTTTCAGACTGTGAAATCAATTTTCTCCATCTATAGCAATAATAATTTTTTTTCTCCTAGTAGGAGTAAATTTTATAAACAATTGATTTCTGTCACTTTATATGTTTCAGTTCTTTGAGCAATTTTTACTAATTAAACCCAAGAAAATAGCTTTAAATAACTTTTTATTTATTAGATATAATTAATTATAATTATTACCAATTAATACAATCAATTAGCTCAATATTATGAAAAAATAAAAAAAAACTAAATTTTTAAATGTCACTTCAAAGTATTTATTTGAGCAAATGTCATTGGTCAAGGCTACTTGATTTTTATGAAAGTTTCATGAAATATAATTTCTGTTAATAATTTATTTTATTATTTGAATAAATATAGTTAAATAGTGCTAGTAGTGAAAAAGTATAAACCACGGTAGAGAAGACTATTATAGCCTCGCACTCTTAAATCCCTTGCTGCTACGCAGCTCGGGATTTAATACTCTCGGCTATAAAAAATGTCCTCTCTACCTTGGTATATAATTACCATTTATATAGAGGGGTTAAATGAAAAAAATAAAACTGCTGCCTAAATAAATTGCTTTATCTCTTATACTGGGTGTCCTAAAATATTTTACACAGCCTGTATCTCCGATATTATTAAAATTTAATAAAAAAAAATCTTAAATGGAGACATTTTTAATGACCTACCCTCTTATGATTAACATCCTTAGAAACACCTCCAAGTCTTTTTTTGTGGCGTCCTACTATGGTTTTTTTAAATATGACTACCCAGGAAAGGGGGGTCGTATGATACATCATTTTAAAGCTTATGAAAAAGTCCATTAAATTACATATTTTTTTATTTTTTTTTTTGGATTTTTGGGTTTAAAATAACAAACATACCCTCGAGGAAAGTATTATTGAGTTTATTGCTTAAAAAATAGTGGGGGTCATTGGGAAAAACAGAGTTAGGAGGGATCCTAAGGGGTGAGTCATAATGGGTTAGGCTTTGATATGGTAGTCAAAAGTCAGTTTTATTATAACGGAGTTATAGGTTGTGTAAATGTTTTGGGACACCCTGTATATCATTTAATATTTCTGGTAGAAAGCCACTGTATAGAAAGCAAAATTTCACAAAAAAAATATTTTGTCGATTCTAAATTTTTTAATTATTTTATCATATAGCTGCAATAAAAACATATAAAAAAATCATATTTTTGTTTAGTCAGGATAACCTAGTTTTATAGGAAGAATCCTTCGTACTTTTCATCTATCAGGCATTTTTCACAAATTTCGCTAGTCCCTGTCGAAAAAGGATTTATGAATAGGATCCCATTTGGGAGCAGACAGTTGAACAAATGTGATTTTCGTAAATATATTAGCTCTTTAGAGGAGTCCCTTTTTTGTTGACAATTAAGTTGACGGTAGATGAATATGGGTATAAAGAAGGCTGAATCATTAGAATAATTTTCAACAATTAACTGATCTGAACATGTTATTTGGGGAGCTATTTGTCAAAAAAAAATTTAAATTGGGTTTAGATTTGAATATTTAAGCTTCGCGTTTCAGGTTGATCTGCACATTTAAGTGTTTAATAGTTATTGTAAATTGAGAATATTGGGACTGGATCTTGGTAAAAAAACAAAAACACCAGCTAATGTATGTCGACGTTTCGTCTTTTATTAAGACTTCTTCAGGACTCTACAATATAAAAGAGATTTGTTTAAGCCAATGTATGATAAACACAATAAGAATTATTATAATAATAAAATTAATAATTATTATAATAATACAATTATTAATTATTATAACAATACATATGCAATTGTAAAAATATGATCTCAAAAAAAACGAGATCATTGAGAATGTTGAAAAAAAAACAAACAGAAACCTTACTTACAGTATTTGAAGTACTATTTTTTTTTTTAAATTTAAATATTAAAGGCAAATAATAACAAAAAAAAATCAAAAATTAATAAAATATGGCAACCCTATTCATGTAATAATTTGTTATTCGAATATATGCGTTATATGCCAAAATTGTTAAAGTATTTAAAATTAAAAAGACATTTTAAATCAACATATATGAAAACGAAGTAAATCGTAAAATAAAACTAATAATAATTATTAAGTGAAAATACTATAAAATAATAATAATAATGTTTTGTACAAGAAACAATACTGAGTAGGTACTTACAACATTTGAGGGTTCTTGTTGTCAAAACTATACTAAAAATATGATCACACAAATACATAATAATGGTTTTCATTACACAAAAAATTAAACAAAACTTAAATAAACATACATAATAGTTATTTTCTTAACTAGTGTATTAAGTGGATAAAATCACTTAATACACGAGTTGAGAATTAAATTTTATACAACACCCATTATTTTTAAATAAAAATCTATAATTTAGCAAAAAACTGTAACAAAAAGATTAATAGTGAATCACTTTTGGTGACTCACTATTTGGATCTTTGGTTAGGATTATAACAAAAAAATTAAGTTTTAATTAATAGTGACTCACTCTTAGTGACTCAGTTTTATTGAGTAAAACATTTTTTAGTCACTCCATTGATAAAACTTAACTTTTTATATTTAAAACTGTGCTAAAAACAAGTGTTTCTAAGGAGGTGTGGGTTAAATATACAATATATAATATCTGTGTGTCTCAACGAAGCCGTGTCGGTCGATATATAGTAAAGTATCCACTTTAGAGAAAAACTGTAATAAGCATTAATCGGAATAAATTCAGTTATGACTCATCAACCTTGAAAAGAAACAGAGAAACATAGGCTTACGGAATAATTTTGCCGAATTATGAGGGAAATTTTTATAAAGGTCACTAAATCGAAACATTTGACGACTAATTTGTTACACACAACAATATTGAATATACATATTAACTATAAATATGTAAATATATCGATGTTTTTCGAAGAAAATAAAAATGTAAATATTTAAAACCTCGCGTCAACGATAGAATCGACACGGCGCCTATGCGAGCACTGGAAATTCGCCGATGAGTGGTAATAAGAAGAGTTGTATGGTTTTAAAAAAGGCACATTTTAAAAATATTTTAAAATATACAGGATGGTCTTCTTAGGGTGGGTAACATCTGACTTATTGTTTTTTAATGGAATGGTATATTTTTAATTATGTCATCTTATTTCTTATTAAAATGCCTTTATTTTGGTAACATATTGTATTTATAGTTTTTAGTGATAAGATAAAACCGTCTCCAATTTCTTTATTTTTTGTCAAAAATTCAAACATAAAAACTTTATTTTTGGTATGGTATCTTATATTCTTTATTTACTGTTTAAATGTAGCATGAAATTCTGCATAAAATAATATAAGATACTTTATAGATCCCTTTAGCGGGTTTTAAAATAATTGAGTTTAAAAAAATAAAGTTATCAATTTCAAGAATTTTATTTTATTATTTTTTTTTTCATAAGAAGGCCGATGATTTTTTAAAATTATTTTTATACTACGATAATAACTTTTTAAAGATAATTTATACAAAAAAAACTAACTTGTAGTCAACGCTAACGAGAACCATGTCTAAAACTCCAGTCCGTTAATAAGTTGACTCCATGATGTATTGGTTTTGGCGCTATCCACAGGCTCGCATTACCATAAGACATAGCTAGATAAGATAAGATAAGATAAGATTTATTTAGTGCTTTTACATAAGTTTACACACGTCACAATAAAGATTAGTCTTAAGACAATTTGAGGTCAACCTCATTAAAAATAGTACAAATACAAATAATTTTACAATATAAAATAAATACACTTAAATAAAATGAATATGAAATAGAATATGAAATAAATATATAAAATAATGTAATAAGCCTTGCCTAGCTTTTAAAATATTTTTAAAATGTGCCTTTTTTAAAACCATAAAACTTTTCGTATTAAAGTTTTTCTCTAAAGTGGATACATTACTATATATCGACCGACTCGGCTTCGTTGAGACATCCTGTATATATTATAGATCAAAATTAGGTTTTCGAATTCTCCGAATCCAGTTTAGTGCAAAGCTTTATATTTCCTATAATATTGTCATGAATTTAATTAAATATTTTAATTAATAACTATCAGGTATTTGAGATTTTAGAAAAAATATTACAAGATTATTTTTTAAAGAGGGAAGTCCTAGTTAGCAACATTATACCTCTGTTTAAAAGTTAAAAGAAAAAGTTAAAAGTACCTAATTAAAATAAAAAACAAAAATTAATGAAAAGTTTGCAAGTCAATATAAAAATGCAATGTATGTAATTACACCGGCCCACAAAACAAAAAAAAAGTTCTCTGTGCTGGGGTTAAGACCCACCTATTTTTATGTATTTTGAGATGCTGAACACAAATCTGTCATAAAAAATCACTTCATGGTCTTATTTTTTTTTCTACACTGAAATTGCAGATGAGATTTTTACCATTTTAGATGGTTTTCAGTGTAGAAAAATAATGAACCGATAAATTGATTTTTTTTATGACAGACTCGTGTTTAGCATCCCAAAATACATAAGATAAGTGGGTCTCAACCCCAGCACAGACAACTTTTTTTTGTGGGTTTTTTTAAGGTTCACAAAGAAAAAAATGTTGTCTGTGCTGAGGTTGAGACAACCTGTTCTTATGTGTTTTGGGATGCTTAACACGAACCTGGGCTCATTTTATACAGTTTTTTCAGTGAAGCGAAGTGCGTTTTTTGACAATTGGTGTTCAACATCCTAAAATACATAAGAATAGGTGGGTCTCAACCTCAGCACAGATAATTTTTTCTTTTTTGTGGGCCTGTATAACACAGCCCCACAAAATAAAAAAAAGTATGGAGTTCTAATGAAGACTATGGTATTCCTATGCATTTTTTAACGCTGAAATCAAATTTTTAAAGGTCCATAAATCCAAACTTAGCTTTTTTTTATTGTTTTTCCGATATATTTCATTAAAAATTTAATATAAATAATACAGATACAGCCAAAAATTTATATATTTAAACTAGTACATACATATTGAGAGGGCCTAGCTCCAAATTCATAATTATTTTTAAATATTAACGGCCTAAAAGATCAACAGTTTTTGATCTAAATGTCAAACGTAATCAGGCATTTCCATAAAAAGATGACAACATTTCCGCATAGCCAAATGCTTCAAAAGGGCCATTACCGCAATGAGCGCCGAGGAGTGAGTCGTCTTGTGCGTTGGTGGCCGAGAGGCGACGTTTAAGGTGAAGTGTGGTTTTTTGATAGCGGGTGTCGGGCAGTGAGTCAGGGAAAGTGGTGCTGTGCGCGGGTGTAATTAATTCTGTACGATTTTCGTGTTAATTATAATTAAATGTAAGTTTCTGATGGTTTTGTGTTATATGTTGTCTATCATATTTCACACGTGAACATGTACACACGTTATAAGCATTTCTCAAATGTTTTTAAACGTAAATTACACCTGGTTAAGCAGTCGGCGTCTGATGCATCTCGAATTATATATTTTTCCCAAAGTTTTTAGTACATGAATTTGAGTCAGTTCCTAGGGTTTTTGGTTGTTTTTGCAAAAAAACACCAAAACAACTAAAAGCCACAGCAAAAAAAAAACACCAAAACAACCAAAAACCAAAGATATGTTAAACTGCACAATTTGACAACAGCGCGAAAGACCGAGTTGAATGTGGGCGTAGACGTTAGTCGCGATGGTCAGTGGAGGTCAGATTTACGCTGTGGTGAAGTGTCTGTGAGTTTTTGGAACTTTCCGGGTATGTAAGTTAAAATTAAACCCTTAAAACTTATTTTCTAGTGTTTAGATAGTTACACTCAATTTTAATCACACTTTTTTTGTGTTAAAATGTATTTCTATGTATATTTGAGTAAATTTATAATTTTTCGGGGCCAAAAATACCTATAAACTGAGATAACTTTTTACACTTTTATTTTATAATTACGACTTAACTGTCTTAGAAAAAGACAGGGGTTTTTACATGATTTTGTAATTGGGAAAAGCTCGCATTTAAGGGTCCTTGTACAGCTTGTATTTTATGGGTATTTTTGATCGTCAAAAATCTGTGATGTGTGATTATAATTGTATATTTAGTTCAAAGCGCGCCAAAGTTTGTAAGATGTAATTCCCGCTAGGGGGAAATGCCATGTTAGGTTTTTTTTACATGTTTATTTAACCTCGTACTATTCTACTTAATTAAGCATTCCCTAAGTCCAGGACTTGTGTGGGCTAGTAGTAGAGGGAACCACTGGCTTATACTGACTTTTGAACCAGTTTTTATAGGGAGTATCCGCTTCACTTACGCCTTCGCCAAATTTCAATTATTAATTAATTGTATATATACAAATATTTATTTTTTTTTGCACTGTTAATATTGCTTTATGAAATGTTATATATATTTGAGCTTTCTAATTACAAACGTAAATGTGAAACATTAAATTCGCTGTAGCATTATGAGCTGTAGCGTTTTGGCTTAATACAAAACCAGACTAATAGAGACTTTATAATAACATCTCGTCAGACTAAATAAATAAACCAGATTGGCTAATTGCTTGGGACGGACTCATTTAGCACAGTCAAATTGCATGAAATTAGTTTCAGGGTGAAAAAATGTAAATATAATTACGCAACGGGAAAAAGTGATTCATCATACCAATAATTACGGATTTACTGTAATATTTTTAGAGCTCAAGTAAAACATTTTAGTACACTGTAAAAACTGAATGTAAAATAATGTAAAAAATATATTAATTTACATAGTACACAAGTAAATTTACTATACTATGTACTGGACTATGCATAATTCATGAATTTGTGTAAAAATGTGTAAAAAGATTTAATTTTGTGCAAAAGAATGTACAATATGCAAAATAATGGACTATGTAATTTTTAACGTATGGCAACAAATTACGATTTACGGACTATGTAATTTATTTTTACCCTGGTATACAGTAAAAATACTTTTTACGCTAAGTTGCTCACAGAGTGAGCCTGTAAGTCACAGAGAAATACTTTTTTGAATCAAGCAGATATTATTACTTCGGCCATATAAATCAAATATTTATATACAGATAAAACTTTGCTTACGATAAAATTATTTACTTGAGAGGCTGATTACCCATAGTTACCCCTGAAAAAGTGAGGCCCAGCTTACATCACTTGTATTATGCACTAATATAGGTGGTCGACGACTTGGTGTCAGCTGACCCAATTTTTAAGTGGCATGCGTTATCAGCCGCACAAGTAAGTAAATAACGAAATGTCAGATTTATTCGTCACTTTTTATTTCTTTGGTTAATTAAACCACCACAAATTGGACTCCACTAGTCAATTTCTATGTATTTTGAGCCGCTAAATCCAAATCTGAAGTTGTAATTTAAAAGTTAGCTCCCATAACCTCAAAAAACATACTTTTTTAAACGAAAAAGTACAAAAAAGTATTTTTTAAGGGTTGTGTTGAAAATGGGAGCTAGTTTTTAAATTTCGACCTCAGATTCGGATTCACTATATAGGAATTGACTGGTCAAGTTTGTCAGAGCTCAATATTTTTTTTTTGTGTGTGGCTGCTACACAAAAAAGCGTTGAATCTCCGACGATCTCGATTTGACTAGTCGTATGTATTTTGAGCCCTTGATTCCGAATCTAAACTTTCTGGTTTACCAAACAAGACTTTTATTTATAACAAAAAATCCAATTTTACAAGGCTGAAGTCCGTTTTTCATTAAAATGCATTCGAATGAAGTGAACCCATCAAACATTGGTTCGTTGGCCGACCGTTGGCAAACCCACATTGGACCTACATACTGAGGAGACATCAGCCGCCTTAAGGCCGCATAGGACAGGCCAATTTTGGAAAAACTGCATTGGCCCTACATTGGCCGCCCAAAGGCCAATGATTTTTTTTTAATTTTTAAGTCTAAGATCTATCATTGTCCAATGTAGGAAACATTTGCACTCCAATGTTTGCCAACGGGCTGCCAACGAACCAATGGTTGCTGGTAAGTCTATTATTGAAAGGTGCAATTTTAAGTTTCAGTAAACAAAAGAAATCTTTTAAACGGACTTTTACAAAAACGTCTGTAACTACATAAGAAAATGGCCTTTTTGTCGGTCTAAAAACTTTTAAGTTCTTTAAGCTTTCTTATAGCATGCAGGATTATTACTTTGTACTTTTTTCGTTTGGACATGTATTTAATACCTACGGTGGGAAACTTTAAAGGCAAAAATTTAGATGTACCCACATTATTAGCTAAAAAATATATAAAATAAAAATAAATAAAATATATTCTATTTTGAGCTTATAAGCTAAAAAAATATAAGCGTATAAGCTAAAAAACATATATTTTAATCTTTAAATTAATTAAAACGTAAAATCTTAAGTCCTTAAAATTAAACACACGTTTTTAACAAATCTATAAGAAAATGTCCTTCTGGTTGGGAATCATCAGCACTGTGTATTATCCTAGTCGGTTAATACTGTATTTCAGTAAACCATCAGATATAAATAAAGGCATGGTGCCATCTAACAAATCGTTAGTATGATATGGTCCTTATTTAATTTTAGCCATAGTAAACTTCTTTACATAAATAGATTTATTCTTATAAGAATTCGTTACAAATAAATTTAATATGCATAATTTCGATCCACATATAGAAAATCTTTTATACTATGCCTGACGCGACACATAAACTTGGGTAGGCCCTACTGAAAATAACGGGTCTGGGCGGGTATAAATGGTGCACAAACCGTACTTGAGCGGGTGAATTTCATCCACTCAAGTACGGTTTGTGCACCATTTATGCCCGCCCAGACCCGTCATTTTCAACAGGGAGTAACTTATAATTATTTTAACAATATGTCAACTTTGTATACGTATTAAAAGTTATATGACCTCAGGTATTTATAACTGAAGGAGCTTTCTGGTAGTGTCTCAGGTACTGAGATACGTTGACAGGCTGTCAATGACAGCGAATTTGCGTAAATGCCAAGCACAACTATTTGTTTAACCGACTTCCAAAAAGGAGGAGGTTATCAATTCGACGTGTGACTTTGTTTTTTTTTATGTTTGTTCCCGCATAACTTTGGAACGAATGAACGGAATTTGATGAAACTTTTGCAACTTAAAGAGGACATTGATGAGGTGGTCCCGTTTTAATTTTACGCTCGGATAATGCCGGGTAAGCCGGATAATTAAGATTAATCTAATAATTTTAACGCAATTTCACTTAAAAACCGCTTAATTTGGTTTTACTATCAACCAAATTTTTAGAGAAATATCGGATAACTCGGATAAGCCGGATATTGCGGCACACAGAAAATCTTTTAAATTCCGCTTAACTTGATTCTTTGGACCTGTAATATTAAAATACCAAGAGAAAATGATAAATTTTGTGATTTTACCATAAGGCGTTATTTGATTATTACTTAACGCTTAAAGTTTAGCAAGATATTTCGTTTAAAATAAGGTTGGTTGGACTCTTGGGCGCTGAAACAAAAATATTACTTTTATTTTTTACAAATTTATCTTTAAGATAATGACGTCAGAACGCACTGTTGTGACATCAGAAGCTTGCCGAGATAATAATAATAATAATAATAATAAAGGTCTTTATTAAAAAAAAAGATGGAAGGAAAATTATAATTTAGCATAGATGACGTTACAAATCTACAAGTTTTATGTCTCCAAAAAGTAAAAAATAAAAACTATTCGCAAAAAAAAATTAACCGACTTCTGTGTCTAAAAAGTAAAAAATAAAAAATAAAAAATACTTAAGTCGGTGCCAATGTCACAGCAAACAATAATAAAATAATGAAAACACAATTGTTAGTAATAAATTTAGGGAATGGTGAAATTGGCACCGATTTAAGTATTTTTTATTTTTTACTTTTTACTTTTTAGAGACGCAGAAGTCAGTTCATTTTTTTTTGCGAATAGTTTTTATTTTTTTTTCATTTGGATAAAGCCTTGGGTACAATCAAATTTATTGAATCACTTTTTGTACAATATACCTTTATCTCCCGTAACCGACAAAAAACATACTTTTCTGCCGTTTGGCCTCCATTCGTTTACCAAAGCTTTCAGTTCAGGTGGAATGATTTGATGCAAATTTTCAATCGACTAGATTTCATAATCAAATTGTTTTGTAACGAATCGTCAGCACTCTATGTATAAAAGCGAGTCTAACAAAAAATATAAGCTGTGTTATAAATTGCTTCGTATTCTAATGCATTTGAAGGTAATTTTACCGTGGTAAAGTTTCAAGTTAAACTTGTACAGGGATATTTTTAATTTTTAAGTAGCGCCCCTAAAACTTTTTGTTTTTTTGGGTATTTTAAAACTTTTCGTTTTTTGGGTATTTTAAAACTTTTTGTTTTTTGTATTTTTTTTTTTAATTTTGTAGGATTGAAAGTTATGCGGGGCTAAAAATTAAATAAAAAAAATAAATATTGGTAGAAATCTCCGATCAATCTTTTTAGGAAAAATTCTTTTATTAAAAAAAATCGTAATATTTAAACACGACGATGGTTTCGAATAAATTTATCCATTCTCAGACTTAAAAAAATTGTTTAAAACATTAAAAAATATACAGTCCAATAAAGAATTCTATTTGCCTTAAAATGATGTATCACACGACCCCCCTTTCCATTTAAAAAAATATCCCCCTATGCCCCCTGCTCATATTTTAAGAAAATCGTTGGGTAAATAGAGTTGGGACACCCGGTATTTTAGACGGCTAAATGGTCAGGCCAGTTTCTAATAACCCATTAATATGTTTAACTGGAGGCTTAAAACATATTAATGTTATTACGGTTTTGCTTTACTTGTACAGTAGAATGTTAATTTTTATTTTTAATTTAATATCCTTACCAAGATATATTTTTTTCGAAATTTTGAGGTTGATTATATCTTTTCTTGTACGGACGGGCATACGGGCGGACGGGCGGACGTGCTGGATTATTAAGAATTGTATATAACGTGACCCGACACCTAACGGTACCATGGGTTTACGGATAACTAACTAACTAACTAACTAACATATATCATGAAATTAGTAACTTTTAAAAAATTGTTTGATTTTAAAGAATTTTGACAAAAATACCCGTTTTCAACCCTAGTTTAAACCCAAAAACAAATGTTTAGAAAAATTAAAAAATACATAGTTAAATGCAGAATTTAATAAGCTTTAAAATGATGTATCACACGACCCCCCACATTTTAAGAGCTAAAGTATCAAATATATGCTAAAATAAAGTTTAAGTTGTGTTATTTAAGATTGTTTTCGCAGAATTTGATTGTCTCTTTAAGTTTTCGAGAAAATCGTTGGGTAAATAGAGTTGGGACACCCGGTATTTTAGACGGCTGAATGGTCAGGCCAGTTTCTAATAACCCATTAATATGTTTAACTGGAGGCTTAAAACATATTAATGTTATCACGGTTTGGACTTTACTTGTACAGTAGAATGTTAATTTTTATTTTTAATTGAATATCCTTACCAAGATATATTTTTTCCGAAATTTTGAGGTTGATTATTTCTTTTCTTGTACGGACGGGCATACGGGCGGACGTGCTGGATTATTTAGAATTGTATATACCGTGACACGATACCTAACGGTACCATGGGTTAATGGATAACTAACTAACTAACATATAATGTGCTTTGGACAATTTTTTTTTCGGGGTCCGAAGTAAACGTATAATACTCCTTTGCTGTGAAGCTGCGGGGAGTATATTAAGGTAATGTACCAGACCGAGATAAATGTCAAGCTCGTTACTTTATCGTCTGGATAAGTACGGATCAATGTTTGTATTTTAAATCAAAATTTTATTTAAATAAACTAAAAATTGTACGGTTCCACCGCACTTTCCTACTAAATTGTGTTTTATTTTATAATCAATTTTGTTTGGATTGCTGACCAAAGAAAAACTTTGGAGGAAAACGCAAACTTAACAATTTTGTTTCGAAGTAAAAGAAAAACAACATTTTGAAGTTATAATTTATAACTTAAAAATGATATTTCAACAAAATTAGATACATAAAAAAACACATTTTTTAAATTGTTGTTTTTTTGGACAGACAAAAAAGTTTTTTTTTGAAGATTTCCTTCAGAAATCACCTTTTTTTTACTTATAAAATAAAACAAAAAAAAATATATATGGAAACATTTTAATGTTGACTAAACAGAAACTTTATTTCTGCTTTTCTTTTTTATTATTATTAATATTTAATTTTTATTTAATAATTTAATAATTTAATAATTTTTGAAAAGCATTTTTTCCGACTATGTTCTAATTTTAATCTTTTAAAACCGCAAAACATAATTAAATTTATCTGCATTTGAGTAGAAATTACACGTGTCACACCTACCCATTTTTGCTGTCACATTAACTTTCTATTTGATTAAAAATTCAAAAAAGTTTATCATAAAAAAATATCTACATACGAAAACAATAGGTAATGCAATTGATAAAAGAACGAAAGATAAAAAGACTTTCGTGTCAAAAAGTTTTAGATGTTTGAGAATTTCTTTAAACTAAAGGAAATAATAAAATTTATTCTTTAAAGCCGGTAACATATTGAACACTTTTGGCGTAAATATACTAAAGTTACAATAAAAATATTTTAAAACTCTAAAATGTATGTAGCTAAGGCACTGGCCGGCCAAGAAATTGGAGGGCCATGGCCCCCCATTTTATTGAGCTTGGCCCCTTATTAGGATAAGGCATTGCAAAAAAATACTTATTTTTTTAAATTTTTCACATAGTAATATAATAAGTTATTTATTTAGCACATTGGCTACAAAATATAACATTTTATATAATTATAAAACGAAAAAAAAAAAAAATAACATAATATACATATAATTAAGTTAACCTGTTAACTGTTCATTCATTAATTTTAGTTTTAATAATTTTTTAAATATATTTACATTTTTAGCATTTTTTATAGTATAGCTAAGTTTGTTAAAATCATATAATAGAGCTATGGAATAAAGAACTATGGGTTAGGTTATTATTAACTAAATTTATATGAATAAATATGTTTTAATCTTTTCAATATTTTCTTTAAAATTGGTATATAAGGGCTTTTCTGCCCTGAAAAAGTAAAGGGCAATTGGGTAATTGGTCAATAGTAGCTTTTTCAAAAAATTACATCAGGGTTGACGCGAAAAAGCCGCTATGCGAAACTGAGTCTGATGATAAAAAGTCCAACCCCGGGGGGTGGGCGGTGATTATTTCTAAATGTTCACAATAATTTCGTGAAAATTAGTGTATATGGGTTTTTGGGGTGGGTAAAACTGAATCTGATAATGAAAACATTCCACCCCCAAAGCGCGGGGGGTAATTAATTATAAATATTTACATTATTTTCGTGAAAATTAGTATATGAGTTTTTGAAGTTGCTGAAAGTGAATCTAATAATGAAAACGGTCTAACTTCAACCCTGTGGGCAGGGGGCAATATTATTTAAATAGTTACAATATTTTTTACGTTTCTGTGAAAACTGGAATACTAGGATTTTGGAGTGTTATGCCCATGTTATTGGTATAGCCTTACAGGGGGGGTGGGGGTACAAAATGATCAAAATTTGCGTTACGTAATACTTGAACGTTCCCTTAGGGGTAATCAGATCTCATCAAAATAATGCCACAAGTTCATATAAAATTTTTGGCTACGGTCTCCCTACTTTGAGATATTTGCCCCCAAAGATGAAATAGAAAAATCATTTTTTTTTGGATAACTTATTTAATTTTTAATTTTTTTTAACAATTTTTTTGTTTAGGAAAATTAATGCGCATCAAATAATTTTAAAAGAAGTTTCAAAAATTATCAGAAAAGTCAGGGGCGGACTTCCGTTATGGTTCCAGACCCCTAAGTTTTTAGGGTTACAACTTTTAGACTTTAGAAAAAGTACTCTACGCAAAATTCAATAAAATAAAGCGTTTCCGAGAAAAAGGCACTTTTTTAATCCAAAGGCGGGAGGACTGTAAAAAAATATTTTTATATTATTTCAAAAATGTTATAATGTATTCTAAAAATATTTGTATCTCAATAAAATGAAATAAAAAGTTCATATGAAATTTTCGACTAGGGCCCTCTCCTATTCGCCCCTTAGATGAAAAATAAAAATAAAATCTAAGGAGCGAATATCTCAAAGGAGGGGGCCCTAGTCGAAAATTTCAAATGAACTTTTTATTTCACTTTAATGAGATATATACATTTTTAAAATAATTTATAACATTTTTGAAACAATATAAAATTTTTTTTTTACGGTCCTCCTGCCTTTGGATTAAAAAAGTACCTTTTTCTCGGAAACGCTTCTTTTTATAAAATTTCGCTTAGAGTACTTTTTTGATCAAAATTGCTCACAAAATTTAAAAAAGTAACGAAAAGTATAAAATTTGTAACCCTAAAAAACTTGGGGGTTCCGAACCATAACGGAAGTCCGCCCCTGACTTTTTTGATAACTTTCAAAACTTCCGCTAAAATTATTTGATGTGAATTAATTTTCTTAAACAACCTGAAAAAATAGTTAAAAAATATTAAAAAGTAAAAAATTTATCCAAAAAAATGTATTTTTCTATTTCATCTTGGGGGGCAAATATCTCAGAGTAGGGAGGCCGTAGGCAAAAATTTTATATGAACTTATGGCATTATTTTGACAAGATCTGATTACCCCCCAGACACCCTGTATGTGCTGCTAGTTGTAAAAATTTATATATTTATTAAGCCATATTACGAAAACAAGGAGATATGCATTGGACCTTATGATTTAAAGCTACAGAATCGTGCAAGGCTTTGTACATTCGAAACAATTGAATATTCTATGTTCTGGATTATGTAAAACCGGAAAGAGAAGCCTGTCTGAAAATATATTTTATTGAATTTATTTTGTTGGTTTAAACAAAGAACGTAAATAAACAAAACATTTAATCAGATAAATGCTTTATATTCAAAATATGTTCATAAGAATTTATATCTAACAGTTTACCGCTTCTGAATATAAGGGGTGTTTTTAAAATTTAAGATTCAAGAATAATTCTGCCCTCCGCAGTTAAAACGTCCCAACTTACATTTTTGTCATTTTCGGCTTTAGCCTTTTTAAGGCTTTAAGATAATATCTGCATATACCATTTGTTTTATGCCATATTTATCTATTCTCCGGGGTTCCCACCAGTCAGGAAAATCAGGGAAGTCACGGAAAAGGCAGGGAAATTAAAATTGAAACCTGAAAGTCAGGGAATTTGGCCATTTATTCGAAAATTTTTGGGAAAATAGCAATGTTAGTTAGGACGTTTTAACTAAGGGCAGAATTACTGATGTATACACAAATTTATTTGTTCACATAGGTTAGATAAAAAAATGCATTTAAAATAGTTCGGTCATTATCAAAAATGAAAAATATAACGGAAGATTTTTGGAATTTTCTTGCTTTTATGAAAGAGTAAAAAAGTATTCTTAGACTAATATATATTTTTAAATAACTGTTAACCCTTTAGTAAACCGAAGCATAAGTAAAAAGTAACAAAAAATTGTTGCAAATATATATATAAATAAACATGATAACGCGTTATAACGGGGAAGACGATTTATGTTTGACCAATGCTATTCTCCGTTTTCATGTTTATTTATATTTGCAACATTTTTTTGTTACTTATTTATTTATGCTGCTAAAGGGTTTAAATACATATTAGTCTAAGAATGCTTTTTTCTCTTTCATAAAAGCTATAGGCGCCGACTTTTCAAAATCCCAGGAGGAACTAAAATATTTCCCCTTCTGTTTTGAGTCCATGGGAGGCATGGCCTCGGGCCCCCCGCAGTCGGTGCCTATGATAAAATAAATTAAATTACAAAAAACTGCCTGTAGGTATATTTTTCGTTTTTGATGATGACCCAAATACGTTAAAAAACTCTATAATTACATATAAAATACATGAATTACATGACAGTCACTTTATCATTTCTCTGTGTGTATTATCGTATAATAAGTAGTCAGATAGCAAAGCTTTTAAAGCTCAGCTTTATAATCTCTGACAAGAGTAAATATCACAGCTGGTTAAACTCCAGACGGACAATGTTACTACAAAAGTTACATCGATTAGGATTAATAAATACAAATCTGTAGACTAGACAACTACATAACAAATTGCCTGCAGACATCAACAATAAATGTTGACCCTACATAAATAGTTTCACAGACAAAGAGAAATTTCGAGAAAAGCATTTGGCGTTCCTCGCGGAAAGGTAAAAGATGCCCTCTCCCTCTCCCTCTCCCTCTCCCTCTCCCTCTCCCTCTCCCTCTCGCTCTCGCTCTCGCTCTCGCTCTCCCTCTCCCTCTCCCTCTCCCTCTCCCTCTCCCTCTCCCTCTCCCTCTCCCTCTCCCTCTCCCTCTCCCTCTCCCTCTCCCTCTCCCTCTCCCTCTCCCTCTCCCTCTCCCTCTCCCTCTCCCTCTCCCTCTCCCTCTCCCTCTCCCTCTCCCTCTCCCTCTCCCTCTCCCTCTCCCTCTCCCTCTCCCTCTCCCTCTCCCTCTCCCTCTCCCTCTCCCTCTCCCTCTCCCTCTCCCTCTCCCTCTCCCTCTCCCTCTCTAGGTTTGAACTCACACTCACACTCACTCACTCTTTAACATTACTGTTAAATTTATTTAATTCATGAAATTTCGATGATATAATGAATTTTAATAAGCTACTATTTTTAAGCATCAATATAATAAAAGCGATTAAAGAATTATGAGATTTATATGTAATACTATTCCAGAAAAAAATAAAATTTGAATTGTTACAAGTCGATATCTCAGAAATCGCAAAATAGTTTATAATTATGTAACATACGAATGCCCGTTTCAATAGTAAAAAAGCCTTTTGATCTAAATTAGTATTTTTAAATACAAAAATAATAGTTATGAAAAATTTTCAGAATTTTTATTTTTTTTTTATTTTATTTTGCGAACAACAAAAATTTTTCTTTTTTGAAAATTAAAGTTTTTTTTTATTCTTGAAAAAAGTTTAACCCCCATAACTTTTTTGTTTTTAGGGGAATTACTTTCAAAATTAGTAGAATTTATCCTTGTATTAAAATTAATTTTTCCTAAAAAAGTTACGTTAATCGGAATTTTCTTTCAGTATTTTTTGATTTTTTTAAAAGTTTAACCCCCCCATAACTTTTTTGTTTTTGGGGAATTACTTTCAATAGGGATCTTGTCCTCATCAAACTTGACTTTTCCTATAAATTCTGATTATTCGTTCTTGAGTTATCGTGTATACAAAAATCGTGACATCAGACAGACAGACGAAAAAAAAAAGTTGCTAATTTTTTAAACAAATTTATATCCAAGAATTTTTTGTCTAGGACAATTTTTGATTTTCGTTTTTTAGAAAATTCGAAACTATCATATAATATTATTCTAGCGCTGGCGCTGTGAATAATATAATAATATGTTAATTTTTTTTTGGGAGTAGTCCTAAACAATCAAGTTTTTCTATTTAATGACGTGTCGGAGAACCTTTTATCCGTCTTCGGATGGAAAAAACATAAAAAGCACCTTTTAAGCATTTTACATGATTTCACTTGATATGACTATATCTACGATAAAAGCAAAATGACAAAATGTACTTACTCCTGTTAAACTCAACTTGACTGGAGGTCAACTATATCTAAAAAACAACCTAATGGCTTACAACACTTCGTGTAAGACATTATTAAAGGTAAAAAATAATATTTTTTTTTTGTCTGAGATACACTTTCATATGTTCTGTCAATTATTTTAATTGGATCTTAGAAAACGAAAAATTGTTTTCATGTTGAGAATTATTTTTTTCTGTTAAAAGAACAAAATCAACAGTAATTTCTAATTTTTAAGTTAAAGCATTTGACCATAAGAGCGCAAAAAAATTACCTCCCGTTTAACAAATATCAATAAAACTATATAAAAAACAAGTTTTTAAACTTAAAACCCTTCTATTGATTACGTATTATGTATAACTAAAAAGTAGAAAACAAGATATACCAATTTACAAAAACGAATTTTTCAAAAGAAAGGTTTTGGAATTTGTGATTTCTTTATTTTTGCCAACATTTCCAAAACCCTTCTTTTAAAAAATTCGTTTTTGTAAATTGGTATATCTTGTTTTCTACTTTTTAGTTATACATAATACGTAATCAATAGAAGGGTTTTAAGTTTAAAAACTTGTTTTTTATATAGTTTTATTTTCAAGTTTTTAGTTATAGGGTGGTAAATTTTATATTAAATTATTTTGTTAGGGCAGATAAGCATGTATACCAAATTTCAGCTCTCTAAGTCTATTCTAAGTGGGTGAAAAAGCATTTAGCAAATTTGAGGACAAATATACCTATACCTATACATATACAAATATACCTATACATATGTATATATATGGAAGTGAAGTGAATAGAAGGGTTCTAAAGATAATAAATATCTGTTCGTTTATCATCAGTAGCGGAGCAGAAATTCCAAAATAACTGCTATACACTCAGACCAGCTGGTCCATTGAGTTTCCGCGTTATCCATCATTTGATGCAAGAGCGAAAGCCGTTATTGTTCCAACAATGTACTAATGGGTTTGACAAAAATCAAAATCGAATTTATTGAAAACTTAATAAGTTCTTGTAGAAAAAGATATTGCCTACCAAAACAATTGAATCTCAGTGTTCCTAGCATGTTACACTCAGACATTAAATAAAGTGTTGTTTCTTCACTAACCCCACACTTTCTGCAGTTAGGATTCGGCCTTACCTTCATAGTGGGACATGTGTTTATTTAAAGTACAATATCCGGTTGGAATACCCACTATAAGCCTAAGCCTTCTTCTATCGAGTAGTCCCGGGCTATAAAGGGGTCGAATAAGCATTTTTGTTTGCCTTAAACCTTGACTATTGTTTCAATACTCACGAAATTGTTCCTGAGCCCAAGCCTCAAGCTGAGCCTTGGCAACCTTCATGGCTATTCCAAAGACTAGTTCTGGTCCAGATTACATTAGCCTCTTTCCTGGCAAGTGAATCAGCCTCTTCGTTGCCGACGATTCAGCAATGTCCCATACCAGAGTGACGTTGTGAACCCTTCTAAGCTTATTTAGCCTTCCCCGGCATTCTTTGACTAAACGGGAAACAGCATAATAGCTTTTTATGGCCAGAAGTGATGCCTGACTGTCTGAGCAAATATAAATCCTGCTATTGGCATAAGCTTTCTCAAGGATTATGTCTGTGCAGACTGAAATTGCATGGACCTCTGATTGAAAAACAGTAGAATATCGGCCAAGCGGTGAGTAAGAAAAGGGGCGGAATCTGCAGTCCCCGACTCAGAGCCTGAAGCAGTTGCAGCAACCTCGACAGTCCCTGAATACAGGCTCACGTTTTCATTAGGGTTGCCCTGGTATTTTCCCTTAGAAGGGGAGAAATGTTTTATTTTTTTTATTATCAGAACTCATATTTGGTCCCACGAGTAAATAGGAATTATTCGGTCACCCATTACAGAGCCTGATGCAATGGGAAGGCTATTTAAGAGGGGGTTTCGCCCGGTGCCCCCAAGCCATCGTTTGAGGCACTTATGCCCAAGTATCATTCATCCCTCGGCACAACTGGTTACACCTTAGATTAGGGGATTCGTTTCAGGTTTACTCCCATACGCTTAGGGCCGGGGTAAAGCACTACCGAACCAGTGGTTTTACTGAGCATAATAAGGTCAGCACCACGGGATTTTAATGAGGTTTACTCCTCTTCACTTGGTTTGGACTCACCAAACAGTGGCGTCGTCGTTATTATTATTATTATTGGACTATTTATAATTTAAAGGCGCCACATTTTTTGTTTAATTGTGCAGTGATAAAAAAGCTTAATATAACCCCTGCAACTTAGTCTGAATCTGCGCGGATTGGGTCAGTTCTATTGTTTAAACATTTTTTTTATTCTATTGTATCTAAAAGGGCCAATATCAATTTTTCAGGAGCATCGTTTTCAAAATATTACATTAGAATTGACGTGAAAACGTTGCTATTCACAAATTGACATTGGCCCCTTTAGACCAAGCCACAGAATTAATATATACCTAGGAAAAGTTTTATTTTTCTTAGTGTAGTTCGAAAAGTAAAAAATTTGATAAAATTTGGACGTATCTAAAATTAATATTTTCAACAGCTAATAGATTATTATACATATAAGAAAATACCCAGTGTTCATTTTAATTTTTTGTTTGATATGTATTGTATATGTTTTTATTGTAAATTTTTTTTCTACGAGCATGCAGAAAGATGTCCCTTTCCGCACGCATATGCGTGTGGAAAGAAAGCCTTTTCCGCACGCATAAATATTATTTTTCCCAATTGCGTAGTACTATTCTTGTTATATTTATTCATAATATTATAAAAAAATTTAAATTTCTTAACTCCTAATTGTTTTTCTTATTGGAAAAATATAAAAATAAGAAGTATTTATTAAAATATAAAAGTATGTTTTATTTTAACTCGGCTTGTAGGAAAAATATTGTTCCTAACGCATGCGTAAAGAGGCTTTTTGGCACTTGGTTGCTTGCCTGAACTCCACTAAGTGTCGTTCAGGCAAATGCAATCGTGTTCGGAAAAGCCTCTTTACGAATGCGTTAGGAACAATACTTTTCCTACGAGCACGGTTAAAATAAAATATACTTTTATAGTTTATCAAATTAATCGAAATAAATCTTATTTTTATAATTTTCAACAAGAAAATCAATTAACAGGTAATAAATTTAAACATTTTTATAATATTTTGAATAAATATAACAAGAATAACACTACACAAGTAAGAAATTAAACAATATTTATGCTTGCGGAAAAGGCTTTCTTTCCACGCGCATATGCGTGAAGAACGAGCGATCTTTCCGCACGCTCGTAGGAAAATAACTATTGCTGTCAAAGTCAACAGACAGTTATTTTTAAATTTTTTTATACTTTTCATATTTTATTTAGTTTATACAGTATATTTTAATATATTTTAATAAAAATGATGCAGCGTATATGGCACGAGTATGGAAGATTATGGATTAGCAGTTAGAAGCTTTGATAATTATCAAAGCTTCTGATTATAACCAAGATTGAGAAACTGGAGCTGTGTTCCATATAAATTATATGCATTAATCGGAATAAATTCAGTTATGACTCATCAACGTTGAAAATAAACAAAGAAACATAGGCTTACGGAATAATTTTGCCGAATTATGAGGGAAATTTTTATAAAAGTAACTAAATCGAAACATTTGACGACTAATTTGTTACACACAACAATATTGAATATACATATTAACTATAAATATGTAAATATATCGGTGTTTTTCGAAAAAAATAAAAATTTAAATATTTAAAACCTCGCGTCAACGATAAAATCGAAGCGGAGCCTATGCGAGCACTGGAAATTCGCCGATGACTGATTATATGTATAACTTAACACTCTGTGGTGTAAAATACCTTAGAAAAGGTCCCTAAATGAGTATAAATAAATACTAAATAATAAATATTTCAATGCCTATTTAATAACTAAGCCTTAAAGAAGCCTAAATATTAGATAAAACGTTGGCATGGTTATATAATGCAATAAAGTGTATTTTTTTTTCACTACTAGCTTTAGAACATACCATTATTTATCATGTTTTCAGACTGTGAAATCAATTTTCTTCAACTATAGCAATAATAATTTTTTCTCTCCTAGCAGGAGTAAATTTTATAAACAATTGATATCTGCCACTTGATTTTCCTTGAACTGCAAAGACATGTCATTGCTTATAATTTTTAATAGACAAAATGCAACAATATTTTGCCATTGGAAAAAAATGAGCATGGCAAATATTATAAACAAATTAATTATAATAGAATATAACATATCATTCAGTAAATAAAGAACACCGGTGTTTTCACACATTTTAAAAATATCAGAATGCCAGCCACTAGAACTGTCAACTTTCAATAAATAAATTGGTTTATTTATTTGTTTTCAGAAATGGCGATTTCAAAGGCTGCTTAGTTTTGCGCGGTTAATTAAGATCCAGCAAACATTTTAGTTCATTATTGATATAAAAATGTTAAATAATAAGAATAAATGGGCTAGTAGTAAAAAAAATAATATATAAACCACGGTAGAAAAGACTATTATAGCCTCGCACTCTTAAATTCCTCGCTGCTACGCAGCTCGTTACTTTTTAAAAGGCTATTACTCCTTTAATATTAAATTTAGGTGTTTTGGTGAAGAATACTTTTTGCTCAGTTTTAAATGCAGAATCACCCAGCAGCAGTAAAATTTTATTGTTCCCCATTCAATATCTCCTCTTCGAAGGGCTGTAGTTCCCTTAGGGCCGTAGTTCCCTTAGGGCTCATTTCCGGACCAACCTTTATAGAAACTCAGAATTACCTCTTAAATTTTTGCATGGCAGTTACTGATCACCCTGTATAATGCAATAAAGTGTTTTTTGCTTAATTTCCGAGTGTTTATGAAAAATTACCCTAATAATTTTCTTTCTTTTCAGGCCATGTGATCGAAATGTGAAAGACGTAGAATTAATTTGTGCACGTTTGCGCCGTGTGGAACAACTGTGCAAACTACCCAACTCCGTTCTGCAACAGCTTGCGTTATGTGCGTATTACGAGGACTTGGAAAAAGGAGTCACATGTAAGTTAAATACGAAAACGATAAATTTTACACGATTTAGCGAGAATAAAAGTGTCATATTTCATACGCTTGTGAAATAATATCATGTGTGGAAAAGCAAAGCTAGCATTATTTTTTTTTTCAGAGTATATATCATTTTATTAAACGTTTGTCCATTACATTTTTTCACCATTTTATTAGTTACGATAATTCTGAATTAAAAAAAGTTTTAATTTTGATGAGATAATAACAGTTTGAATGAACAAAACGTACGTCATTTGTTTTCTAAGAAAACAAACAAAATCTAGAAAAGTTCAAGGTAAACTTGAGTCGGTTTTTCAAGGTTGACGCATCTATGTTCTGGAAAACTGTACCTGGATTTTTTTTTTGTATAGTATTGCTCTTATTTTAATATTTATCTAATTTTAATCAATCTAATAATTTTAAATAATAATAATTTTATTTATATTTATTTCAAAAATATGTTTATTTTTGTTATATTTATATTTTTGTTGGGAAAAATATTGTAAATAACCTTATTATGAAAGTATTCGGAAGTATTCGAAAAGTATTTCTTGCAGTTTCTTGCATTCGCGACTTTTTCGCACTCGCCACTATGCGGCTCGTGCTGAACATTCGATTATGCGAAATAAGTTATAATCCGTACACGTTATGTATGTACATATTAACCTTTATGTGACAAAGCTTTTAATTTCAGTATATTTTCTAATTATATGCATATTTAAATTTTGTTACACCGTCAAAGACAAAATTATGATAGAGACTAAGTAGTCCAATTAATAAATAAAAATAATTTCTTTTGAATATAAATATGTTACTTCATAGTATAAATCAAAAAAAAATACGCAAGCTATCGTACATATCGTCATGTGAGAATTATGTTGTTCTATATCCGAAAACCATACTTTTGGGAAATTGACTTTGAATGTTTGAAACACAAAATCGCATAATTTTTCACCCATAATAACCAATTATAGCATGTTACCGCAAACTTCGGACCACGCTTTGTCTTTGCCATTGCAGGGAGAGAGTGTATAAACCATAACTATCCAATAATTTAGAAAACAAAAATAGTCAATTTTGGTTATAAAACAAATAAGTAAAATCTTTAAAAATACTTGGATATGGAATAAAAAATCCAGAATAAAGTAAGCTGCTTTTTGCAATTTTATTCGTTTACACAAAAATGTAAGGGTGACACACATCTCTATTCATCACATCTCCACTCGCGCACATATCTACTCACACGCATCTCTACACACACATCTCTACTTACACACAACTCTACTCACACACAACTCTACTCAAACACATCACTACTCAAACACATCACTACTCACACACATCTCTTATCATTGTCATATACTTTGACATTTATTTGATTAAAACTAGGATACAATGTCAGAACAAAGCACTAACTTTTCGTAGATTAGCTTATAAGTTTATTTATTGAATACAAATTTTACCTAATTCCATGTTACTATAAGTAGTAATATCTCATAATAAATTTTGGTGGCAATAAACAAACTTATAAGCTGAATTACAGAAAAAGATATTAAATTAATTTAGATTAGCGCTTTGTTTCGCCATGGTATCCTAGTTCTAATTAAATAAATGTCAAAGTATATGACAATGAGTAGAGATGTGTGTGAGTAGAGATATGTGTGAGTAGAGATATGTGTGAGTAGAGATGTGTTTAAGTAGAGTTGTGTGTGAGTAGAGCTGTGTGTGATTAGAGATGTGTGCGTAGGTCTTACTATAATTGTGGAAACTTAAGTGTGAATAGGCCTGAACTGTGGCGACTTACATGCGTTGACACAATTTTAAAGACGAATTACAGACGAACTGATGAAAAATAATAAATAATTTTATACAAATATGTTAAAACTATATTAAATTTTTATATAAAATAATTGGATTTGTTAAAGATTTTAAACTTTTTAAGATATTGCACTTAAGTTACGGTTTCCTCCAAAATTCGCAGTCGCTGACGACTGCGACCGGGTAGCCGCGACCAGGTCGTTACGACCCTACCTGTTTTCCTCGATCTCGCCAGTCGCCATTCTGTTATCTGGCCATTTTATAAAGAGTTGTTTTTTTTTGCGAGTTTATGCCTTTCAATCAGTATGAATATCTCTAAAAGGTCGGTCCTTTTAATGTTTTTGAATTATCAAGCGGAAGAAGATAAATATATAAAATAACGTTTTGAAAAAAAATGTTTTTGCCCCATTTTACCCCCTTACCCCAATCCGATTTTTACCAAAAACAATCCCAGCCTGGAACTTTGAATAATCAGCCTATGGTCCAAATTTGAGGCGTTCTTGTGTTATCCCGGACACAGACCGACATACCAACAGACGCCAAACCAACGTTAACATAAACCAAGGCCCCCTCATTAAAAAAAAGTCCAAACCAAGAAAAAACCAAAACAAACACCTGCACAGAGAGCTGCATTTAGGAGCTTGTAAACATTGGGGATATAGACCAAAATAGCGTAGCGTATTTGCTATCCAGTGCCTATGGTTGAACAAAGATGCTCTGAAATTTGGATATAGACTGTTATGGTATACACTTTTAGAAGGATATCGAACAAACTTGCACCAAAATCTTGGTTATTAAACAAGTTAGCTCCTTTATCAGCACGGATAAAGGACAAGCGCATTTTCCTGATTTCAACGATATGTATAACTCCATACCCCCCAAAAACGGATATAGAACACTATAATCCTCACATGACGATATGAAATGGGTTGTCGGGTGCTCATTTTATTTTTTAGAATACCATAATTCAACGAGGGTTTAATTTTTCCGGACCGAGACAGAAAAAAATATTTTTTATTAGATTGTATCTAAAAGCCAGGGGCGTAACTACCACGGTATCAGGGGTATCAATGATAGGGGCCCCCGAGCTATAGGTGCCCCAACATGTGTAAGTAAAAGGTTCTGAATTAGAACAAAGCTGAATAATAGTTCTTATATGTACCTTTAATAAGAATTTTTAAAACGTAAAAATTGTAAAAATATACTAAAAAAGACTACTAAATTTGTAAAAATTTTCGCCTGCGGCCCTTGGATTTTTACTTTTTTTTTATTTGAGTTTGTTAAACTCAACCGTAAAATTTGTAAAAAATGCTTTTTATCTTTTTTTATTTCATTCGAGTTTGTAAAACATGTATGTTGCTTATGCATTAGCGTGAAATTTGTATTTTTTTTCCTGCGCACACAGGTAAAAAATACCAAAAAAGCGGAAAAATCATGAAGCGTCGAAAGTTGAATATTTATAAACCTTATAGTGTCCTCTAAATGATGTCTAAACATTTTTTTGAAAATGTTTGCGGTCTTGCTTAAAAAATTAAATTTAAGTGGCACACTGCATACCGGGTGGGACATTTAAACGGTTATCTATCTATCTCAGAAACCGTAGAAGATATTTTTTTGAAATTTGGTATTGAGCTTCAGTATCAAGGGGACACCTTTTTATCAAATCAGATTTTTTTTTCATCCACACCCTTAGGCGGGAGAGGGGGTAACTTAAAATTTTTAAATGGAATGAGCGTGTTTTTTATTCAGATTCAAATTCAGTATAAAAAATTACATAATTGACCGAAAAAGTTTTTTTTAACCTAAAATTAGGCTGTTGAAAAAACTAAAATTTTTCCAAAAATTTAAAATTTAAAAAATACAGCACTAAAAAAAATTAAGATATTGAATATTCAATGTGCCACTTAAATTTAATTTTTTAAGCAAGACCGCAAACATTTTTAAAAAAATGTATATAAATCATTTAGAGGACATTTAAGGTTTATAAATATTCAACTTTCGACGCTTCATGATTTTCCGTTTTTTTTGTAATTTTTTACCTGTGTGCTGCGGCCGCCGCGGCGGTAGAGCTTCCTTGTATTTTTATGAAATGAAATATTTTAAAAACATTTCAATAATAAAATAGACAATTAAAGTTATGAATACATAAGTACCTATGTATTAAATACGAATAACAATAATTACCTAATATATTAAATTTTTGTAATCTAGGCCATAAATATTAATTTATAAAATATGTTAGATACATTAAAAAGTTTTAACAGACTGTCTAATATTTATGAGTTAATTAAATTTAAAGGTTGAAGTTTATTATTAAATTGCTTTATCCGATCTGGATTAATTTTAGTTAGTTTAGTTTAAAGTAGAAAGTTTCAATATGTGTTTGAGTACAATATCACTAAGTATAAATATTAACTTACTTGTGTTATAAATCTTTAATTTTCCAATAGGAGACAAGAAATTATTTTAAAAAACAAGAAACTATTTATTTTCAATTATACATATACAATAATTTAAAATATGAGACATGCAGGATCAAAAGGTGATAAGTCTAAGTTAGCTAACTTTTGAAAAACCACAAAAAACTGTGATTTTTTTTCACTATAGGTTTTTAGAGTTTTAATTTTTTTTTCGACAAACCAAAATTTTTCTTTATGAATCGATTAGGCATGCCCCTAGGAACATTTTGGGTAAAACTTAAAAAAAATCAATCTGGTGCTTTTTTTTAATTTGATTTTTTCTACATTTTTGACGTATGAATTCGGAATAACTATGTTGGAGTTGTTAAGGATTCAAAAAAATAGTACATGTTACATGTAATTTTAAAGTTTTTTTCATGTTTAATACAAAGTTGATTTGCAATCAAAAATCGATCTCCTGAAACTTGAAATAATAGAGCATAAATAGTTAAAATATTTTAAAATTATTAATTTTGCAAAATTAGGCATTCAGAAAAAAGTAATATAAGACATGTAATAGCTCATTTAAAAGGTTTTTTTTATTCTGATGATGTTGATATTATTTTTTTTTTTAATCGGTGCAAACGTTCTCGAAATATTTGACGTTATAATTGTAATTATACAGGGTTATTCACGGAAGTGGCCTATTAAACGTTTATGGAGAACCAATAACTTTAAAAGTCTGCTAATTTGCACTTTGGGGTTTTTGAATATCGATTAAAAATATTTTCATGCTTGTGCCACTTCCGGTTGTACCGGAAGTGGCACTTAACTTTGAGTTTTTAAATGGAACACCTCATATATTTTTTAATTTTTAAAATTTGCATTAAATTTGCTTTATTTTGATGTATAATACTTCATGTCTATCTTCAGTAGTTTTTGTGTTATTCAAGTTTTTAGCGAAAAATAAGTAAATTCAAGCACCCCTAAAAACAATAATTTCTCCTTGATTTTTTCAATTGGAGAAAAGATGTTTTGTGTTTTGCTCAATGATGCTTAAACGAATTATCCTATGCTAAAATGGAACCCAAAAATTATACAGGGTGTCTGAAAAAGCAGGTCAAATCTAACAAATTTAATATAGCCATAACTCATTTTTTTTAAATGGCACCCTACATTTTTTTTTATTTGGTTAAATAGAGAATTCAATTTGCTTTAAAATAAGTATAGGATACCCTATACCTAACTTTAACCGTTTTTGAGCTATTTGCAAATTATTGTGAAACAGCCGTATTTCTGTTAAAATTTGTTATATTTTATAAAATAGGCCAGAAAAATTAATCGATTTTTATTTATTTACCTCAAAGATCATTATATTTACCTTAAAACTGGATTTTCATGCGCCCAGTAGTGTACATTTCTTCTGTTAAAAATACCCTGTTGAGAAAATTTAGCCTCGTCCGTCCAAATTATTCTTTTTAAAAAGTTTGGTTTTTCTTGAATATTTATCAAAAGATTTTCACAAAAGTCCACTCTATTTTGAAAATCATTAGGTTTTAAGGCCTGTATTTTTTGCTTTTTGTAATCGTGCATCTTGTGGTTTTTTAAAATTCTTTGGATGCTTGAATAGGAAATTCCCAAGTCGTAACTAGCTGCAGGAATTGAGGCATGTGGATATGCATAAAAGTAACCCAAAACATTGACTTCGTTATTTTCGTTGTTTGTAATTGGTTTCGTAAGAGATTTCAATGCATTTTCTTTTCTAATTTTTTTACATGACATTCTTGGTAAATCAGGATATTTTGTATTAAAGTTTCTGCAGGTTCTACTAATTATTTTATCATTTTCACCAAAAATAGCAAATAAATCCAAAATAACAGGGTAAGAATAAGCCTCTGCCATTATTTTACACTAATTTATCACGATAAGAACGATAACATTTAGGTTAAAAGAAATAAAAACACAATACAATTTTAAAAATTTACGTAATTGCAGAAATACTGCAAAATACTTCTTTTTCACATTAATTTGCAAATAGCTCGAAAACGGTTAAAGTTAGGTATAGGGTATCCTATACTTATTTTAAAGAAAATTGAATTCTCTATTTAAAAAAATAAAAAAAAATGTAGGGTCTCATTTAAAAAAAAAGAGTTATGGCTATTTTAATTTTGTTAAGTTTGACCTGCTTTTTCAGACACCCTGTATAAATTTTGGATTCCATTTTAGCTTAGAATGATTCGCTTAACCATCATTGAGCAAAATACAAAACAACTTTTCTTCAATTTAAAAAATCAAGGAGAAATTATTGTTTTTAGGGGTGCTTGAATTTGCTTATTTTTCGCTAAAAACTTGAATAACTCAAAAACTACTGGAGATAGACATAACGTGTTATACATTAAAATAAAGCAAATTTTATGCAAATTTTAAAAATTAAAAGATATATGGGGTGTTCCATTTAAAAAATTAAAGTTGAGTGCCACTTCCGGTACAACCGGAAGTGGCACAAGCATGAAAACATTTTTAATCGATTGCCCATATTCAAAAACCCCAAAGTGCAAATTAGCAGACTTTCAAAGTTATTGGTTCTCCATAAACGTTTAATAGGCCACTTCCGTGAATAACCCTGTATATGGTCATATATTTAAATTTGCAGAAAAAAACACCTTGCGGATGTGATAGTATCATCGGTATTCTAAAGACTTTTAGAGCATCATAATATAAACGGGTTTATTAAAAATACATTTTGTCAAAGGAAAACGTGTAAGAAGTTGCAATATGTAAGTAAATTGAACATTTTGTACAATGTATCTATTTGTCTTCTTGCATAATATATAATATATCTTATGCATTATGCATAATATACTTTTTTCTTCGACTGCTTTAGAAAGTAAGCAAATACACACACTTTTCAAACACAGAATAAATCCATTCAAGCTCTAGATACGGTATGAATATTCCGTATCAAGTGTTAGAATTATCACATGTAGTGTCATCTCTTGTTTATAAAAGTAAAGAAAACTGTAGCAAAATTAGCAAAAATATATTTATTTTACCATGAAATATTGAATAATTTAATGCAATTTAAAGTTTTGTGTTAAAATTACATAAAGTTAATTAGTTTTTCTTAATATTTCACCATTTTTTTATCAATTTAGTTCAAAAAATCAAAACTGCTTCACCTATTGTTAAATATTTAAACCTGATCTGTCACAACAATCTAACATAACCTTCAATTTTTGCATTATAATTTGTAAATATGCGCTAAAATTAAATAAAAATCTTTTTTAAGTACTGATTTGATAAAATTATTAAATAACATTAATTGCTTTATTTAAAAATATGTGTTTTGTTGCATTTACAATGTCAAGCCACAAAAAACATGGTTTTTAAACTTGTCCGCAGTTTAAAGCCATACAGTGTTTCATATTTGCAGTCGAAGAAAAAGTATAGTCTACAACACGTATGGAATAGTCATTCCGCGCTCGCGAGACCATCATACTCGCCTGCCGGCTAGTATGACAAACTTTCCGCTCGCGCGGAATATTGTCTATTCCATACTAGTTATAGAATATACTATACCATTAATAGTATTAATAATATGTAATGGTAATACATAATATTTCCAGTTATAGTCCAGTCTTCGTGAATAAAAGAGGCTTTACCTGAAAATAATTCAGGGAGTTTTGGTTTTCGGTTTATTGGGTGGGGTTTAAGGCCGCAAATAAAAAAAAACAATTTTGCAACGTTGAACTCGATTTGGAACGGTCACTTTTTTACGTATTTTTCACAAAAAAAAACGGATTTTTCAAAATATCTCAAAATTGGTGCATCCTACGACAAAAAACGTTCTATATAAAAATAAAGGTAACCAAATTTACGAAAAAATTTGTTCCATGTATTTTTTTTACGATTGATAGGTTTTTTGATTTTGATTTTCCAAACGAAAAACTAACATTTTTCTTTGAGTCGGTTAGGAATGCCCCTTAGAACATTTTGGGTAAAAATAAAAATGTTTTGAAAATAAAGAAAATTTGTTCAAGGGTTCGCGTAGAAAATTTTGGAAGTATTTCTAAAACTTTAGCAAAAATATCGGTAATTTTCGACAAGATTTCTTAGCTGTCTATGTCAGAAACCTTATCAAAAAGCTTAAAAATCTTAGTTTTTTTTGTCGAAAGTGACTTACCCCTCGAGTTTTATTCAAGAAAAGTTTCTTCGAATGTTTTGAACTATAAATATATTTATGAAAATAATATAAAATAAAGATAAAAGTTTAGACATTTTCTATATAAAATAATAAAATAGACCCAAAAACTACCCGAAAATTCTCAAGATTTAAATTTAAATTTTAAGTTTCGGGATGAAAACTGGTACTGGGACTAAAGCCTCTGGCCCCGGGATCATAAAATCGACTCTGGTCCCGGGATTTACCGGGAGCAAGGTCCCAGGACTGCATGCCCTAGTGTTAACGTTAAACTATCGACCTGAAATTTGGTACACACCATTTTTAGACAACATGAAATCAAATAGAGCTTCTCTATCTTTTTTTAAGGACCACCCCAATGTACATACTTTACCAAGTAACTCAGTCTAAAAGGAGAATAACTTATTCGCTATACTAAAGTTTAGCTAGCCTCCAAAGTGGATAAAACGTTTTTGTTATAAACATCTCTTCAACTATCAAAGTGCTTTTTAAGGATTAACTTGTAAATTTTATAGTAAGACTTAGTTTGCAAATTTTCTAAGGACTTCTAACGTAGTCTATCTAATAGTCCATACGTTTAACTTAAAATTTAAAACAGGTTAGTTATTCAAAGTAAATTAATTAAAAACATAATATGTTATAAAATTATATCGAATTTCGAAAAATCTTATCTCAAAAAGAACAATTTTTATTTCCTTGCACTTATTAACTTAATTTAATTTAAAAAAAAAATACAAATCATAATAGTGATAAAAATCTTCAAATTCAATTCAAATATACAAATCTTTTAATAATATCAAGGCAGAAGAGGACTCCGACTGCGACGGTTACTATATAATTTAAATTCACATTATTCTTGTTTTATACTTTTTAGTTAATCAGTCGGGTGTTTTTTTAAATTAAATTATTTATAAAAAGGACAAATTAAGCACTGTAATAGTTATTGCGACTTAGACTAATTATAGTTCATTAACATACAAACACAAAAGCCAAGTCTGGGAGGCAACGGGGGTTTATACCATTACCATTAACAATGTAATAAAACCCCTGACGACAAAACTGCAGTAAAAAGTTTTAATTAATAGGTTTTATAAAATAATTTGCTCAATTTCTGGGATATTTGGAATATAATAATAATAATAATAATTGAACTAATTAAAATAACAAAATAAAATTACAATAAAATCTAGGCTAGTTCAAAGGACCAGATTAAGATTTGCATCTCATTTCTCCCCTGTCCCCAAAAATTGAAAAAAATATTAGTAATAGCAAAGTTAAGGGATCATAGAATGTTGCATTAAGTACCTACACGTACTAATTAATTTTTAACTATTTTGTTCATTTAGTAACCTGGCTTTTATTAGAAATTTAGCTCTAGAAATCTTTTATATTTTGTGGTAGTTTAGAGTATAATCTATAAATATCAAATTTAAAAGATTTCCTAAACAATTCAGGTGGATCAATTAACCCTCTATGATGAGTAAGGATGTTATAAACATCATCTCTAAACCTAATTTTACTGTAAAGATAACGTGAGGACTTAGTTTTAATAATTTTGTAATACAAACAAAGCTTCTGCAATTTTCTTCGATTAGACATAAAATGTTTTTGAAATTTTGGGTAAAGATGTGCCGATTAACATACGGAAGCCTTTTGAAACATACTTCGTCATGTGAGGATTATAGTGTTCTATATCCATTGGATTTGCTATGGATATAGAACACTATAATCCTCACATGACGACTTGTGACATGATTAGAAAAGTTTAATTTTGAGTCTAACAATAATCCTAGATTTTTAGCACAATCTACAATTTCTAAAGTAACACCATTAATTCTAATATTTACTAAATTTTTAACCTGATTGATTTGACCTTGATTTCCAAACAACATCATTGTTGATTTATTAACAATAATTTTTAGCTTATAACTATTAGAGATTGCAATTAACTTTTGTAAATCAGAAGATATTTTATTATTGAAATGCTCATCATTAATTAAAAGAAAAGTAAAGCTGGCCATCATCAGCGTAAAAGTGATAAAGGCAATGTTTTAACACTTCTGGAAAACAAGAAGTATTTATAATGTATAATAAGGGCCCTAAAATTGATATACGGACCTTGAATATTAAAAATAAATCGTCTACGGCACTATAATTGATAAAAATACTATTTTACAACATTTTGAAGTTAGGCTATACTATACGATGAGCAGGTATAAATTAAATTTATAAAATAAAAAAATGAATGCAAATATATCACCACATTTAAAGAGTCAATTTAATTTCGAAACCGTATACCGGGTGTCCCACCAGGTTCTTGACAAGCTATATCTCCGTTATTTGAAAAGATAGAATTTTTTGCAAAAAACAGCGTTAAATGGGAGTCATTGAAGATTTTATTCAAATATCCAAAACCACCCCTTGCTTACCCACCCTCTTGAAACCACCCCCAACTTCTGTTTTTCAAATTGCACCTTCCAATTTTTATCAAAGAACATGAAAGTACATTTCATTCTGAATTCAACCATGTACTATAAGTGGTATCTTATTATTTAAGGGACTCCAAATAACAATTATTATTTATTAATAATAGGGTGGTATTTAGAACAAAGTTGCAGGTGGTTTCAGGAGAGTTGGTTATTAAGGGTGGTTTATGGATATATTAATCAGTTCTCTTTTAGATATAATCTAACGTGAGTTTTTGGATTTTTTTTTCTGAAAAATATTGCTTGTGATCTGATGGGGTTGTACTTTGGAGCCCCTTGAAAAAATAAGATATTATCTATACATGGTTGAATTTAGAATAAAATGTGCTTTTATATTCTCTAGTAAAAATGGGGGGGGGGGTACTATTAAAAAAAAAAGTTGGGAGTGGTTCCAAGAGGGGGTGGGTAAGTAAGGGGTAGTTTTTTTCGATTTTTTTTATCTTTTTAAACAACAGAGATATAGCCCGTCTAAAACCTGGTGGGACAGTATTATTAATAAATAATAGTTCTTATTTGGAGCCCTTTTAAGAAATAAGATACTACTTATAATACATGGTTAAATTAAGAAAAAAAATTACTTTTATATTCTTTGATAAAAATGGGGGGGTGCTATTTGAAAAACAAAAGTTGGGGGTGGTTCCAAGGGGGTGGGTAAGCAAGGGGTGGTTTTGGATACGTGAATAAAAACTTCAATAGCTCCCATTTAACGCTATTTTTTGTAAAAAAAAATATCTTTTTAAATAACGGAGATATAGCTTGTCAAGAACCTGGTGGGACACCCGGTAGAGTGGTATTCCAGACGAAGTATTTTAGAAGCCTTTTCTCGTTACTTTTTATGTTGGATGTAAAACGCAAACTTTTCTTTGAATTAAAGCAATTTTCCTTGTATTATTCTTTGCTTAACCTCCCTTACGCATTTATAATCTTTAGGTAATAATACTTACAAAATATGCATAATTGATCAACTAATTATAATGATGAATTACTTATATTATATACCTAAATTAAATATTAGACTAATGATAAAATAACTATATCTATTTTTTTAAGTTATAGTTATTTTAAATTTTCCGCTAAATACTCCACAAAGTCCGATTTACACCAAAGCATGTGGCTTGTTTTGAATGTCAACATAACCAAAATTTATAATTTTTGTTTGCTTACTTTGTTTTTATGGTGTTTTGATGTAAAAAAAGAGAATTGATAAAGTTGTTGCTAAAAACACTTTTGTATTCTTGTAGAAAAAATTTTGCTTATAAAATCGCTTTTATTCCAATAATATAGAGGAATAAACCATTGTTTTGTTCTAGTTAATGGCACGTCAACGTTTTACGGTTATGTAAATTAGGCCTAGTCATTTCGCTTACGACGCATGCGTATCTTACGTTGCTATGGTAATTTCGAGATTGTTTATAAGCGGGAAGGTTTATAATAACTATACCTTAAAAAAATAAACTTTAGACCCTGGAGGTAAAGGACACCATGTCTATTTTTTTATGAAATAGAGTTAGCACCATGTCCTTAATGTGAATTTTCCGCTTTATAAAGAGGTACAAGGCCAGTTACTGTAAATAACGGAAATAATACAATGGAAAACAAAACCATGTCCATTTTCGTTGGAGGTAAAGAACACAGGACTTGACTATTTATTCAAAGGAAACAAAATGTTCAGAAAGAGAAGTTTCTTCTGTCAACCTGGGGGTATCATAGAAAAAACTCCTTATTGTGTCAAGAAAAACTAGAAGAAGAAGAAGAATAACTTTATTTAAAAACGGCTTTGTGAGCGATTTCAATTTTTGTCAAAAACTGTTTGAAAATGTCCCAAAAACAACATGAAATCAAAAAATCCGGGGTGGTGGACTTTCCATTTAACTTTGTTTAAGGGTACCCATTTGTGCTTTACCTCCGGGGTCCAGATATAAAAAATTTAATTTTAAATTTAATATAATATCTTCATCACTAACATTTTTCATTCTTTAGCAAGAGTTTTATAGCCATTTTAGAAATGTAATATGTTTTGTTGCTCAAAGTAAAACTTTATTATACCATTTACAGCACGCTGCAGCGCAAGCGCTAGAATAGTATTATGCGGTAGTTTCGAATTTTCCAAAAGCGTCAAAAAACGTCATAGACAAAAAATTATGGAATACAAATGTGTTTTATGAAAAAGTAAGAAACCTTGAAAATTTCCGTCTGTTCGTCCGTCCGTCCCTCCCAAACAGGTAAAAAATACCAAAAAAACGGAAAAAATCATCAATAGTCGAAAGTTGAATATTTATAAAAATCCTATTTTTAGCGCTTTTTTGTTATAATTAAGGCAATTATTATTGTATTTTATTAATTCAGCATTTACAAGAAAGCTAATTTTAAATTGGTCAAAAAACGTTACAAACTATTTTTTCCTAAAATGAATTGTTTTCGAGATATTGGCGTTTAACGTTTTTTTAGCATATCTCACCTATTTATAACCCGATTTCAAAAAAATATGTTAACTGAAAGCAGTTTTTAAGCCCTATAAAAAAATTCTATATACAGTTTATTGTAGATGCATTCTTTTAAACCATAATAAATTATGCAGGTGTATTAATGGTTGCCTATTCACGTGAAAACACAACTTTCCTTAACGTTTAACGTTTCCTATTAGTACCAATTGCCGATGTTTTGACAAGGTGCTTGCAACTGTTCAGCAAGTTATATGCTGAATTCGAATCTCAATAAAAAACACCCCTATTCAATTAAATTTTTTTAAGTTACCCCCTCTCCCGCCTAAGGGTGCGGATGAAAAAAAATCTGCATTGATAAAAAGGTTTTCGCCTTGATATTGAAGCTTAATACCTAATTTAAAAACCTATCTGTTGCGGTTTCCCAGATATCGACTTATAACATTTTAAATGGCCCACCCGGTATGTAATGTGCCACTAAAATTAAATTTTTTAAGAAAGGTCGCAAACACTTTTAAAAAAATGTATTGAAATCATTTAGAGGACACTATAAGGTTTATGAATATTTAACTTTATACGCTTTATGTTTTTTTTTCCGTTTTTTTTTTGGTATTTTTTACCTGTGTGCCCGTCTGACGTTACGTTTTTTTGTAGGCACAATAACTCAAGAACGAATAATCAGAATTTTCAGGAAAAATCAAGTTCGATGAGGGGAAGATACATATTATTTTTGAATGTAATCCTACCAAAAACAAAAAAGTTAACGGGGGGTTAAACTTTTAAAAAATTCAAAAAAAGCTGATAGAAAATTCCGATTAACTTAACTTTTTCAGGAAAAATTACTTTTATTATAATTATAATTTTAAAAGTAATCCCCCAAAAAACAAAGAAGTTATGGGGGGGGTAAACTTTTTTAAAAATGAAAAAACCATTATTAAAAAAAAAAAGAAAAAAAATCATTTTTATTTTTCAATTTTCAGTTTTTTTTTGTCAAAAACTTCGTTTTTCAAAAATAAATTTTTGAAAGGACTGTTTTTTCAAAAAAAAATCATTATTCGCAAAATCGCAAAAAAAATAAAAAAACTGTTTTTTTGAAAAACATTTTTTTTTAAGTATTTGGGAAAATGCAATATACCATTTTCTGTGAATAGTATATAATGGAATACGTAGCATTGCATATCTTCACGGCTTGTTATAGATTTTTAAAGTATAGTAAGAAATAAATTTTTTATTGCCCATTTAAGGATTTGATTAATTTACTGCTACGTACAAAGTTTATGGACCGGGAAACGAGTGATTTTTATTTAACATGAAAAAACAATTTGATACATACACATTATTATTTAAATTATCCAAACAGGTACCGTGCCTAAGATACATACATGTATACAGCGCGTGTGAAAAGTACGAAACACGTTGAATGATAGGTAATGAGTGGCCAAGAATGTACGAAGCAAAATATTTGAAGGGGATAGGAGAATCTCAACGCTGATGAAGTAGTAGGGATATGAGTCGTTTCGGTGATCGTCGCGTCTGCAGTCCGCAAAACAAACCATTTTGCATGTGATTTGAATACGGTCAATAAGGGGCGCTGGCGCTGAGATTCCCCTAACCCTTCAAATCTTTTGCTTCGTTCATTCTCGGGCACTCAACTTAACTACCATCCAAATTGTTCCGTACTTTTCACGCGCACTGTTTTATATTTAAACTTCCAAAACAATTAACAAACGAAGCACTAAGCACCCTGTTGGTTAATGTGATTCTGAGGGGTAAACCGCAGAGGAATTCAGGTGTACAAATTGGAGGTAATCTGGAGGAAATCTTTGAAGGTTACGAGGAAATCTTAGATACTCGACGTAATCTTTGGAGGTAATCTGAAGGAAATTTTTAAAGATTTCCTCCTAAAGGTGTACAAAATTTTGTCAGCGGGTTACCCCTCGTGTCACCCACACATCCTGAACTAAAATCGTTTTTTGTTAATTTCTTTAGTTGAATATTATAGTTTTCTAGGGGACAGTAGTAATAGATGGCGGCATGTAATATTAATGACATTTTTTTAATAAGTTATTAAACATTTAAGCTTACTAAAACTATTATCCGTGTCTGAAATAGTCTGG
>OY294044.1:18257053-18436998 GCA_958510825.1 Brachypterus glaber | reverse complement strand
CCCTTATCTCGTAAAATTATCGTATTGTTACAATATATATATATATATATATATATATATATATATATATATATATAGCAACCTCAAAAAAACTAGGATACTTTTAAACAGATTGTGTAATTTGTCAAAATTCTAATTAATGTGACTATTTTAACAAGTTTGGGACAGACATAGATACTAGGTAGAGTCTGAATTCGTTGACAGAACCCAGACAACTTTTCAGCTTTTGACCTATCGACACTCCCATGCAACAAGGATGTAACTCAAGTTAGACCCATTTTGAGTTATACTCATAGGTAAACGCCTTGAAAAAAGACACACATGGTGGTACTACTCAGATTTTAACCAAAAGTTTACCTAAAAACACTAAAGCAATACATTTGAATATTATCAGAAACAAACAATAAATAAACAATAAATACTTATACAGTCAAATAAAGAACTTTATAAGATTTCAACTGATATATCACATGGCTTCCTTTTCACTTTAATCATTTCCCCACCCTTAATAACAAAAAGTACAAATAAATATAAATTTAGCTGTAGTGAAAAATGACAATATATGAGTTACGGCTTTGTTGCTTGGGGGTATCGCTATGTTATTAAAGTTCTCTAAAAGTAATGTTACTTTTTATAATATAAATTATATTATTATTTAAATTTTCTCCAAAATATACCACTTTTTATAATATAAATTATATATTACGTTCTTAGAACGTCGTTCTTCTTAGAACGTCTGTCTTTATAAGAAATATAAACATATAAAATTATTGTTGCCGATATGCCGAGATGCAGTTTCATATCGGCCGATAATGGATATAGGTAATTTTTGCCGATATTGCCAATATCATATCGGTATCGGTCGATCCCTATTGGTAAAAGCTAGTTTTGGTTTGTAAAAAAGTTCTTGTTGACGGTTATATCTATTAACAAAGTATTGAAAAAGAAAACAAAAACTACAAACAACATAGTACGACAAAAACTCCAAACGAGTACAGTTACATCTTTGGAAGCCTTGTGCACCAGATAAAGACATTTTCGCACTGCTCCTCTTACACTTATTTTATTAGCAAAAACATCCGCGGAAGTGATAAAATTCCGGAAAACTATGTAATTCATGAAAGTTCATGTACTAACAAGTTAGCTTTTATAAATTTACAGTAAACATAATATGTAGAGTATAACAGTGTGTTAATAAAAAATATACTTTTTGTAGTTTTTGTTTTCTTTTTCAGTACTTACTTACTAGATATAACCGCCAACAAGAACTTTGAGTTGTTGTTAAGTTGTATTACTGATCTAGTTTAAAGTATATTACAGTATTCAGAAAAATTAACAATCGGTAAATAATACCAAAAATTTGATTAGTAATTATATTGCAACCACACACAATTACACACTGACAAAATAATCGATCCATTGTTTAGTTTCCTCTGTATTATTACTAATCAAAATTTTGGTTTAATTTACCGATTGTTGTTTTACTAAATATTGTAACATACTTTAAACTAGATCAATAACACAACTAAAATTTAAAGTATACCAAACTATAACTGTGATATAATTTACCAAATGTTACAGTATTAATAAACACATGTTGCTTGTGGATCCAAATCTCCCAGCACGCTCTCTATGTTAGTATGACAACATATCGATAAACACATTGCAGTATTTAATATCACAAGTAAAGTATTAAATACCAATGGTGGCGATATAAATAAAAATAGGTATAAAAAATAACATTCAGTATTAAAGATACAACGAATTTTTTTGAGTGTAGATAATACATCTTTTCGTACTTTTACCACATCTGATTGGTGAATCCTAGGTTTAACAGGTCAATCCTAGCATTAACCAAACTTCGAGCTTTTACTGTAACATATACATATAATGGATCTTAGGTCTGAGTGCCGTTATTACTTTGTAACTACCACACAGCTTCTGATAATGATGATGATGCTGACGATGATGATGATGTATTTTGCTTACACGAAAATTTACCGTGCTGGCACTATCTGCATTATGGGAAAATTTCCTTATTAGCAAACAAAGAAAATATTATTTTAATATAATTTTTCTAGTTTTTCAAGTCAATTTTATAAAAGCCAAGACGATTCTAAGAAAGCAAGGTTGGATGTTGTTTTCTTTTTTGTATGCTAAATTGAAACTTTATTTTATTTTTATTTTAAATTACACAAACCAGTATACTCTTTACAGTAATCGTATAGTTCTCCGCATGAAAGAAAGTCTGCGACGAAAGGGGGAGGAATTATTCGCGCTCTCTTCTTTCCGTCAAAAGCGTTATAAGTAGGGATCGGATTTTAGGGAGTCGTGACGTCAAAATGTATAGCCGGGTACAAAAAAGTTAACAAATTCAAATTAATTTTATAAAAATGTTTAATATGTTGCCAAACTACTACATTGCCAAAGAAAATTATATAAATATTATGAAAATGCCGTAAAGTTTTATTTAAGTAAAAGAAAATAAACAAAAATAACAATTCTGAAAATTACAATTTAGTTGGGCTCTTTAATAATCCAAATTTAATTATATTTAGTATTGTGGCATGTTGGCTGGGTATTACTTTTACCAAGTTAAAAAAAAATCTCCCTGGCCCATCGTTTTTTATTCGCAATAAAAGGTCACGTGACGTTTTTAAGTTGTGATTAAAATTAATTTTGTACCTTTTAACTTACTTTAAATATTAAATAGTCCTTGCTCCTCATCTCCTTTATGGGTTTTTGTATTCACATGTCTTAAAATATTAGGTTTTCTTTCCCAGGTTAAGTCTTTTTACAAAATATGCAGTGTAAAATATTGCCGTCGAACTCTAGTTCTGGATAATCTTCAATCCACAATTTAAACGTAGTAAAAAATGGTTTTACGAACATTTTATTAAGGGATTTAACTAATGAAATGAACGGTGACAAATGAATATTAGATTAGGCCCAATAGGTATATTAAAAACAAAAAGTTAGAGCAAAAAAAGAAATTAATTTGCACTGTTAAGAAAAGTCAAAAGCAATGACTCAATTTACTTGTAATAAAAACCTTGTGTCCGCATGCATGCGATTCTAACCAATAAAATAACGTACATATTACAAGCTTGATGTTACATCTCACTTACGGAAACAAGTTTAGAGCTTTTAGATCTCTGCAGAGTACATGTATGTCTATAACGAGTTCAAATAGATTTCACCTTCAACTCTTCACAAATTGAATAAAACACAAGATTTCTTCGGTTTTTTGTTTTTTCTACAAATCCTATATGTTTTAGTTGTATAATTTTGTATTTTATTTATATTTTATTTATAATATGAAAACCAAAACATATGAGTAAAAATAATAATTTCGAAGAAATGTTTTAAAACATTTTTCACAAGTTATAAACGTCACGTGAGCTGTTATTGCGAATAGAAAAGGATTGGCCAGGCAGATTTTTTTTTTAACTTGATAAAATTAATACCCAGCCACCATGTTACAATATTATTAAATAAAATTTGTATTATTTAAAAGTCCAACTAAATCATAATTTTCGGATCTGTTATGTTTTTTAAATTTTCTTTTACTTATACAAAAACGTTAGGGAATTTTTTATATATTTATATACTTTTCTTTGTAAATGTAGTAGTTTGATAATTTTTATAAAATTATTATTAATTTGTTGTACCCGGCTATGGATTTTGACGTCACGACTCGGTAAAATCCGATCTCTAGTTATAAGCATTAATCGGAATAAATTCAGTTATGACTCATCAACGTTGAAAATAAACACAGAAACATAGGTTTACGGAATAATTTTTCCGAATTATGAGGGAAATTTTTATAAAGGTCACTAAATAGAAACATTTGACGACTAATTTGTTACACACAACAATATTGAATATACATATTAACTATAAATATGTAAATATATCGATGTTTTTCGAAGAAAATAAAAATGTAAATATTTAAAACCTCGCGTCAACGATAGAACCGACGCGGCGCCTATGCCAGCACAGGAAATTCGCCGATGACTGGTAATAAGGCGTGCGTGCCTGCAACGGGCCTCCCACTTGCACACACATTCCAAACATATTTCTCGTAGCCACAGATCCGTGCGTCAAAGTATATATTGCGTTTTATCTCGATTATACTTTCTGTATTAAACAGTGCCGACCCTATAACTCTTTTGTTTATGAAACAAATTTGAATCTAAGATTTTTTGTCTAGGAATTTTTTTGCGATTTCGGAAAATCGAAACTACCATTTTATACACTTTCCTAGCGCCTGAGCTCTGTGGAGGGAATAATAATGGCATATAATAATAATAATAATAATAATAATAATAATAATAATAATAATAATAATAATTCGGCCCCAGCCGAAAGAAACATTGTTTTGAAGGAGGAGGACAAGCGGACAAAATATCAGGATCTTCTTTTTCAACTCCGCAGACTGTATCCAGACCACTCTATAAAACTGGTGGTGCTTATTGTTGGATCCCTTGGTGGTATAAATGACAGCTTTCTCTCTAACCTCAAAACCATACCGGCATGTCGCGACTCAGCCGAAATTCTGGCTGGTCGCATGCAGAAAGCAGTAATCCTTGGGTCTCTTAATTTACTCAGAGCACACGATAACCGGTCACGGTAGAGGCTTACTCCACGGACGTGGAGAGCAGTTGCCGCAATTTCCCCGCACGTCGCCTCGGTCATCGGAGGACGAGGTGAACCTGTCGGGTTTTATTTCAAATTAATAATAATAATAATAATAATAATAATAATAATAAATAATAAATGCTTTGTAACTGCTTTGTCGATACGAATTATTAGGAAGTATTTATTTACTTATAGATATTGAAAATAAATACTTATTTATAGGGACAAAATTTTTTTAATTTTAATTAAACTGTAGAAAATTCTAGTGACAATCGCTGTAGTATTTTGTTTTTCAGTATTTCTCTTTTACAACAAGATTTCATACCTAAAACTAATTAATAATTAAATATGAATATATTACTATTTATAATTATTGTTATTACTTTATTATTTACCAAAAAATACCACAGTTTTTCTAGGTTGACTTTTATGAACATGCCTAGAGCAGTACCTCAGTAAGTGACTTAACTATTGACAACCATAATTTGCAATTTAAAAATGGGCAAAATATGTTTTGGTTTAGCAATTGAGAATGTTATTAAATGAACCAAATTACAGAATATGCCTGTAAAAATATTAAGATAATAAAACAATTTATATCATTTTGCGATGAAAAAAATATAAAAGTTGGTTTGACATTAATTAAAAAATAATCTTCCGAATTACACATGATTCTTCGAATTATCGGGAAAAAAACACAGTTTTCATTAAAATTTGCCATCAAAGGAAATAATTACTCCAGGGATGCCGTTGTTCGTAATTATTTCCAGACAGAAAATTTTCATGAAAACAGCGAATTTTTCCCGCATAATTCTCAGCCTCTTGTGTAAGTGTGTATATGAAAACTTAATCGATTACCTCCTAGAAGAAATTTAGGTGTAGCAATTTTTCACCCTCGGTATTTTGGTAAAACTGTTAAAGTAAAGTACTACGAATCGTCGCATAGTAAAAATTCTTCCTATATAGAAAAAATCTTTCTACATGGAATAGAAATGGAATAATTAATTGTGTGTGTATTGTAAGTGATCGGCTATCCTGTACATTATTGATTCATCCAAAGAACCAAAAATTTTTTGGAGATATATATAAAAACGTAACACAAACATAGGTATATACTTTTCCGCCATGGATCGAATTTTAGTATATACTAAAATTCGAACCATGGCGGAAAGGTTTAATGTTATTTTACATTTGATTTGGAAATAAAATTTATACATAATGCAAATTTTGTTACAACTTGAGTTTTAAAATTACATATCATGAACACTTTTTTGTTAGTATTTCATTGAATAATTTGTTCCTTTGTTTTTAGTTCACTCTAGACTTTATAAAAACTAAACTAAATTAAATGATCTTGGATTGACTCCAGCTTATTTTAAACTTAAAAGTAGCTATTTTCTATCAACTTAACATAATAGGTAGTTGCAGAGAAAAGCTGATCCTTTTATTTTGTTACTTCACGTAAAAGCAGCTACAGTATGTAGCTTAAATATTTATTTTGTAACTCTTATTTTATTATTTATAAAATAAAAGGCTCAATGATCTACACTGTAAGAAAAGAAAGACAAAAATGCTGGTGATTGGTAACAGAATTCTAATTTTACCTCTGCAACTAGTAGGTACTGGAATTAAGGGACGTCCATAAAGCATTTCACTCCTATGGGGGTTGGGGACACAGGAGTTTATGACACTTTGTAGTAAAGTGAGAGGGGGTCTAGAGCAATTTGATATACAAAAAAATTAAAGTGCAAATAATTATGTTTATTAATTCTACTTCTACTTCTAATTAATTTAAAATAATTTTATGTACTTCTTTGAGCACACATCTTTTGGGATATACTGAATAAAAAAATAAAAATAAAATAATACATAAATCATCTTTTACACACCAAGTCTAACTTTAATAAAAATTGTAATAAAAATTATTATAAAATAGTTATAGAAAATAATTTAACTGTACAACTCTACATTTGTAATATATAGAGACCGGAGTCGTGACGTCAAAATCCATAGCCGGGTACAACAAATTAATAACAATTTTATAAAAATGTTTTATAAGCTATCAAACTACTACATTTACAAAGAAAAGTATATAAATATTATAAAAATCCCCTAACGTTTTTATTTAAGTAAAAGAAAATTAAAAAAACATAACAGATCCGAAAATTATGATTTAGTTGGACTTTTAAATAATCAAAATTTTATTTAATAGTATTGTAAGTTAAAAAAAATCTGCCTGGCCAATCCTTTTCTATTCGAAATAACAGCTCACGTGACTTTTTAACCTAGGTAAGTTTCCTCGTAGTTTTATTTTAAACCAAAAATTGTTGAAAAATTATTTTGTTGTTTATATATATATAACTTCAGCCTTTTTGTAATTCGTTTTTTTTTATTCTTTCTAACCTTGAGAATGTAAGTAACCAGTTACGAAATCGTTGGCAATAGTTTAAATTTTATGTAGTAATAAAGCCATTAGTACCCGATCTGCAATTTTTTATTTTTTTATTAATACTTAACGTTATAGTTCGGTAAATGTTACATGTAACAGTGAATGTTTGCTAAACTTTCCTGGGATTCCATATATGCAAAAACATTATTATTATTATATCATGAACAGTAGTCGGCTTAAAATCAGTTATGAATCATCAACGTTGAAAATAAACACAGAAACATAGGCTTACGGAATAATTTTGTCGAGTTATGAGGGAAATTATAAATCGAAACATTTGACGACTAATTTGTTACACACAACAATATTGACTATACATATTACCTCTACATATGTGTATATATCGGTGTTTTTCAAAGAAAACACCGACATTCGATTATTATCTTTTAAGAATACGAAAGTTTTTAATTTTTATTTATCGATAACTTTTTTCCACCGTACTCGTTTAAATGGAATCATTAAAAAATCAAGATAAAAAGAAATAAAATTTTTATTTATCTATAACTTTTTTTCCCACCTTACTCGTTTAAATGGAATCATTAAAAAAAATCAATATAAAAAGAAATAAAAATGTAAATATTTAAAACTTCGCGTCAACGCTAGAGTCGACGCGGCGCCTATGCGAGCACTGGACATTCGCCGAGTACTGATCATGGAAGTAGTGGTCGGATTGAAGTATATATTTACCGGGAGTTGCAAAAACTATCAGGTCACATCTGTTATTGCATGAGGTGTTAATTACTTCATTACTTCACTTAGTTACTTCAAAATTATTTTATTTTTATAAAATATTTATTTTTCCGGAAAAAGGATATGTTAAAAACAAAAACAAAAATAAAAAAAAATATGTTTTTTTAAATTCTTTTTTTCATGTTCCAAGTGACATTGCAATAAAACAGCGTGGACATAACTGACCGGTTACTGCCTTATAGTTTCAAGTGGTTACTACTCGGCTACTACTAAAATTACTTTTTTTTAATTATATTTCTTGCGAGTCCCTGTAAAATAAATAACTTAATTCCACTCAATAAACCTACTCACCTAAAGACTGCTTAAAACCGTAATTTACATGTAAGGTCACCTACTGATAGAACTGTCTTTTGAAAGTTTTGTCTGTTTTTACTTAATCTTACAAAAGAAACACGTGCACATACACTGCAAAGGTTAAAGGTGTTTCATGTAATATTTATTCAGACTTGAATCAAGAACATCCAAAAATATATAAATCTGTATCTGTATATAGAATATCGTCCACTAAAGGCTCTAGTTGTCTAACTCCAAATTTTTCAAAAATGAGATTTTTATCAAATTTGCTTCATTATCTGATTACCAACATACTTCAAAAAAAAAAGTTGCATTAAACCAATATCAGCCTCGAAAAATGCAAAAATGTAAATATTTTAAGTCGCTAAGTGTCTAACTCCATCATATGATTGTGAGCAAAACAATTAAATGAGAACTGTCACTAATGTCAAACTATTTCTCGACAACAAGGGATCCCGTTTCAAATATTTGTTAATTTACTGTTTGATGATAATTATAATTATTGCCATTAATAATGTATATATATTATGCCTACCTAGTAGTAATATTATATATTAAATATAAAAATATAAATTTTTTGTAATAATATTACGCGATATAATATGATAGGTATCCTCTTTTATCTTCCCTTGGAGTTAGACCATTAGTGAATTTAGATTTTGTGGTTAAAATTTAATTTTCAAATAATTTATATAAAATAGATAACAATGAAAAGTTTTAAATACATTAACACATTTCAAACATTTTTACCTGTGAACAAGCTAGTTTTAAAGATCTAAATTGCTATAATTAAGTTTTAAATCGTTTTTAACGTCTCCTGAAAAATATGACGTTTTGGAGTTAGACCGTTAGAGCCTTTAGATGACGATATATAAATCTGTATCTGTATATTATTATAATAATAAAAATATTTAGAAGGTTAAAATTTTAACTATGAAATTTAAATTTAAATCTTCGTTCTTGGGCTTGGGCACCATGAGACCTTTTTGAAATTTTAATAAGATTTTTTCCTGCAGTAATTTATTTTAATAATTTATAAGTCATATTTTATGACAGAAAGAAGTAAAAAACTTTTTGTATTAACAAATTAACTTTTTCTTAAAGTTTTCACAGATGCATTGTTGTTTTAATGAATCTGTCTCTTTGTTTGCAATATTTAAACTGGGAGTAACATCTCTTTAATATTTAAGCTGGGAATAACAAATCTTAATATACTTTGTTCTATATACGAGAGTTTAATTTAATTTACACTTTTTAAACAAAAACAAATATTTTTAATTTTTTTATCGGTAGTAAATATGTAGTGACCGAGGTAGTGACAGTGATGTGATTAAATTCTATTATTATAATAATAATAATAATTGTAGGTAAGGTAAAACCCCCAATAGTTGACAGTCTAAGAAAAATTCTATAATGTTTTTTAATTAAAATTTTACCTAATACTTTTTTTTTATATTTTATTGAATACATGTGTTTAGTTAGATGTTTTCTTTTTATATTAGTACCAAAATGTTTGAATGTGATAATACAAACAAATATTTTTAATTTTTTTTTAGACCCTGTAAAAATTGTTAAGTTGACAGGGGTAATAAATTAATTTACCAATAGTTGAAATATAACATATCTAATAGTCGACATAACATATTTTTCTTTTATTTTAAAAGAAATATTACTTTAAAAGCATAATGCTTTAAAAATGTAACTTATAAATTACTGTTTTTATTAAAAAGAATGCCAGTAAAGTTATATTTTTATTTAAATTCATCAAGTTTTACAAAACAATATCAAAGCACCAATAGTTGACAGTATTTTAACCAATAGTTGACGAAAAATTCCCTCTCAACTTTAAAGCTTTAAATCTTATTTTATCTCTAAATGCTATGCGACTAGAGGTTAACCAGAATTGTACAATAACTTACAAAACTGAAGTGAAGTTCTTAGCAAAATACGAAAAATAAGAGATGAGCATTTTAGTTAAAATACTTTGATATATTTTATTTTTTTATTGGAATTATAAAAAAAAAACATTAATTTTATCTTAAAACACCCATCCACATTTAGATCTTAATTAAATGTGCAGGTGTCCACAGATCAGGGAAATCAGGGAAAAGTCAGATAATTTGATCAACTGTAAAAAATCAGGGAAACTGAAAAAAAGCTGTGGTGTACATGATAAACTATTACTAAAACAAGTTTTTATTCATAGAGTTCTACCAATCCATAGATCAGTTTTACAGAAAAAAAGTTGAATAAAATAAAAAATCATAACTCAAAAATAAAACAGGATATTAAAATTTTTTACGAATATTGGCTTCAAAAACTTTTTTGTATCTCTACGTTCATGATCTGTACTAAAATCAGGGAAAATTTTTAATTTTTATCAGGGAGTTCAGAGAAGAATCAGGAAAGCATCATGAAAAAATCAGGGAAGAATCAGGAAAAAATGAGGGAATCTTAATTTGAAAAAACCTGTGGTCACCCTGAGGTGTATAATACAGTATTTTAAACGATCCCCACGAGCCGTAAAATTAGCTGTCAACTATTGAAATTTGTTGATTTTTTAATCTAGTGGTTGATACCCCCTATGTAAAAAGCTAAAACTGTCTTATTGAGTTGTAAATAATCAGAAAAAGTTTGATTTGAACCCATAAAAGCCTGTAATTAAGATTAGCATGCATAAATACGTATTATTCACTAAATACTGAAAATTAAAAACACCCAATTTCTTAGCACTTGTCTTAAGAAACTGTAAAAAAATGCGAACAAAAACACTCCTGCCTGCCATATTAAAACGCAACTCATCACGTGATCTTCAGTTGCAAATTCTAAGACTAGATGGTACTAGGTGCCCATTTATTATTTATTTCGCCTCAATAAATGTAATGTAATCTTATTTTAGGTTGTTTTATTTAAAACTGTCAACTATTGGGGTAGTGTCAACTATTGGGTGTTTTACCTTAAATACCAAATAGGTTGCCAAACTTCGAATGTAATTTTCTGGTTTGTAATAAAACTCGGATTTTTTGGCAGGTTTTAATGCGACACTTTATTATATCGCTAACGTTTCTCCCGTCTTTGGGGGCTTTATCAAAGATGAAAGATAACAACTATTGTTAATAATAATAATAATAATGATAATATATAACAAAAATATTTTTTTGACTGTACTGAATCCCATTTTCAGGTAAAATATGTAATTTTCTTACCTAAAATTGTGTGAGCCTAGTCATATATTATTAATCTGAATATATTATGGACAAGAAACCTTTTACAGACATAAAAACAATAAATATTACATTAAAATATAAAAATTGGTGTGGACACCATGTCGAAAATTTGTAGGTTTAACGCCGTTCGCAGTAAAAAACATGTTACATGTTTATTTTTGTGGGTCGAATAATAATTATAATTATAATTATTGATTCGGGATGGAAAAAATTAAATTGGGCAATAATTTAATTGAAGATAAATTTACAAGGGGTATAAGGCAAAGAATAGAACAAGGAAAAATAGGTTATGAGTCATAAGCTATTGTTCCTTGTTATAAGTTATGACTGTGCGCATTAACTGAAATTTAAAGAAGGGCGCAAAACCCTGTTAAAAAAAAGTTAACAAGAAAGATTATCACTTCTAAAAAAAACAACGACGAATGATTTGGAGTCCACCTGGAAAAAAGTCAAATCCGGTTAAAAAAAGTAACAGTCAGGGCACCTATTCTTGATTTTGTGGGAGGCATAGCGTAGTGGCTAGCGCGTATGCATAGCAAGTCTACTATCGTGAGTTCGATTCTCACTGGCGCCGATTAGCCTTTTTCAGTTAATTAATAATTGAAATTTGGTGAAGGCGATAAGTGAAACGGACACTCCCTAGAAACTGGTTCGAAAGTCTGTATAAGCCGGTGGTTCCCTCTACTACTAGCCCACACAAGTCCTGGACTTAGGAGATGCTTAATTAAGTAGAATAGTACGAGGTTAAACAAACAAACAAACAAACAAACAAATTTTCGGGGAGTAGAACGACTGATAGAACGAGTCTGAGGTTGTGATCGTACTCTATTCCTTTCAACACTATGCGTTATATTCTAAGCGTTGTTCTATCAGTAGTTCTACTCCCTGAAAGTCAAGAATACGTACCCTGGCGACAGTCGTTGTCAGCGACCCTTCCGCTGGCCTTGTACGCACATTTTGTATACTGCGCACAGGGACACATGTGGCGGCGCTCTTTGTAACGTTTTTATTTATAAATTCGTAGAAAAAACGCATTCCTTGAACACGTGTCTTTGTATATGTTCAAAGCCATATTCTCTTGTTTCAAGGCTGGCATTTTCTTGAACCAAAGTCAATGTCCTTGAATGAAGAGCACGGGTTTTGGAATAAAAATCCGCCATTACCGGGCGCATGCAAAAATTTGAATTTTAAATAACTCTTTTTTCAAGTAGACACTTTAAACTATTATAATAGTTATAATAATTATTCACCAAGCGGAATGTCATGTCGACGATGTTAACAATCAGTGAGTCACTTGGTCATGGTCCATGACTCATAGAGAAAGACTTTTTTTTTTTGATAATTGTTTCCCTTTTCAAAAAACGAATAATTAATAAAAAAACAATATTAACTATTCGTTTTTTGAAAAGAGAAGCAATTTTCAAAAAAATCCTTCTCCATGAGTCATGGACCATGACACTGAGTATTAACAGCGTCGACATGACATTCCGCTTGGTGAACAATAGTTTAAAGTGTCTATTTACTTGCGAAAGGAGTTCTTTTTTTAATTCTAATTTTTGCATGCCCCCGGTAATGGTTTCTTCGATCCGAAACGTGGTAATAATTGATTTTTTAGTAGAATGTAATTAAGTAAAGTTATTAAATTGTCTTGTGGGACTATTCGTTAACTAATGAATTTAATTACAGTTCTTTACAATTTGTACAAATTGAAATTTTTAACATGTTGCAGAACTCGTAATACAGCATGCACTTAGTATCGTCATAAAATGTTTATATATTTATGGGTAACGGGTGCGACAGTTTTATGCAGTTTTTAAAATATAACTAGAACCTGTAAAAAAATATGAAAAATATATAAACCAGTCTTTATTGCCTATTTTTAAATTTGGTTTGGACTTTTTGTCCAATTTTATCCAATACATACAGATAATAAGACAATTACCAGCTTTATTTTAAATAGATAAACTCAATATTAACCCCCGCGTGGCTTTTACTTTATTGAGTGAATAATTATTTATTTTACCCACTCAACTGTCACTTGTCAAATTATTTTCTTGTAAATGTCATTTAAATTTTTAATAAAAATATGAATTCCTAACCTATTTCTTGGATAAAACCTTGTATGGCAGTCATGGGCAATATCTTACTTTACCCACTAGTACCATAAATACCTAATCCACTCAATAAAGTAAAAGCCACGCGGGGGTTATTATTGAGTTTATCTATTTAAAATAAAACTAGTAATTGTCTTATTATCTGTATGTATTGGATAAAATATTTTGTATAATTCTTAATACCTACCTGTTTCTGTATAATGAAAATTGTTTCAACATCACTTCAATTTACCCAGAAAGGTATGTATAACGAATATTTGACATAGAAGTAAACGTTTGAATCTTAAATTAAGATGAATAAATATTATTGACGCGCTGCTTGTTTCCAAACGTCTTCCATATTTTATTACTTGCTGGATACACTTTAGTGTTTCCCCTTCGTTAAATAATCGAGTTAAGACTGTTGAGGTTAGAATGTTTTATCGAGTAAACTTTGTTATTAAGTAAAGTTTAGACTTTTAGATATTCTACGTGCACAGTTACATGATAAAGATCTATTTTGCAGACTTCCATCTAAAATATTTGTCTCAGGACCACTTTTTTATAAGTAAGCTTATACAAAAGTGATCTGGAGAAAAAAAAATGCACGCTAGAGGCTTTTTAATCTAATTTTTTTTTTGCTAAAAATTGTGTATTTCTAGATAGCGTAGAAATTTGAATTTGAAATACACATATTTCAATTTAGTAAAAGTTTAACCTGAGCTTTCTGTGTTTATTGTTTTTTTTTTTTGTTTAAGGACATTAGATCTTGGTCTTGAAAATCTAAGACCTAGTGTCCCTTGGTCTATTTATACTGTGACAATGCCGAATTTAGAGAGGGAAATGGGGGTAATTACCCCAAGACAAAAAGAAGTGTGAAATGCAAGAATTTAAACAAAAACTATCATTATTATGTATGATTTAAAAAAAAATCCCATGCAGCTTCTTGGTGAGTGGCATTGAGTAAAATAAAATGCATCAAAAATTTTTCGATTACGCCTCCCATATCTCGAATCTAAATCTACCTCTGTACTGTGCATAGGTTTAATTTGTTTCCAAACAAAGTTTCAGTAAAAAAAAAGAGTTTACAGAATGTTAATACCACTGATGGTTTTAGATGGATTGGAGCTTTTAAATGAACTAAATTAAAACTAATTTTACTTATTATTTTTACCTTTTTTTGTTAAAAATATGTTTACAAGTGAATAAAAAATAGAGTGATATACGTACGAGAAATATATCTCGGTTTTACGTGGTTGTGCAGGGTACGAATAAGCCTCTGCCATTATTTTACTCTAATTTATCACGATGACATTTAAGTTAAAGAAATAAAAATGAAATGTCATTTACCGGCCTACTTGATTAAATACAACTTTAAAAATTTACAGAAATACGCCTTTTTTCTCAATATTTTGCAAATAACTCGAAAACGGTAGGTATAGGATGTCCTATACTTATTTTAAAGCAAATTTAATTCTTTATTTAAATAAAAATATATATAGGGTGTCATTAAAAAAAAAATGAGTTATGGCTATTTTAAATTTGTTAGATTTGACCTGCTTTCTGAGACATCCGGTATAAATTTTGTGTTCTGTTTCGACTTAGGATAATTTAGTTAAGTATTGTTAACTAAACCACAAAACAACTTTTCTTCAATTTAAAAAATCAAGGAGAAATTAATTTTTTTAGGGGTGCTTGAATTTGCTAATTTTTCGTTAAAAACTACCAGAGATAGACATAAAGTATTACACATCAAAATAAAGAAAATTTAATGAAAATTTTAATAATAAAAAATATATAGGGTGTTCTATTTTAAAAAATCAAAGTTGAGTGCCACTTGTATGAAAATATTTTTAATCGATTGGCCATATTCAATAACCCCAAAGTGCAAAATATAGTTCTCCGCATGAAAGAAAGTCTCCGACGTAAGGGGTAGGAATTATTCGCGCTCTTTTCTTTCCATCAAGAGCGTTATAGGGCGTGCGTGCCTACTTGCACACACATTCCAAACAAATTTTCCGTAGCCATAGATCCGTGCGTCAAACTATATCAGATTTTTAAAATTATTGGTTCTCCGTAAACTTTTAATACGCCACTTCCGTGAATAACCCTGTATAACCAAACGTTTTACTTATTTTCTTTTACATGTTTCTTTCTATGGAATAGTGAATTTAAAACTCACAGTAGAATATCTCGAATAATAATAATAAAAGTATTTAATTAGTTAATATTTTAATGTGTTTAATTATTCATTATAACAATAAATTTAGTATAATTAAGCCACCGGCTGTATAATTTCATAATGTAACGTGATAATAATATTTTATTACAAAATGTAATTTAATTATTTCAAAAATAATACCAGAAGCATATATACACTGAAAAAAATAGGGGTAAAATTACACAATAATTACTAAATTTAAATCGCAATAATAATGCAATTATCTTAGTGAAAATAAAAAAGATAATTATTTTTATAAAATGTTGTAATTTTATTTGTGTTATTTAGCAAACTGTTGTTAGTTTTATACAATAATCCGTATTTTTACTTTACCAATTAAGAATTTTACTATAGGCATTGTACAAGTACAAATGAATTTTAAAGAACTTTTTATCTTTTAATGTAAATTAACAAAACCTTATTAATTTTACAAACAAAATTGCGTTATTACTACAGTTATTGTGAATTTACCTTAATACGACTAGCAACGAAGCGGAACAGCCTAATGCGTACGCCTTCTTGCGCCAGTTGATACCATGAACCAAGATGTAGCACGTTGTTGTTAAACGTGAGATGTGAATGTTTTTTTAATTTAGCTAGTTTTGTTTAGTGTTGTTATATTTACAGTTGGTAAGTAAGTTATCCTTGTTATTTAGAAGTTATTTTGTAGTTTTTGTAGGTTAAATTCCTTAACCGTTTACGAGATAAAATGCATGGGCGGGAAATTTGAAACACCCTGTACACAGAGACAATTATTCTAGTTTATTAGTATTATAGTAGTATAGTGTGTTAAAATATTTATCTAATAAAAACACATTTCAGTTTATAATGTATTTTATTTGTAGTTTCAACTTCATATCTACACTGATAAAACAGTTTATTTGTGTCAACAAAATATTTGGTTGGATACGGCCAATTGAATTATTTTTTTGTGACAAATAAATTTTATTTCTGTCAAATAAACTATTTAGTTTCTATTAATAAGTCATTTTGAAATTAAAATATTTGTTTACATGAACTAAATATTTATTTGACTCAAATAAAATTTGTTACTCACAACCAAGTTATTTAATTGGCTATATCCAAATAAATCCTTTTTATCAGTACACACTTTTCTATACATAGCAGTAAAATTGTAAAATTCAGTTTTAATTTAAAAAAAAAAATTGAATTTCATTATTAATTTTGCAAAATAATTTTAAATTTCGATAACAATTTCGCAAAAATTATGTAAAATTGCACTGCGTTTAAAAAAAAAATGTAAACTTCTTGTTTGCAACTTGTAAAAACACTGTAATAGTTATTGTAAATATGTAAAATATTTGTAATAGTAATGTGTAGAGTTACAAATAAGTTGTTTATTTAAGCAATATATTTACAATATTTTTGTAAATATACTATAAAAGAAATTAAAACTGATATTATAAATGCAACAAATATAAACAACGATTAGAAATATATTATGGTAATTTTACTAGTATCTTATGAATTTTAAGTATTCTTCTGTAATATTATCAATACTATTGTGATAATTTTAACAATTTTTTTGTTATTTTAGAAAATAATTTAGTACGTATTTTTACATAACTAATAGTAAAAATATATTAAGCTAATAAATTTACTTTGATAGTGTTCGGCAAAAAATAACCAGCGATAGTTATAGTAATTTTACAAAATATTTTTTTCAGTGTAGATTGTGTTATGCAATATGTTAATTCACATTGTGATATGACGGTAAGTTGTTAAACTTTTTCCATAATATATTTTAAACGTTTTGACTAAAAGTGTAATATTTAACCCAAATCGTTTAACCCTTTCAAGACTAACGGTACGCATATATTATGGGAGAATTAGCTCAGCGGTCTAAGGCATGGATATAGCATTGACACTGAGCTAATGATCGTGAGTTCAAACCTTACTGGCGCCGATTGCCTTTTTCAGTTAATTAATAATTGAAATTTGGCGAAGGCGTACTTCCTAGATATATTCGAAAGTCAATTAAAGCCAGTGGTTCCCTCTACTACTAGCCCACACAAGTCCTGGACTTAGGGGATGCTTAGTTAAATAGAATAGTACGAGGTTAAAAACAAACATATATATGTTTCAACAATTAAAAAATTACACGTTCTGTCAAAAATTGACAAATAATACATGGCTATACACGGAAAAAAAAAATTATAGCTACGAGCGCTATAACACACATACCAAGCAATTTATAATCACTTATTATATAAATACAAGGCTTTCTCTTACAATTATGGCAGTCAGTGTAAAAATTTATATGAAATACTTTAATTGTTTAGTGAATAATAAAATATAACAAATAGTATGGCATTTATAGCTTAAATAGATTTAATTATTGTCCGTGCTAATAATTTTTATAATATAATAAAATTTCTGTAAATTTATAATAGTGCCTGTAATAAATATAATCGTGTCTGTAATATATATAATCGTTTCCAATTTATTTTTAACATTATTAGTTATTGTGTCCCTTATAATCTATAGCTTAAATCACTATAATTTGCCACTGTTACCAAATATCTTATAATGTATAGCGCAGAGCCCACTAATTTCTTTCCGTGTACTCAGAATTTAACTCTGAATCAAAATATCTAATATTATATTAAAGTACTAGTTTCATAACATACGTTTTTAGAGCACGAGTACAAGTTTAGAAACCGAGCCGCTTGCGGTGAGTTTTCTAAAGTACTAGTGCGCTAAAAACGTGTTATGAAACGAGTGCTTTATACAATTTTTTCTATTTTGCTCTAAAATTTTAAAAAACTTACATTTAAATAGATGACTGATTTAGGGATTTTTGTTTCGAATTGGCATTACAGTTTTCGCCATCTTTAAAATTCTAAGAACGAATATTATTTTGATATATTTTATGGTCATTTCTTCTCTTTTCCACTGCAGGTAACCAAGCCACAATTTTAACACGGTAAAACATAACCTAAACACAAAATTTTGTAGAAAATCACGTCAGACATTTGTCTGTTGCCAACCCAAAAGAAAAAAAAGTAGATACTTCTTATGGGCCTATAAGAACACGCAAAATGCATATGATTATGAGCTTATAAGAGACGCAAAATAGAAAAAAATATACAGGGCATTCTAGTTGAGGTCATTTCCGGCAAAACCGGAAGTGGCACAATTTGTTTTAAAATGTAAAAAAAAAATTATTTAATTATTTACATTTGCTAAATATTATTTTGATCAGTTAATAAACAAAGAGGTTATAGGGGGTACCACTATTTTGTGGCACCCGGTATATAAATAGCAGCAGTCCTGTTGGGTGGTTTCAAGTCTACCAGCAGTACTAGTTACAAAACCGATGATATTATTTACAGGTATAAAATACCATCCATCATACTATATAAAAAGACTCATGGTACATATTTAAACCACTACCCCGACCCTATCCACGGTGCGGTGGTGCGACGGTTTAAATCAACTTCAAATTACCCCACTTCTGTTTCTATACGACGATTCTATGAGACGTTAGTATGATTTTAACCAAAAATAAAAAAAAAAACTATCGAGCACATTTTTTTTTATTAAGCAAAAACCCCGTATGTTGGACACTTACCTTGTATTTGACTATTCACTAAATATTTGCTCAAACTATTATTATTTTTTTTTGTTTTATTTTGTTCAATATACGTGAACTGCAAAATAATTTTCATAAAAAAAATAATTAATAATAAAAAACCCCTTATAACGGATGATACAAGAAGTATTGCCTACGAATTATCTCCGTAACTATAAAAGATAACAGATAACTTTTTGAAATTTACAGAGCTTGTATGAACCGTAAATACCCCCATTTTATCATGGTCATTATAAAAAAATCATTTCCTGTCTTAGCGGAAGTGATACCAATTTTTGATTTTTAAATGGAACCCTATATATTTGCTTACATTTATAGATGCGTATTTAAATTATCTTTTTATTAACATATCACAAGTCGATATTTGCATTAAAGATGGCGCCACAGGATCCATTTTTCAGAAACACAACATGGCGGTCCAATGACGTCCATATTGGAATATTTCTGAAACTTTTAAACATTTTAAATCTTTTAATAGTAGGCTAAAAATTTACTGTTGATCTGAAACTGATTTCCTTTTGTTTTTATGGATATGGCGCTATTTTGAAGTTTTTTTTTTCAAATCATCAACTTAAACGCCATTTTGTGCTAAATTTTTTAAAGGAAAAGACCTTTTTTTGATTTCGCTAAATTAAAAACTCAGGTATACTCTACAAGAAAAAAGTACAAACACCCTAATAGGGTTGGAAATTGTTTGGGAAAATGGCCATATTCCGTTGGGAGCTTATTAAATCCCAAGGGAATATGGACATTTTCCCCAAAAAGGGCCAACGCTATTAGAGTATTTCTACGTTTTTCTTGAGTATACCTGAGTTTTTGATCTAGTGAAATCAATAATAGGTCGATTCATTTAAAAAATTAGCACAAAATGGCGTTAAAGTTGATGATTAAAAAAACATAAGACAATCAGTTTCAGATAAACAGTAAATTTTTAGCCTACTATTTATTTATTTATTTATTTATTTATTTATTTGTACAAAATTAACCTAGTCTAATTTTCAGGTACATGACATTGTACATTTTATAGTGGACGATAAACCATATGGTTTGTGTGTCCACTCCTATTTTATTATCTATAATATACATATAAACATAATACATTTTATACAATATTTTAACAAATACATTTAACACTTTAAAAAATAATCTTTATCTTTTATTTTATATTTTATTTTTATTAAAAAACTCTCTATTTGCTTTTTTTTTTTTTTTTTTTTTTTTTTTATGTATCTGGAACCACGGTATGTTTATACACACATTGGTGTAATTTTCTATAATCCAACTATGAATTTTTTTCTTGACATTTTTATACGGTTTACCTTTAAGTTGTGATGGTAGCATATTTATTAATTTCGGCATTATATAACTAAAATGTCTTTGTGCAGCAGAAAAAGATGTTTTGGGGCAAAGTAAATGCTGCGATTTAATTGATCTAGTATAAAAATTGTGATTTACAAATTTAAAATTTTCTGTGTTTTTAAAGTATAATTTGATAACGCTTTTAATATATAACTGCCTAATATTTAGAAATTCTGAATTTTTAAATAACATTTCAGTATTATAACGTCTATTCTTAAATAGCATTATTTTTATAATATATTTTTGAATTATAATAAGGGGGTTTAGAGCATTGCTGCAGGCGGCACCCCAAGCTGTAATTCCATATGTGATCAATGATTGCACAAGAGAAAAATATACCTGTTTCAATGTTTTAAATGGTAGTGATTCCCTTAAGCTATAAAATTTATACAGAGTTCTTTTGAGAAGATTAACTATGTTTTCAATATGATTATGCCACTTTAAACATTGATCAAGGTGTATACCTAAGTATTTAATGCTTTCCGTTTGTTTAATTTCTTGATCACACGTGCAATTTATAGTACAACTTTCCTTGTGTATTTTTATATTTTCTTTAGGTACACATCTCTTTGTTAGCGAGAAAGCAATAAATTTAGATTTGTTTATATTTAAGGTTAGCAAGTTATTGTCAAGCCAGGACTTGACAATCCTCATGGTATTTTCAGACCTGTCAAAGGCAGTTTTCCATGTCCTTTCCCTGATCAGTATGACAGTGTCATCTGCATAGCAGATAATTTTAGCATCATTACTAATATTTAATAAACTGTTCACATAGATCAGGAAAAGGATTGGTCCTAAGACAGTTCCTTGTGGAACACCGTACTCCACTGCTATCTCAGAACTGTAGCTTGAACCTATTTTTACTTTTTGAACTCTACCCACCAGGTAGGATTCAAAAAGTTTGTAGACGTTGCCATTTATACCTAAATGTCTGAGTTTTGACAGTAGAATACGGTGGTCCACAGTGTCAAATGCCTTTGACAGGTCCAAGAAGATTGCAATAGGTTTAAATCCTTCGTTTAGACTTTCTGTGACAAATTCTGTCACTACACCAACAGCATCCTCAGTACTGCAATTCTTTTTAAACCCAAATTGAGCTTTTGATATAATATTATTCTTTTCTAAATGTTCCCATAATCTAAGTTTAATGCATTTTTCTGTTAATTTACTTAGGGTACTGGTTAAAAGATTTGAAATGAAAAGTTTTAGAAATATTCCAATATGGAAGTCATAGGACCGCCATGTTGTTTTTATGTAAAATGTCTCCTGTGGCGCCATATTTAACACCAATATTGAGAATGAAAATAGAATTTAAATACGAATCTAAATATGTAAGTAATTGTAAAGGGTTCCATTTAAAAATCAAAGTTGGTATCACTTCCGCTTAGACCGGAAGTGATATTTTTATAATGACCATGCTAAAATGGGGGTATTTACGGTTCATACAAGTTCTGTAAATTTCAAAAAGTTATCTTTTATAGTTACGGAGATAATTCGTAGGCAATACTTCTTGTGTCACCCAGTATAAGGGGTTTTTTATTATAAATTTAATTTTTTTATGACGAATATTTTGCAGTTCACGTATATTAAACAAAACGAAACAAAAAAATAATAATAATTTGAGTAAATATTTAGTGAAAAGTCATATACAAGGTAAGTGTCCAACATACGGGGTTTTTGTTTAATAAAAAAAATGTGCTCGATAGATTTTTTTTTATTTTTGGTTAAAATCATCCTAAAGTATCATAGAATCGACGTATAGAAACATAAATGGGGTAATTTGAAGTTGATTTAAACTGTCGCACCACCGTGGAAGACTTTTTTATGCAGACAAGCTCAAAAGTTTTGCATTCAAAAATACCTACCAAAAACTTAAAAAAAAATCATCTCGGTAGCATTAAAAGATATCAATTAAATTGTTCACCAATCTATTGTCATTTCACAATGTGGGTTAACATGTTATTGCAAAACACAGCCCACATATGCTGAGTTAACCTTTTAATGTATTTGCTAGTTCCACGATTAAAATAATCGCCGTTGCTACTTCCACGTTAACGTGGAAAAAAAATAAATTGCTTCCACGTGTCTGACGTCATAGCATCTAGCATAGAGTCAATGTGCAAAAATTATCAGATTCATCTTGATCTGATTGGTCAAGAAACTAAAAATGCAACGTTTTGATTGGCCTATATATTGTTTGTGAAATAGTCATAATTAAATTAAGCATTTTTCAAATATTTTGACGAAAGTTTTAACGATTATGCACCTAGTAGTAGTAGTAGTAAATTTTTGGGTTGGCCAAAACCAGACAACTAGGCCATTTCTGGCCCTTTTTGTCACTCCAGGCAATCCCAGCCATTTACTAATTTGAGCTCTCCTTGAACCTGCCCGTTCTTTCAATAAAGGTCAGGATATTGGGCCAGGGGAGATCTCTTAGTTCTTCTTGGTTGAGTCTTTAAGTTTCAAAGACTTGCAACCTGATCCTGTCGTATCTGACACACTCGGCTATGTAATAAGAGGATGTTTCATCCTCTCCGCACTCTGGGCATAGCGGACTCTCTAGAATCCTCTAAGTTTACGCACCTAAGAATTATTATAATGTAGTTATTAGAGTCTGAAAGGCTAGGGGGTTGCATGACTGTGGCAATACAAAAACAAAAATATCTGTCTCGATGTCTCTTAAACTTTTATTATATAAAATTAAAAAAATAATAAACAATAAACTATAATATCTTCGGCTTACAAGTAAAGAGCACTAAGTCCAAAAACATGGTTTTGAGATATTGACAATTTTAACTTTCATTGTTGTTTTTTAATTTTTGTAATAATTGTTTTTGGAAAAAAACTACCGCAAATTGCAATGACATGTTTGGACATAATAATGTCCCATTTGCAGTTAAATAAAGAAAAATTAAAGTAGTTTAATTCAACTAAATTTGAAAAAAGACATGGACTTAGTGCCTTTTACTTGTAGGCCCACGACGTCGGTTTACAAGTAAAGAGCACTAAGTCAATAAAATAATATAAAAAACAACTATTTAAAATTAAACCCCTTCTATTAATTAAACGTAATGTATAACTATAAAGTAGAAAACAAGATATATACATAAATTTTCAAAAACTAGATTTTTAAAAGAAGGGTTTGGACTTTTTGATTGTTTAAAGAACGTTTCCAAAATTAATAATAATAATTAATTAGTATTAATTATATGAAACTGCTTACTGTGCCGGCAAAGAAGCATCTCCTAAAGTCAATAATTAAAATGAATCATTATTAATGATAAAACACTTCACGGCGCATTTTTAAGGGTTGTTTTCTGAACTTGCCACGAACTTTAGTTTTTTTTTATATTCTTGTTATTTCTGTTCTGTCTCTATTCTTTAACATAGCAAAATTTGAATTCGTTTGTCAGTACAATAAATAACGCGATATTGTATCATATAAATGATTCAAGCAATCATATTTTTATAAATTAACTCTTTTTAGAAAGTCGCTTAGTGCAGAAACATTTGAAATAATCTACAAGTAAAACGCACTAAGTGTACTAAGTGACTAAGTGCCTATTGCCAGATAAAATTTTAATCAAAATCAAATGGTGCGTTTTGTATATTGGGTAACTCCCTTGGCAGTCCACCTAAAAGTTCGTTCGGTTTACCTATACATAGATCATCAAAAATTAATTACAGTGCCACTAAAATCCCATTTTTGCAAAAAAGTGACTTAGTGCCTTTTACTTGTAAGCCGACGATATAACAAATATATTTTTACTTTGTAAGCGAAATAGTTTAAAAATATTAAAAAAAATAAAATTGAAGGGCTTTGGAACTACAACCTAGGCTGGTGTTTTTATTTCCAATTTATCTTAGGGCCTGCAATCCAGACTCTGGATACTTAACTTTGATTTTTGTAGAATTAAGCTTAGTTTACGATTGACCTACCTTGACTAGACTAGAATTAAATATTGCTTTAAAGATAAAAGAAACCATATAATAGATAGGTAGTAAAACATTTCAGAGGTTTCTAATAGAAATTTTATCGATGCAATTCATTACACAGCCCCACAAAAAAAAAAGGTCGAGATCCGTGAGACAGAACATGATATTCCTATGTATTTTTCGACGCTGAATCTGAATCCGGGGTCAGAAAAGACCCTAGACGTCACCCCAAAAGGGGTGGAAAATTGAGTTTCGGATGCCAGATGCCCAACCGTGGTATACCTATAAATTTTTCGACGCTAAATCCTAATTCAGGGTCAAAAAAATTTCTACACACTGGAATTCACCCCGGGCCCAAAAACTACCCCTAAGAAGGGGTGGGGGAATTGAGTTTCGGGTGTCAGATGCTCAACCATGGTATTCCTACGTATTTTTTGACGCTGAATCCGAATTTGAGACCAAAAAAAATTTCTACACCCCTGTGATTCACCCCTGTGCCCAAAAACTACCCCTGAGAAGGGTTGTAAAATTGCGTTTCGGATGCCAAATTCTCGACCATGGTATAACTATGTATTTTTTGACGCTAAATCCGAATTTGAGGTCAAAACAATTTCTACGCTCCGGGCCCAAAAACTACCCCTAATAAAGGGTGGAAAATTAAGTTTTGGATGCCAAATGCTCAACCATGGTATTCCTATGCATTTTTTAACGCTGAATCCGAATTTTAGGTAGAAAAAATTTCTACACCCCTGGAGAGCACCCCTGTGCCCAAAAACTACCCCTGAAAAGGTTTAGAAAATTTCGTATGATGGTCGATTACTGTTGGTCACTAAAGAGAGACAAGACCAAAACCCATAAACGTCAAGCTGTAAGGAGATCCTTTGAAAATAAAGTCCAGAGATACTACAAAGAGAGTAGTAAGGACAGCAGTAAACGGAGCAGGAGACTGATTCATTGAAACAAGTGGAAGTACAAGTATAAGCATTTTGTTGACCTCGGATTGGTCCGGTTTTGCAAGATAGTAAGGGACGCGGCCCGTTTACACCACAGAGCGCATATATAGCATAATTATACATAAATCGTAGTGTATCAAAAATTTAACAGATGTCGGTACTGTTTTCCTGGAAAGGGCCTATCCAAAGACTCGTATAACAATTTTTTTGCACGACCAAGACTAAAACCTAATTTTACGCTTTCATTTTCGGGACTAAACTTGCCGTTTTTTTCCTAGGGAATAAAAATCACGGCAACCATGATAATATTAAAATATTATACTTACTATGTGCTTTGCTGGTTCAAAAATTAGGTTTGGTGGTATTTTGTAATAAATTAGAGATTCAAACCAATTTATTTGATTTTAACAAAGAAAACCTTTAAAAATAACATTGTTATAACAATTTATACATAACTTAAAATTTATAATCTTCGTCCATTTTTTGACGTTTGTGTCAACCATATTAAAAAACAATTGAAATCGCGATAGCCATGAAACTGACTTTTCGCAATTTACAGGCATCTTGATTAAATTAAGAAAATAAAACAACCGATTTTAGACGCGTGGTTTTTAATTTTATCTACCTACCTAAATTATGTTTGGTCCTGCAAAAAAAACTGGCCCATAAGCACACGCAAATTTGTTTTTTCTTGGGTTGGCAGCAGGACAAACGAAATCGCTTATTGTTTTTGTGAGTAATTATCTTATGGCAAGAACTATAATATCAGATTTATTGCAGTTTTGCCAATCGCTTTACAAAAAATCAAAATTTCTAGGTGCATATTATTTTTTTGTTAAAATCACTCAAACAGAAAAAATTGTCAGAAAGACCTCCATCGTTAGCCTTTTGGAAATTTTATAATTAATATTAATATTATTATTATTCTAGAAAAAATAGTATAAAATACTCGTTTCGTTATACTATTGTCACACTTGTCCATTAAAAAACTCTCCAAGAACGTTTATTATGAAACTAGTATTTTAATATACTTTCAGGGGAAACTGAGGCACATTGGGACATGGGACACACTGAGACCAATATCCCGCCATCTAGTGATCATAGAAGGCGTGATATTGGAACGGTTCCCACAAAGTATTTTTTAGTAAGTCGTATCTTGTCTTACTTTCTGGAAATGCGTAAGAAATTGACGCCTTTCTCTAAAAAATGAGTACCAAACGAATATACTTTCGGGTATGGCCGTCTAAAAATATGTTTAAGTTCTAAGTAAAAAAACAAAAGATATCTCCTAGGATCCTCTAGATGTAGCTACCAGATTGTTGCTTATTCTGTAAAATACTTTTTAGTGTTATGTAACATTTTTTTAATTTTAAAATTTTCAATTAGGGTGGTCTGAGACCCTTCTGTATGATATCATAGAAATTTTAAAATTTAAAAAAATGTTATATACCACCTTCATCCACTTGCTTCAATTATAATGTCGTATTTTGTTAATAAATTATAATTATCCGAGATTTGATTTAAATTATTTGAATATATTTAAAACGCCCATTCTTCATATAATTTAACGTCATTTGAAATGGAAATTGGAATTAATTCCAAGATTGTTAATTAGATTTGCTTACAAATTGAAATGTAAACATCTAATCCAAAACGGAAACTGCGGACGATGCAGCAATCGTTAACAGTTATACAGTGCGTGTCAAAAGTCCGTCCCCCTTTTACTTTTGAATGGCTCGAGATATAAATGATCGAACAGAGTATTTTTTTTAAGTTTTAAAATAATGTATCACAAAAGGGTGTCAATTCCATTTAAAAAAAAATCCTCCTTGACATTCTGCCTCCACTGTGACCCTAAACTATGTATAGCCAGCTAACCTTTTTTTTATATCAAAAGTTAAAAGGGACGGACTTTAGACACGCACTGAACTGCCCTGCTAAGACAAGTTGCCCTATCTGCAAAAATTCACCTTTTGAGATAAGCCCACCATTGTATTGCTTTACACCAACCCATGTGCCTACTAAAAAGAAATGTCTAAAACCCAAATCCTAAAAATTAGCCTTTGTTTGTCCTATGTGGAAAAATTTCAATGTTTTCTAAATAAAATTGTCCTAACTAGTCTTTACTAGACGAATAAGTCAGGACTAGGACTAACTTTACAGATCTTAGTAATTTGATTGAACTTTTTAGATTATTTTGTTCTAACTTTCTCAGATAGAACAAATACTTGACAATTTATTTTTCCGACAAAAAAAAATTTTTTTTTTTTCAAAGGTTATCACGTATTTTTGATTTAAAATAAAGTAGAACCCAACGCCATATTTATTTAAACATGTTTTTAAAAAATGCAAAGAAAAACAATAAAACTGGCCATATCTCAAAACATCTAATACTGAACAACAAAAAATTGTTTATATTTTCCCATATGTTTAAGTTTAAATATAGTTTAATAAATAAAATGAAAAAAATTCTAAATTTATTTTAGGGAGATCAGTTTTTTACCGCTGTTCCACTCCACCCTTAGTAAGCACCCATATAAGTATAATTTCACATCAAAATATTCAATAATACTGTAACATAACTATTTGGTAAAAATATTCCTGAAATGAGAAAAGATATTTTTTACTTTGAAATAGGTATTTATAAAGACAAAGCTTGTCTTTAAGACATATTGAGATATATCTATATATCGGTACCGTTCTTTTAGTCATAACATTTCTATTTTTTTAAGTCAATGCCTAATTTTGCTAGGTAGAAAAAAAATAGCAAAGTTTTGACTAAAATAAAAAGAACGTCAAAAAGTGCTTGTTTTTTTTTTTCGTAGGAGCAATAGAAAATGAATTGCCAAAAATTAAATTATTGTGCTTAATTGGCATATTTGGAAAAGCCTTCGTGAGGAAAGATCAAATAATTATGTGTTTTTCCTGATCGTTAAATCTGACCATTCCAGCAGTAAATCCAGAATGTTTAATTTTTCCAGCCGTCTAAACTTCACTGTAAATGATGTATGATAAGCATTTATTAGAAACTATTTGATTTTTTATGGGAATTATATTTTTTAGCTGAATACCAAATATTACATACAGTTTGGATAACCATTTTCAAATTAGTATGATGAACACTGTACAATACATATGTATTGATTTGCGCCTTCGCCAAAATTACAAAAAAGTAGTAGGTACCTTTAACACGTTGGGCGCCAAGCAGACACCGGTGTCAGCCATGGCCTTGTAGAGGGCATATGATGCAGACACCGGTGTCTGCTCTGGCGCTTAACGTGTTAAAAACCGCATGCTCCAAGCTGACTGTGTGTACTATTATTCACCGCATATATACATATGACTGGTACTCTGCACGTTAAAATTTTAGTGACAAGGTTCACGAATCCCTGAATTAAGTAAACAGCCTTAAGTCAAAGAAATGCTGATTTGAATATGATTCTAGGAATTATTACCTTATTTATCCGCAGAGAAATATTTCTTTAATCTATGCTTCCTCTTTTTAAATAAAGATCGTTTTTTACTTTGATATTATAATGTTTGTAAATAATATACTAAAGTACTTAAAATATAAAACCTTACTTCACATCACTTGGGGCAGACAAAAAGGGCCATTGGGCCTACTTGTCAGGCGTCGGAGCCTACCCACCTTTTACTACTACACTACTACCTCACATCAGGATATCCCATAGACAAGGAAAGACCTCTAAAGCCGTTGCGGAATACTGTGATAAATGTGCCTAGCGCATCTGAGATAAACTTGCACATGCGCACTACTATTATTGTTTTTGACGAGTATTTTAAACCTTAGTTTTGTGTGCAAATAAAAATTGTAAAATATTCAACAAAAAACAATAAATATCTACGAAGAAACGTCGAAATAGTTTTTTAAAATTATTTTATAAGAATTTTTCGAGGTGTGTTTGAGTTTCGGGATTTTGTACACCTACTTTGAGTACACCAGGGATTGACCCTTTGCTCTATATAAAGCAACAATACAGGTCATGTTTAAAATTATAAACAAATGCATCAAAAAAACAATTAAAACACAGTAGAAGTATAAAAAGGAACAGAAAAAAACGACGATCTGATAGTTCTGACAGTATAAACAAACTAATAATAATTCGTCACCCCAGTATTGGTTTGCCATATCTCTATTTTTGGACGTTTTAAGGTTTTTACTGGGGAATTTTTGGAGATAAGACAAATGAATACTGGGGTGATTTTACGACCGACAGCATTTCACAGCTGATAGAGATGCGTACTGCGCAAGGTCAAATATATTGCGTTACGTCATTTCGCTGCCCCGTTCTGTCACAAAATAATCTTGCGCAGGCTGGACTAATGGTTCTCTTTCCTTCTTTATGGGATATCCATTTACTTAAAATCAGAACGTCCACTTTTATTTTTAAACTACAGTTTTGTATAAAATCGCTAATTCCTTAATAGAAATCACCAGGACATTATTAGTTGCTTATCAACACCACTATTTGTTTGGATCGTACCTTATAATAAGATACTAAAGTACTTAAAATATAAAACCTTACCTCACACTAAGATATGAAATAAAGATATGCATAGTATCATTAACGTAGAGAATAAGGACTGGTAACTTGTAGTTCGATTTGGTTACGTATTGACTAAAAAGCGCTGGTATCTACGAGTGAGATCGGAAGCCTTCTAGATTGTAATATTAATTTTTAAATGGTACTCAGTCGGTGGCTGCTAGATGGCGCCATGCGTAAACAGTGACATTATAAACATATGTTCACAGAGACGTTTATTTTTAGTGTTTGTTTTTATGAGAACATCTTCCATCTTCTTTAGTTATTCTGAGGTAAATTATAGATACCTGGTATATGATTTTAGAAACAACAATCAAATCTATAAATCTTTATATGTGGCACATCAAAAACTGTAAGCCATGATTCTGGTGATTTAGTTTTGAATTCTTAAGTACTATATTTTCTTGTGTCAACTATAAATACGTTTAATGTTACCAAACTATAGTAAAACCATTGTTATCACAAAATACTAAAAATAATCACATAATACCGATAAAAGTATTACAGTTTAGTAGCAACTTATAAAATATATTTGACGTTTTTTTTTAAAGACTGTAGAGATTTCATGTTTTGGCTAGCCCCCAAAATAGGGGGTGTGTTAGGGGGGGGGGTAGCCAAAATATAAAATCTCTACAGCCTTTAATAACGTAGAAACCGGGGTATGAAGTGTATGAATTTTGGTACATTTGGCGTTACGTAATACTTGAACGTACCATTTACATAAAAAAAAATAAGTTGGAATTAATTATAATTTTTTAATCTAAGTAGGTTATGTTAGAACTTTTTGGTTATATACTTACTTGATAAAAGTTTTATTTATATTAAAATGTAGTTAGCTAATAACTTTGTCATTCTTTTAAAATAATTTGAAACATAAACACAAACTTCGTGCTTTATAAAATAGGAAGCTCTCTTTCAGAAAGGATAAATTGCCTTTATTCTCAACATGCAAATATTATGCAAGTTCAAAATGATAAAGCAGCACCGATTTCACAAACGTTTTATATAGTGTAAACCATAGGCGCCACTCCGTGGGAGGCGGGGGGCATTGACCCCCCTGAATCAGGAGGGGGCGGGCCCCCCCTTAAAATATTGTCTATACGTTTAAATATTTTAAGGGTTTTACAATTTTTAAATATATTTTCCGTGTTTCTTTTTTATTTAATTAAAATTTAACTTTAATTTTTTCACTTCAAAAAATATTGGCTCACCCTGGAATTTTGAAAAGTCAGCACCTATGGTTCAAACTTAACCAAGTTTGGTTTATTTATTAGAAGAATACTAATACGATTTTTTTTTCTTTATTGTAAAATACAGTACCTAGGCCATTTTTACTGCGTTACCTTTATACAAAAAATATCCTTGAATAAGTATTTGGTGAATAAGCAGTTATAACTGAGAGAAACAATTTATATTTATTAACGTTAATTTTTTTAAGCTATAATTATTTTAAATTTGCCGCTAAATACTTCACAAAGTCCGATTTTCACTGAAGCATGTGGCTTGTTTTGAATGTCAACATAACTAAAATTTATAATTTTTGTTTACTTACTTTGTTTTTATGATGTTTTGATGTAAAAAAAGAGAATTGATAAAGCTGTTGCTAAAAACACTTTTGTATTCCTGTAGAAACAAAAGTTGCTTATAAAATCGCTTTTATTCCAATAATTTAGAGGAATAAACCATTGTTTTGTTCTCGTTAATGGCACGTCAACGTTTTACGGTTGTATAAATTGGGCCTAGTCATTTCGCTTAGGACGCATGCGTATCTTACATTGCTATGGTAATTTCGAGATTGTTTACAAGCGGGAAGGTTTAGTTTAACTATATCTTAAAAACATAAACTTTAGAAAATTTATATTTATTAGTAAATTTGAATAAAAATCTAAAGTTTCAAAAGCTATAGATTAGGTCCTATAGAAACCTAATGTATAACTTCTCTTTATAGGAAGGAGTCATTTTAAAAGTAAAACTTTTTTTTATTACATACATACATAGGTATACTAAACTTTCAGCCTCATGAGTGGGTACGTAAGGCTTTTGGAGCTCTATTTTAGTTTTTTACTTTTACGCGATCCAGGAAAGTTCTAGAGAAAAAAAAAACTTAAACTTACAGCTTAGCAAACGTCGGAAGAGACGTGAGTTTAAATATGGACACGCCCCCCTATAGCGGAATTGACACCTAACTTTCTTCCTGTGAATAATTTCTCTTTTATTTCTACGTCTATTCCTAAGTTTGAGGAGCTGTAGCTTATTAGATCTATAGATAGGTATTAAGGGAATTCCTCGAAGGATTTGTTCCTTTTCCACAGTGCGCCGAAATTGACTTTAAAGTTTTTTTAATATTTCTATTATTTATTTATAAAAAAATTAATAATTTAAAGATTTTAACCACCGAAGTAAATAAAACTTGCCCTCTGTCATAATAAAACTTTTAACCGCCATAACTTTTAAACGAGGAAACGTATTTGTATAATGGAGAATTCTCCCATTAGATTAGACAGGGACAAAAGTTCTACCCAAAAAGGATAGAAGACATACATACACTCCCACTTCCACCCAACCAAACAAATTCTGTATTTGTTCTTTGTTGAACAAATACAATATTTACTTGGCCGGGCGAAAAGTGCATTATTAAAGAAATTACTGGCGCCATCTAAATTTTAGTAGAATTATCTTATTCTACAGATTCACATTAGCTATATTCGTACGTGCCGCTCACTGTTACACTTTCCGGCCAACCAAATAAATACTGTATTTGTTGTATGAAAAACAAATACAGTATTTATTTAGTTGGCTGGAAAGTGTAGCACAAATGAGATAGAGATAGGGTAGACGTCTTTTGTTTCATAATTCTAGTTGTAGAGAGCTCCATTGCTTTGATCTCGTGCGCGTACTTTATTTTTTATACTCTATAAAAAAGGGGCGTCGTCTATAACTTTTTTAGTTTATAAATATATATTTTTTTTGGTAATAATATTTCTTTATATTTCCTTTCTTATTTTTATAATTTTTTATAATATACGCATATTTACAAAAAACGGTAATAATGCTTAATTGTTCATGTTATTTGTAAATTTTAAGTTAAACCACAGGTTAGGTTTTAATATCCCTTGAAAAATACAATGTGCTTGTAACAATAGGCCGAATTCACAGTAACATTAAAAAACACAGAACAACTGTAAAAAAAGCTGTAAAAACATGACGGCAATACAGACAAACGCTTTATATTTACTTTAAACTGTATTTTTACAATCGCTATTTAAAAATAAAGTTGGGCTTTAAATTTGCTATAAAAACTGCTGGCAATAAATCGCCTACAATAATTGCTGGACATGTTTTTAGAGTGTGGGCTATATGATTGATTTTTTGATGGAACTTATGTAAAAAGTATTTTTGAAAGTTACTTGAGTTTAAATATACCTGTGATACCTAATTTAGGTACACGCGGTTTTTTATCACGTTCAGAAGTTTTGTGAAAAGGAACAATCTGGTCTGGGTTTCTACAGTGAGCAAGCTGTAGAATCCCTTCACCATGATTTTGCGCAAATATGATTAAAGTTATAAAGTTATAAAGTTCCTAAAAATAATAAACTAAAAAGTTAGGGAATATAATTATATTATAATAGTAACAATATATAATTTCGCGAATTCGCCAATTTTACCTGTTATAACTTTAATTGTTTATTATTTTAATTACATTTTGTTAAATTACTTTTTATATAATTAAAGACGTTTTAAAATTTGATTAAAACACTTGAACAACGTGAAATTAACCGATTTTGTTTTTTAATTTATGAACTCCTTTGTTTCTGCGTCTTAAACTCTACGCCACTGACCTTTTTTAACCCAATAAACATTTTAGTAGGTATTATTATTCTCTAAATATAAATATAAAATGGTGGATAGGTAAAAAGCTTTAATTCTCAAAAATTATTTTAGAAAAAAAAAATTCGATTTTTTTTTTTCAAAAAGTGGTCTAACGATTATTTTAATTTTGGTGTTTTATGTTTATATTAGGTCTATAAAAAGGATTGAATAAAAAAAATGGAGGTGCTGGACTTTTTATTTAAAGTATTTAAAATATTCGCCCTGTAAAGAGTGTAATAATATACCCAGAAGTTATATTGCACAACATAAACTATTTTTATATGACCGTATAATAACTATGATAGTCAGTTTCCATGTTATTGATATTTTAGTACATTACTGTTTATAGGAAAAGTACTTACCACAAACCTGTCCTATTAATTTATGATTCATAAATTATGAATAACTCTCACCGTTTTATATCAGTTAAAAGTATGCCTTTTGTATAAAAAAATCGGCGTTTGACTTGTGTAGAAAGGAACTTCACAAATCTCGTGTGATCAAACCTTAATAAATACGTTATAGTTCTCCGCATGAAAGAAAGCCTCCGACGCAAGGGGGGGGAATCATTCGTGCTCTCTTCTTTTCGTCAAGAGCGTTATAAGGCGTGCGTGCCTACATCGAGCCTCCCACTTGCACACACATTCCAAACATATTTCCCGTAGCCACAGATCCGTGCGTCAAACTATACTATAATAGGGTGCCTAGTCAAAACTGAAAAATGGATATTTTTAGGGTCCCACCCCCTAGAAATTTTCATTTTGGTCAAAAACCAAGCCTCATTTGTTTTCAGATTTTTTAAAAAATATTTAGTCTCGCCCGATGGTTCCCCCCTCCCCACCTATCTTGAAATCAAAAAAGTTGCATATTTCATGGATTAAAAACATAAAAGTTGCATATTTTTTCATGGGATAAACATAATAAAATAATACATTTTTAATTTTGGGAAAAAAGTGGTAAATTTAATGTATTAAAAATATAAGAGTTGGGATTTTCAAAAAACTTGCATATTTCGTGGATTCAAAATATAAAACTTGAATATTTCATGGATTAAAAATAATAAAATTATAAACTTTTAATCTTGTGAAAAAAGTTGTAAACTTCATAGATTAAGAAATATAAAAGTAAGGATTCTCAAACCTTGAAAAAATATAAATAACTTAACCAGAAGGTGGAATTAATTTGATAACTTTTTTTTTTTTTTTGAGAAAAGGTGGGACTTTTTTTTAGTCATTAACTTTTATTTTAAGTTTTGAGAAAGGGTGGGACCTTTTTTTTTAGTCATGAACTTGTTTTTTCGTTGTATTTTTAGGCTAAAAAAAGTTGTAATTTTTGACCTCCCCCCCCCACCAAATCTCCTTCGCTACGGCCTTGACTGAGGTACCGATATGTTTTATATTCGAGATTTTCAACAGGAATCGCAAAGCATTGTCCTTCGCTTAGTAAGATTAATTACTTAAGGATGATAGTGCAGTTGCTGCATATTATTCTAAAGAAAATGCAATTTAACTGATAATGCGAAAATCGGGACAAGAAAATGAGAATAGACAAGTACAGCGAAACAATTGAAGCTAAAAGGGCATCATCGACATTTTTTGACACAATTTGTTATTTATGCCACCTATGCTTTTTTTTCTTTCCATCCAAAATCGCCATCATTGCGCAATATTTTTGTCTATATCAAAAAGGGCATTGGTCCTAATTAGGCAAAACTCGTATACATAACTAACCTTCGCGAATTCGATGTACTTTGTCAGTAAAAATTGACGAATATCTGTCGGAATTGTTTGGAATTGACATAGGAACTCAAGGGGGACCTTAGGTCCGTTAATATTCTTGCTTTACATTAATGATCATGATCATGATCTGCCCGATCACATTAAGGAGGGAATATTATTTATCTTCGCTGATGATAAAACTGTTCTTGTAACCGGATTATGTTTACAAGATCTACTAAAAAAGATTAGTTCAATCATCAAAAGTTTTAAAAGTCATTGCGACAATAACCACTTAATAATTTATTTAACATTATTCGCATTCACGCATTATCTGTAATAACTTATTAAAGACTATTAATAAACTTAAAGAAAAACTGACAATATGTCAAATTATTCTAACCTCTTTCTTAAAATCTTACTTAAACTATAAAATAATAAATAAAATTGACATTTTGGCATATTTAAAACTTGCATTTTTTGTGGGTCCAACTGTACCTAGTACAATTTTCGAATACGTAATTTAAAATTTTTGTGTTATTAATACTCATTTTTCTTATAATACCCATCTAGAATTCAGCTTTAACAATTTTCCCCTTTGTTTTTAAAGTAATTCGACATTTTTTCAGCTTTTTGGTCATTTTGTATACTTTTTAGATTATTTTTTGGGAGATGTCAGATAAATAACACGCCTACTAAATCATTTTTTTTTACGTTAAAAAATCAATTATTGCAATTTGTAACCTTTCGAAAAAATATGAATAAAAAATAAACTACTAATTTAAATTAAAATTTAAACACACTCATCTATTCAAGAAAGATAACTGAACATAGGAGGTAGGAAAGTTATCATATTATAAATTTTGCTCTAATCCCCAAAGCGTTAAAGCAACCCCTTCCGAAAAAGCTAATTACTGAACAATATAATAATATTTTAAGTAAATAAAATTATCTTCCAAATCCTTCATGTTTTTAGTATATTTATTTCAAAGTTGGTATAGATCGGTCAAAAGGCAAATAAGTTATAACGGTTTAAAAAATGTCCGTTTTTCTTTGGGCCACCCTGTATTTTATCCAATTAAAATTTCCAATTATTCTGTAGTATTTTTATATAAAATGAAAACTAAGCTAATAAAATTTTCCATAATATAATCATGTATATTCTAAAAATGTACAGGGAAAATCGCTGACGTCACTAGTTTTGCATAAAGTTTGAGTTTTTAACCCTTAAACGGGCACTTTCTTGTTAAAAATAAAACCACAATTTTAGTATTTAGGGTTATTTGTGATAAACACTCGGAAATGAAGCAAATAAAAACTTTATTGCATTACATTCTTCAGGGCTAAATTATTAAATATGCATTAAAACAAACAAATTAAACAAAAACATTACATCATTTAATTGTTTAATTTGTTTGTTTTAATGCTTATTTAATAATTTAGCCCTGAAGAAGCCTAAATATTAGATGAAACGTTGGCATGATTATGTAATGCAATAAAGTTTTTATTTGCTTCATTTCCGAGTGTTTATCACAAATAACCCTAAATAAATTTCAAAAAGCATCCTGTAGGAAATATTATTATTAATTTTAGTATTTTTTTTACTCCGGACAACATACAAAATACAAAAAATCATAGTATAAAAAAAATCGCACACTTCGCCATTGCTGTGATCACTAAAAGTACAGACAAAAAGGGTGCGCTAATATAACACTAATATAACATCTAGCGTTTTCTTTTTTTCGTTTTCATGCCTACATTTCTAAGAGTTCTAGTCGTAGCTCCAAAATGCATATAATAATGCATACATTATGATATTTTCGCTTTCTTTTGGTTTTTCTCTAAAAAAAAAATGTTTTTCTATGAACTTTATTTTTGTATTTTTGGCAAAAAAAATATTCTAAAAAAAAATATTTACTTGGTAATGTATATGACAAATTCCTAAGTTATATAGTTCCTGAAATGAATGGTTATGAGAGATGGGTAGATGCAAAACCGACCGATCCTATAAGAGTTCTGTGTTTCATTTTTAAGATGCGAAACCCTAAAAAATGCATTAAAGTAAGTCCATTAATTTTAATACAAATTTTAAAATTCGGTGGTTTTGTAGTGTTTAAAAAAACATATTTCATTTTCTGTTTAGTTGATTTTAATCGTGAAATTAATACACAAAGCCGAGTTTTTATTAAATTATCCAGAATAATGGTTGTAATTTATCCTCTAAATCGCTTGATAAAAGGGAAGACCATATACCAATTTAACCGAATTTAAGTGAATAAAAAATGTAGCAATTTAAAATTGACCAATTTAAATTTGCTTTACCAAAAAATAAACAGTTTCAATAAAAACATTGCTTTATTCAAAATAATGTAAGGTCACATAAAATATACAAAAAAATGCATAGATTCAAGATTCAAGATTTATTCGTAATACAATATGCTGTAGTGAAGTTGAAAATTCGATCACTAATGTTGTGATGTGGTATATAATTCGGTTATAGCCCAGCAGTTAATTATAACTTTTATTATAACTTACTCAGTTAGGTTGGCCATACAATCTTCCATCGTATTTAAAGTATACCCGAGCGGAGAATATACTTAACCACTTATCACTTTATTCGGGAGCGGGTATTCTAGGAGACGGCGCTTTGGAAACAGATAAAACGATTTCTTCTTAACTTAAGAATAATATATTAAATAAATGTGAATAAATTCTTCAAGAACATGAAACATCAATTCTTACTTCTAAGTCCTATTTCTATGCAAAGCCCTTAAATTCCATTATATATTATTTTCCATTAAATACTTCTAAATTAAAACATTCTATGTTTGAAATCCCAACTAATCGCAATCATTTTCAAATCCCAATTTATTGTCCACATTTTGCTTAGTGTATATTAAAACTGGTTCGTATAAGTCTTTTAAATAAGTTTACAAAATATTTTTCAAAGTTAAATAATATTCGTCAAAATTTCTATCAGTGTTCATACTATCAATATTTATAAGTGTCCAAAATTATTTTTATGTCTAATAAAACGAGTCTCAAAATTTTTCTAAGTTTAAAAACTATTTTTAATTCAAGAATAAATCTCGAAATTAATTCTCACAGAAACTACATTTTCACTTTTGAAACTGTCGTGGAGATAGTCTAACTAAAACTGGATAAAAATGAATCTTTTCATGAGTTTATATAGCTAAGAAGAAGGTCACTAGTTAAATTTATTTGACAATGCTATTAGCGCAAAATATCTACAAAGATACCGCGCATATTTAATTACCCCGACAAAAGAGTTTCAGTCTCATCAATTTGCAAACTAATTGCTATTTCTGACATCTGAAACGATCATTTTAACCATAAATTCAATTTTGTATAAACAATTTGGACTACTAGACAACTTTTAAGTTATACCGACAAGAATTACCGAGGAGGGGTCCGATCAAATGTAGGACACACCGAACTCTTCCGAAACCGAATCTCGTGAAGCCAGATTGTATCATAGCGCAATATTAAAGAAATATTATTTTAAAATTTTAACAACATATAAAATATTCAGATCATAACAATGCAATAAAGTTTAAACACGTTAAATTTTCCCAAAGGAAGGATTCAATTGATAGTGTATTAAATAGTTTAATATGTGATAGATTTAATGTTTTTTTTAATCAGTCTCTTGTGATCAATATCATCAAGCAAGTGATAAATTTTTTTTTTCTTCAAACACCATGACATCAAAAAAGTTACTTTTCTAGATACAGCCTCGCCAGATCGACTACCAAACTAAAGTGAAATAAAGTTTTGCTTTTTGCCCAAGTAAAACTATATTTGCCTACTTACTGTATTTGTAGTTCTTATATGCACAAAATACATTTTTACCCAATACATTAGAACCCCAAGGTTCTAGAATAGCAAATTTTATAACTAGTATGGAATATACGATATTCTACGCGGGTAAAAAGTTGGGCGTCAGGCGAGGATGGCGATGCCTATATCATACGTGTTATGGGCTATACTTTTCGGCTATAAGTATGAGATATTGGATGTAGGAATAGGCACGAGGAGGCACCACATGTGCTCATTCTATTAAGTGATATAGTATAGTCATACTTTATCTAGAACTTGAATGAAATCATTCTGTTTGAAAAGTGTGTGTATTTGTCTACATTCTAAACCAGTCGACATATAGAAACATAGAAATCTATTAATATGAACAAAATTTGGAAATCATGTTGGTCCTGACCGATATTTCCACGAAAAAAAAAACTGCCATGACTACAGATGTTTTGTAGAATTATTTTTTTTCTCTGATGCAAAACTTTTTTAGCTTGAAAAGAGAAAAGCAAAATAAGTTTTCCTACGACCTAGTCAGTAGTTAGTGCCTATTTTCCACCCGTTGCCTATGACAACGGTTCGGAAGTGTCAGCTGTCAGAAAATTAGTAAACGTCAAACAAATAACCTTTGACAAATTAATTTTGAGACAATTTTTGCGTTGTTTGAATGTTCACGTGTTAGGTCGAAGGAAAAATAGTATACCTACGCACCTCGACACAAACCATTTCAGTGCATATCGAATGCTTTTTTACTCGGCTGCACCTTGTAAAAAAAAGCACTCTCGTGTCTGAAAACTAGGTTCGCGTACTCGGTGAGTAATATACTATTTCATACGACCCCCTTTAAAAATAACATTTAGCACAGTCTTTTGTTCTTAAAAAAACGCCTCATATCACACTAGTTTTTATATTTTTATATCACCCTAGTTTAATATTTATGTATGTAGGTTTGCCTAATTTTATGTAGACATTACGTTGTAAATTCTACGAATTTTACTCACGTAGTTCTGTATGCCATTTTTCACCTTTCATAACATCTTTTTTTGATATTTTTTATGTTTTCAATCCAAATATTTCTATTTTTCATGTCAAAAACAAAAACTATATATAGTTATAACCTTACTATTTTGACCAATATAAGTTGAGATGTTTTATTAATATCTAGATTTTATAATAGTTTCTTAATTTGTGATTTAATTACCTTAATAAAAAACATCAAAATACACGGTCTTTTCCTTATGGAATGTAAAACAGTGCAGTTTTATTGTCTTATATGGCTTTCAAGTTTGCCTTAATTTGCGCTTGTAAGCAACCCATTAAACACTAATAAATTATTAGCTGTTTAATGGGTTGCCTATTAGTAATATATTGTAATAAATATTAGTAATAATATAAAACCAAGAAAACTAAATGTAAATCAAAATAATATTTCCTGTATGACATACAAAAAGATTCGTTGGTTCCTGCACTTTTGCACTTTACGGTTGAACACATTCTTTGTCATGTTTAAAAATTAAGGAACAAATTCAGTACTTATTTGGATGGATGAAAAGTGTACGAATAGTGTACATAACTTGTTAGAAAGTGAATTTCTTACACTCGTGGGGTTTCCTCACTCGCCTGACGGATCGTTCGTAAACCTTCCAACTCGCGTGAAAAATATCACTTTCCATACTAGTTATGAAATATACTATTATTTTGATTTTCTTGGTATGAATTAGGTTTATAGTAAAAGCTTAAAGCTTTTAGAAAAACGTTGTCGTTTCTTTCTTTTGTTGCCACACACCGCAATTAGTTACAGGTGCCACGTCTGCTACACATTGATGGATTATTTGTACTACAAACCAGGAGCGCACAAAAACCATAGGCTTAAGCCTACATAGATAATAGTTATTTATGGTACTAGTGGGTAAAGTAAGATATTTCCCATGAGAAAATTAACCTGCGAGGCATCCGCCAAGCAGGTTAATTTTCGAGAGGGCAATATCGGTTTACCCATACAAGGTTTTATCCAATAAATAGCTTAGGAATTCATATTTTTATTAAAAATGTTAATGACATTTACATGAAAATAATTTGACAAGTGACAGTTGAGTGGGTAAAATAAATTATCATCCACTCAATAAAGTAAAAGCCACGCGGGGGTTATTATTGAGTTTATCTATTTAAAATAAAGCTGGTAATTGTCTTATTATCTGTATGTATTGGATAAAATAGTATATTACGCTACGAGTACGCGAACCTAGTTTTCAGTGTTTCCAAAAAAACACAATAATTTTCTTAAAATTTGTTTTATTAGTTTGACGTTATGCGTTTGACGTTTACTTGTTATGCCAGTTATGACAGCCGATATGTAAAATCAGCTTATTGTCACTTTCCGACCTCTGTCATGACAACGGGTGGAAAATAGGTACTAACTGATGTATACATTTTACTAACTGGCACCTGTGAGCTGAGGCAAGGGGAAGAGAAGAGGTAAAATTTTGTGTGATCTTGAATTTTTCACATTCCACCCAGGTGCCAGTTAATAACATTCAGATATTACTAACTATACTGGAAATTCAATAAAACCTGTAGTGACTCAGTTGCGAATGTGTGATAAAAGCCGAAGATCATACCAGTTCGGGTGCGACTCGCGTAATTTCGTCGAAGCTTCGCAAAGGCGGACCCGTTATACGAAAGCAGCAGAGGTATGAGTCACTGCAGGTTTTATTGAATTTCCAGTATAGTTCGTAGGAAAAAATATTATAATACACCGAATAATCATAATTAACGACTTTGGTGGTGTAGGGCGGATAGCATTTGCTTTTTAATGCTAAAGTAGTGAGTTCGAATCCCGCCTGAGATATGGATGTGTAGTAGTGTTTTTAACCCTTTCGGGACCACCGTCGTATATACACGGTGTTTTCAGTCTTTTGGTACATAATTAAGGGAATGATTCTACATAACAAACCATATATAACATGTCCGAAAATAAGCTCTAGGAGAGCTGCGACCCTTAATATTTTTTACAAAAAAAAAACACATAAAAATGTTTGAGGCAAAAGCCTAATATATTTCTTCATCTAGGGGCGCATCTGTTAAATATGAATTCGATAATATTATGGCGTTTTGTTTAAAGGTTAAGAAGGGAGTGGATTTTGGACCGCATTGTAAAATTAACTTTGAAAAATAGATGCATTTTAATAGAAAAAGAAATTATTACCTACATTGTATATTGTACGCCCATGTCGACTTAAAGGCAGACTGCAGGATTGATTCCGAAACCGTTTCATTGTTTTCTCTGCCTTTGTGTGAAAACAGCGGCAGGATTTCCACCGGAATAAGCCTTTCTCGACGTGCCCCCAGTAAGGGCTTCTCATTAGTAGTTAAGCAGTAAGTGCTGCTGTTTATTTGAACTAGACTTTCGTGATATAGTTAGAATACTTAAGTGTTGTTAGTTGGGGTAGAAAAACTGCGTATTAGGGTGCCCAGGACCTACGGATTTTTTTGCGTCCAACCCCTCAAAATTGTGAAAAAAAAATTCTGATTTTTTTTATATTTTTTAAAAAGTATTTAGAGGTCTGCCCGCCGCTTTTTTAAATAGACAATCACGAGAAGGGTTTTTATTTTTTTAAGGATATACAAACTTTGATATTGGGTGTTTATGGAACATAAAAATGTTTCTGGATAATAAAGGAATATTCTCGATATTTATCACAAAATTATTATTTTACAGGAGAAGCAAAAATGTGATTAATTTTTGTTCTAGTCATATTTATACTTAATATTAATTATATTTTAATAGTGTTTGATAGTTTACAACGTTTCATGTAGATTTAAACAAAACAAGAACTTAAAATAAGAGGCAATATACAATACTTTACAATACTTTACAATACTCTACAATACTTTAAAGTACTTTACAATACTTTACAATACTTTACAATACTTTACAATACTTTACAATACTTTACAATACTTTACAATACTTTACAATACTTTACAATACTTTACAATACTTTACAATACTTTACAATACTTTACAATACTTAACAATAATGAATTATTAGTTACGCTAAATAATTATTTATAGTCAGTGATCAGATGTTCAAATATGTTTATAGTTTATAAATAACACTGCTCTACAAAAAAGGATTTTTTTTATTTGCCGGGTTTCTTTTAGTTGCGTCTGGCTAAATTTGATAATCTTTTTTTTTTCTAACCTTTTTCCGTTTCTCTCAAATAGCGTATTTTTTTGAGATATATGGCAAAGTGTTTTTTTTCCTATTATAATAGTTGTAGTAGAAAAAATTTAAGGTCCAATTATTTTTTTTTTGCCGTGGATTGATTCTCTATTACTAGCGAAAAAAGCGGATTTAAAATATATCCTCCTTTGTACTGATTTATTTTTTAGGATTTACCTCTCACTCTCTTCATGTAACGCTTCGGTATGTTGAGACTTATAAATACGTAACGCTTATTTGTTTAAAAATATTAAAAAGCGTTACGTAACGCTACATTAGTCCCCCTCCCTCTAAGTGTGTTTCCTATTTCAAGTATAGCCCTGAGTTACAGGGCCGTTAAAAGGTACGGATGTAATTTTCTCGGCACATTCCAGTGCAACGAATTCGCCATCTTTTATGATGTGCCACGTGTACTTTTGTTTTGCCATCTTATATGATGTGCCCAGAGTATTTTTATAATAATGTTTTAAGTACAAGTTAAAGTGAACCTTAGATATGGTTATAAAACTGTGAACTCTTGAATTTTAAGTTAATACTAATAGACGTTTAAAGAGAGAGAGAGAGAGAGAGAGAAAGAGAGAGAGAGAGAAGTATAGCCCCGTATAGCAGCTACTAAATCCGTGGGGTGTAAAGGAACCAAAGCTGTAGGTGATGACCTTCTTTTTAATCATCACTTCTATTTTGGCGGTAAAAAATATAAAAGGGCCCCTCACGTGTTTCAAATCTTACCAGCCTGGGGCTGCCCAGTCCGCCACTGCATCCAGCTAAAAATTACTTCAATCTCATTTTTTTTAATCGATCTTTTTAAATTTCACATTAAGAAAAGCATCCGAAATGATATTCATGAAGTGTTAAAAGTCAAAATATAAAAAGCAGAAACACACTTTTCAAAAACATAATTTTTATCGTTTTTCTGACATTTACATAAACAAGAAACTTGTTTTTAAATAATACGTCTGTTACTGTGCTTTGTGCGGCTAAATCCGGATTTCGTTCTGTTTGACAAACTTTTGACTTTGTACATTAAATTTTCACAATTTGCTATTTAAATAGCTACATTAAAGCGTATGTTTTATAATTAACAATTCGTTTTAATTGTAAAGGATTGAATACCTTTTTAATTAATGCTAATAAGAGGCTCATTAAAAATAAATTATTTCATTGTAACGGTTATATCATTTACTCTCATTTAAATTTGCTTTTGTGTTTATTAACCCTGCATCAACCCTTAAGGGCCTTATATGCCAAACGTTAATTTAATATTAAGAACAAGCCGTGAAGATATGTAATGCTACATATTCCATTATATACTATTCACAGTAATTGGTATATTGCATATAATAATAAAAAATTACACAATGTTGATAAAAAACTAAAAACTTTTCACCACTAGGGCCAGATAATAGTTAAACTCAAATTTACTTAACACGTTCTCTCAGCTCTTTTCTGCGACTCTGCACAACCAAACGTTTCCACAAGTTTCCAAAAAATACTTTTTTCACCTCTAAAACAACCTACGTATCTCGACAGACAGACAAAATAAACCTTCTTCGTGCCCGTTCTCGTAAAGACTGATATTACCTGCAGTAACTTGTCGACTTTCGCTGCGTGCTTACTGCTGTATACTACCAGTACTAAAAACATTAGCCAAACTATACGTGATGATTGGTGTCACCCCTGCTGATCGGTTTCACTCCGGTTGACAGTACTAACGCAGAAGTTTCCTAGTGAAAACTAAAACGAAAATACCTATACTATTTCAAAAACTGTATTTAGGTATAATATATTACTAATATTCAAGAAGAAAAATGAAAAAGTTTATACATTAAAATCTAAGCGATTTCTAATGACAATATATTTTCCGGAAAACAGCTTAGCTAGCGTCCCTTTTGTTATTGCGCCGAGTGATATCAGATTATAACGACGCATTTATCGACCCTTTTTAATAAAATTACGTAACACCAGTCTGAAAAATTAAAGTTCATACAAATTGAGAACATCTTAATATCACTTAACTAATTAGTTATTATTAACTCTTTCCGTGTCCATCACGCGGCAGCGCGTGAAATGGTTCCTGCGTCAGGTGTCCATCTCGCGCTGGCGCGGGATGAGTACCTACATATCAAGTTAATAGCGGTCGAGGTGGTTGGAAGAGGAAGAGGAAGAAAAAATACAGATGGGCAGCGAAAGTGTTAATATAATTTGTTACAGTGTTTTAGCTTTTAATTGGAAGTGGTGTGTGGGGATAAAACACCCATATTGCAAAAGTAGACTACTTCGCAGTATATTTTGTTTGAACATTCTCTTTAATAGCTGTAGGTAAACGCATAGAGAACATATTGACAATTTTTGTTTGACCCTTATCCTAGACACAGAAAAGAAGGATTCTTTGAACCAAGGACACGTGTCTTTTGATATGTTCAAAGCCATAATCTCCTGTTTTAAGACTGAAATTTCTTTGAACCAAAGTCAATGTCCTTGAACGAAGAAGACGGGTTTTTATTCAAGGACATTGACTTTGGTTTAAAGAAATACCAGTTTTGAAACAAGAGAATAGGGCTGAATATATCGAAAGACACGTGTTCTTGGTTCAAGGAATCCTTTTTTTTTTCTATGCACGTTTATTTTTTTTAGCCATTTTAAAGTTCCGTATGGGTGGATTTAACCACACCAAACACTTAACGTTATAAAAATATTTATAATTTTAGATACGTATACACTATATAAAATTTTCGTTTTCTTAAATAATTTTTGTTTCTCTTTTTTTTTTCATTTTATGTTATTTTAGTTGGATAAATAAATTTGTTTTTTTTTTTTGTGTTTTAAACAAAGATTTGTTTTTCCCTGCAGGATGTTATTTAACCCGACGTTTGATTGCGTTGCCTACATGTCTGCATTTTAAGTGTGTCCTACTTATTATAGTTATTTATACCATAAACTATTTTAACTATAAATTATTTAAACCATTATAAAATAAAAAAAAATTATTTTTAATTTAATGTATTTATGTTTATTTTAGCTTAATTTTAGCATTTAAAATAGGTATTACCCATTCAAAAATTAACCCACTAAATTTTTCTCATAAGTATTACCTAACAACTCCCGTACCGTAAATAACAACTTTTCTATTTATATTATTTTCTCCAAGGGCGTAGATGAGGGGGGGGTAATGGGGGTAATTACCCCCCCCCCCCCATAGGCGTGGGCGCCAATTTTGTTTGCAGGGCGCCAAGTTTGGTAGAAACCGTCAGGGACAAAGCTTTTGTCTTAGGGTATTTTTTTGGGCGCCGTTATTTTTTGGGGGAAATTTTTTTTGTAGGCGCACAAAGCTTTATTTTAGGGTGTTTTTTCTTTTACTAGGGGCACCAAATTTGAGGCTAGAAAGGCCGGCCCTGGGTATTACCCCCCCCCATAGAAGAAAAGGATCTACGCCCTTGTGTCTTTGTAAATATCCCTAGTAGAAATTTTACATTAGAAGAACGTTATCTCGACGTAGTTGTAATTTATAATTTGTAATATATGTCCCTATTCCTAACGTTGGTAACCTAACATTTAGGTCTAATATTAATATAACGTTTATCATTACTTAGTTCCTTCGAAAATACTTGCTTCATATCTTGCGTTAATAGAGCTCGTACATTGCGCGTGCATAAAAAAGGTATGAGCCATATAATGCAGGGAACGGCGCTGGATGAAACCAAGCGTTGCCTGTCTCGTACAGTTGCGATCTTTAAAAGTACTACACCCAAAAATTGTACCATTTAAATCTAACTTGCCACTAAAGTCAATTCAGCACCTAACTACGTCAGACATATATAAAACTAAATGTAATAGTCATCTTGTTCGACACATAGTTGTGTCAAATGAGTCAACATGCAACACTTAAGCCAGCAACAAAAATCAATTTTAACAATATATTTTGGGGCTAATAAGGAAAATGGTCGAGAAATTAGAGATTCAGAGCTAAAATATATAGGAATGAAGATTTGTGGTCCTTTAAAGTTTTAACTGCTATTAAATAAGGTACCTTATTGCTTTTCGTTATTTTATTAATTATATATTTTTATTTCTGTTATTATTTTTTAGTTCTATATATTTCTATAAATTGTACAAATAGGAATATATTTTACGAGAAATGAATGTGTTTTATACCGTTTTTAAATCCACTGACAATGTACATAACCCTAAAAATTTCATGGTCAGTAAATCACTTGAAACACCTAAAATTTTAAAAATTTGGTAGACCTCCAGGTCCAGTGATGTAGTACTTTTTTTTAATTCCAAGTGTACCTGTAATTTGATACCAAAATTAAGTAAATTTTCGATAATCTGAATTATGAGGTAAACCGAACAGTGAAACATACATGCATGTACTTTGAAGTCCGAATTTCATTGTTCGGATTACTGCCTCATTCGGAGTATCGAACATTCGGGTTAGCGCGACATTAACTGATAATAAACGCGTAGGCCCAAATATATAAAAAAAAAATTGAAAAAAGAATAAATGGTCACCAGCTCTCCGACTAAACTGAAAAAAAATATTTGGTTGAAAAGTCCAAAAGTATAAGTTTATTGGGTTTATGACGTTAGATAAACGTTGTTTTAGTAATAGATCCCTAACGATACAGACAAAACATTCTCCTAACGTTAGGTAAAGTGGTTTTAACGTAAATTTCTATAAGGGAAGTCCCTTGCTTAAGAAAAATAATCACTTTATTTAATTTGCAATACGTTTTTCGGACTATATGGTGAGTCAATATAATCAACTATTGCATTTCAAAAAGTTCAATATCATAAAATGAAATGTTGTTTATTTCCTCTAGAGGAAAGCTTAATCATAAATGGTATTATGCAGGAGAGTTTCAATCATGGCGTTTTCCCGGTTAAATGCATTGCCAATCCTAAAAATTTTGATGTTTAATATGAAAAGGGACTCTATGGTGATATAATGATATTTAATTTTCTTATTAGGTTGGAAATATACTATTATTTATAAAGAAATTCAATCTACTTAGCGAAAGAATTTTTGAAAACCTATATTACATTCAAAAGTTAACTTATAATTATAAGGTTTATATACCATAAGACAAAAAGATGGACAGACAGATAGACATTTTTTTACTTTTTACACTTACCACCTCTAACTAGAATAGTTGTGCTCTTTTCCACACCACCCAGGAGGTAAAGCACTAGGTGCGTTACGGTTAACGTGCCGTTCCCCAGTGAGAAAACCTCAGTTCCCCTCTGAGGATCCCTCAGTAGACCTATACACGTGGAGTATAATCTCGTCAGGCGACAATTTAACATACACTATATATACCTAACCCTTGTATGACAACTGCCCACTTTGTAAGTTCGGTCTCACCGATGTCAGGGTTGGTACTACTCTCTCTTTCGAGATACCTGGCGTGTATGGGAAAAAGTCGACCATCCAGAGAGAACACCTCAAATGTCCGTCTGTTGCTTTGTCTGTTGTTCGCGGTTATCCTTTCCCCCTTGAGGGAATTTTTGCGGATATTGACAACCTGTGCGTGTAACCCTACCTATCCATTCCCCTTTGAGGGAATTTTTGCTGATATTGACTACCTGTTCGTGTAACCCTGCCTATCCATTCCCCCTTAAGGGAATTGGTGCGGATTTTGGCTATTTAACTATATACTAAATTAAACCTAGGGGAAACTATGCCAACAACCCGGGTTCGTTTCCCGGGTGGGGGAAATTGGCTTGGCTTGAATGGAAAGAAAAAACCTTAACCTTAAAAAACTTACTGTTACTAGCTGTCAATTTTACCTTAAGGAACCTTACAAGTTCTGATTACACTGTCTGTAAAAGTTGTCCTTCAAAGATCTAAAAAATAAAATAATTATACATACATAAAAATTAAAACTTTAATTAAATCCTTCTTTCTGATATATCTGAAATAAATAATATTTACATATTGGTATTAGTCTACCCCAGGTTATTCCACACGCCCCATGCTACCTTAAAAAAACATACTATGTTATTATATTAAGGATATTATCCTTAATGTTTATGTTTATAGGCCTATAAACTTCCAAAAACCTACAGTTAATATACCTAGCGTATTTTTGCATAAAACAATATGTAACTATCCTATAATTTTAATCTGATTGTAGATTAAAATTGTATTTGTACCTGTAAAAAAAATAAATACCTGAAAAAAATATAACCAACGAAAATATCCTATAAAACATATCATAAAAAATACATAAAATAATAACATTATAAATAAAAAACACTTATATCCTGAAATAAATATACATAAATATAACCAAAATTATTATAAACAATATCCTTAACAATTAAAAAATATTAATATACCTAGTAAACTTTCAAATAAAAACTAATATTACATTATAATGTAATTAATACCTGAAAAAAAAAATAAATATTTAGAATATTTAACCTAAGAACACTTTTTTTTCAAAAAATACCTAATGCACAATATAGGCTATATATTATATAGCATTATCTGAAAAAAAGAAAATAATAAAACCAACATTGTATAATATTTCTATAGAACATAGAACCTTATCATTTTAACCCAGTGATATAATGCATAAAAGAAAATAACAGTACCTGAAAGAAATAAAATACCTAAATAAAAAATAATACCTGAAGAAAGAAATATATAAAAAAATATGTGTGTAAAATAAGAACACAAACAACACAATAGAGTATATAATAAATATAGTTCTTCATTATGGGGTTTCTACAGAACATAGAACCTTATCATTTTAACCCAGTGATATAATGTATAAAAGAAAATAATAGTACCTGAAAGAAATAAAATACCTAAATAAAAAATAATACCTGAAAAAAAAATATATAAAAAAATATATGTGTGTAAAATAAGAACACAAACAATACATTAATAAGAACAATGTTCTTTTTTGATTAAACTGTAAAAAAATATTTATAACACCGAGGTGACTTCTGACGGGGTAGGATGACTTCGGCCACTTTTTCTCAAAATTTTCTGAACCAAAGCACGAGTGTAAAAGTTGTGGGGTTGTGTGCTCAAGTTGTGGGGTTCATTTCCACAACTTTTACACACAAACGCACAACTTTTACACACGTGCTTTGGTTCAGAAGATTTTGTGAAAAAATGTCCGAAGTCACCTACTCCGTCCGAAGTCACCTCAGTTGATGGTACCTGTAAAAAATATTATTATATTAGGCTCCATACTCTTGGCGGTTTTAGATTCCAAACTATTTTGCTTTTGTGCCTTATATTAACTGTGCCTTTGGGCACAACTCTTCTATTAGCACTACTTCCACTTCCGTTGTTTTCATTGCAGTTAAAAACAAACTCACATAGTTCTTGCCTATATCCTATAACATATGAGTGTTAATTACCTATAGTCCAGTCAAATAATAAATTTAAATTGCAATAAATGTACACGGGCTGATATTTTAAAGGGTAGTAGTGGATGGTAACAGAACACATCTGTTAGTTTTTCACTGGATGATTTGCGTAAGGGGTGTCCGATATCTTGAATTTTTGGGGTGAGTTGCTTAATATGCATCTAGATATAAAAATGCATATAATCAATTTTGTTAAGGAGGAAATTTCCAACAATTTTTATTGGGATAATTTTTTTAATATATTAATAACAATGGTTAATTTAAAAATAGTCATGTTGGAGGTGGAATTGGTTTTTTCCATTTTTCAGCCAAATTATTCATCGGACGATATGAGCAAACTTGTAACTCTCGAAATTCTCTTTAAGTTTCATATACTATTAATTTTCATAGGTACTTTGGTACGGTTACAGAGGGCGCAACCGCCCACTGTAACCGTAACAAAATAATCATGAAAAAGCATAACATATAATACTTCAAGAGCTACAAGTTTGCTCAAAACCACTTTTATCCTTCGATGAATAATTTGGCTGAAAAATCGAAAAAAAACAATTTCACCCCCAACATGGCCATTTTTAAATATTTATAACTCGATTGTTATTAATATAATAAAAAAATTATCTAAACAAAAATTGTTGGAAATTTTCTACTTAACAAAATTAGTTATATGCATTTTTATAGTAAGATGCATATTTAGCGAGATAACCGCACTCACCCCTAAAATTTAAGATAGCGAATATCCCTTACGCAAATCACCCGGTGAAAAACTAACAGGAGTGTTCTGCTACTATGCACTATACTACCCATTAAAGTATCAGCCCATGTACATTTATTGCAATTTAAAATAGGAATTTTTCGTTATTTGACTGGGTTTTCTTACCTGTACTGTCTCTGTTTATATGACTGACTTCTCCAGCTTATGTAGTTCTGTAACAAAAAGATTTAGTTTAAAAAAATTACCTCAAAATAACCGATATCAAAGTTAAATAACAGTTTAAATAAAATAACTTAATAAGTTATTAATACGTTTTTGGACGTTAAATCAGCATCGGACTGGCGGCTGTAGGACACAACGAGTTCTCGGATGGGATTTTTTTTTGATAAAAATCGGGCTTAATATTGGTCGCATAAAAAAAATTCGTTTTTATGGGTTTTTATTTTTTTAAGTACTTTTTCGAAAAAGAATAATATGAAACTAATCCGTATTTAATATAAGAGCGGCCATATTTAAAAGTTCACAAAAAATGTATGAGGTGGACTCCGTGAGCTATAGAAATCTATTATTTGCCGCAATTATACATGAGACTGATAGAATTCTATAGTGCACGGATCCGCCAGTAGCGTCATCTCGTAAAAAAAATTAATTTAAAAATAAACTTTTAAATATAGCCGCCGTTAAAGGCTTAGTTTACACCATGGGTACTATATTTTAAGTCCAGGTACTTTTTATCTACCTATCTCTGTTTACAAAATGCTATAAACAGAGATAGGAAGACAAAAAGTACCTGGACTTAAAATATAGAACCCATGGTGTAAACTAAGCCAAAGTGCACATAATAGTGGGAACGTTCAAGTATTACGTAACGCAAATTGTAACAAAATTCATTCACTTCATACCCCGGTTCTCGCGTTATGTAAGGCAGTAGAGATTTCATATTTTGGCTACCCCCCTAACACACCCCCTATTTGAAGGGGGGGGGGGGGGGGTAGCCAAAATATGAAATCTCTATAACGTATAATAACGCGAGAACCGGGGTATGAAGTGTATGAATTTTGTTACAATTTGCGTTACGTAATACTTGAACGTTTCTTTTATAATAAATACTATATTCAAAAATATTTCAAAAAATAACTGTTTTATTTATTCACAAGTCCACAATTAAACCCAAAAAAAAAATAAAATTTAATAAAAATGAAAATTCTAATCCAAAATAACACAGCCACACAAAAACAAGGTCCGGATTTTTTTTTGTAGACCATTTTATTCCTATGTATTTTGAGGCACCTCATCCAATTAGTTTTGGAGATAACCTCTAAAAACCTTACTTTCGAGTAAAACGAGCATAAGGGAACGTTCAAGTATTACGTACGCTCCTGGGGGGGGGGTCATTTTGGAGTGTTACGCCCATGTTAATGGTATATGAAAATAGCGTTACAGGGGGGGGGGTGTCCAAAATGATCAAAATTTGCGTTACGTAATACTTGAACGTTCCCTAACATTTTTTGAGTATCTCCAAAACTAATCGGATGAGTTGCTATTTTGACCTCAAATTTGGGTTCAGCTCCATAAAATACACGGTAATACAGTGGTCTCCAAAAAAACACTTGACTTTTTTTTTGTGTGGCTGTGTAATTAAAAATTGTTCAGAATCGTTTTAAAATTACTTACATTTACTCGCGGTTTAAAAATTATTCCTAAATACACTATAGTAATATAAAAAAAACACACAAAACATACACTAATACTGTTTAGAACAAAAAACAAACAAAAACGAGCCACTTTATTCGGCAGACTGTAATGAAATGACTAAAATATTTAGTTTACAATGGAACTTGTTAAAAAATTACATAACATTATCATATGAGTCAGGAATATTGTTGCCGATTTTATTATAATAAACTTTAGAAAGTTTTGTGAAATGATACCGCTCAAAATGGGGGCCCACTTGGGCATGCTCAGCTGCAGCTTAATTTCGATATTTCAGCTGTCGTAAATTGCCCCTCCCCATTTAAAAATTTTCCGTTCCCCAAAGTTACTCATAATTGCTCAAAGTTAAAAAATATTTATCTTAATAACACTGGTCTACAAAAAAAGAAAAAAAAATCTTCTCCAAAGACCAAAACCTATCATGCGTTAAGTATTTTTGTGTGCTGATGAATCCGAAACAGTTTACTTTTTTAGGCACGTATAACCAATGTCTAATAAAAACCGGGATTTACTCGAAATCTACGCGGTAGAAAGTTTTTTAAATTGAAAATTCGGTTTCAGCACACAAAAATACTTAAGGCATGAGAGGTTTAGTCGTTGGAGAAGATTTTTTTTTGTAGACCAGTGTAATCAAAATTACTTACACTCGCGGTTGAAAAATTATTCCTAAGTAATCCGACAAGCCATATATAGTTAGTGTAAAAACACAAAACATACACTAATAACGTTCAGAACTAAAAACACAAGAAAAAACACGGAACGATCCACTTCATTCGGCAGACTGTAATGAAATGAACAAGATTAAATTTAGAATGCCTTTTGTTAAAAAATTACATAACATTATCATATGAGTCAGAAATATCTTTGTTGATTTTATTATAATAAATGTTAGGAAGTTTTGTGTAGTGTTATCGTTCAAAATGGGGGCTCACCTCATTCGGCAGACTGTAATGAAGTGACTAAAAGATTTAATGTCAATGCATTTTATTAAAAAATTACATAACATTATCATAAATACAGAAATACGGTTGCCAAATCTATTTTTTTTTTCGAGCGTTTTAAGTTTTTTATTGTTAGTGGCACCTCCCCAAAATGGGGACCCAACTTGGGCCGCCCGAGCATCTGGGGCCCACAAAGTCTAAATTAAACTGAATTAAATTTAAAGGTAGTTCAAATTATCTATTTTTTTTTATTTATAAGTCAATCCAATATAGGACAAAACAATTTTAAGTGTCCCACCTTTTTCCGAGAGAAGTGTATGATCAAGAAGAATATAAACCTTATTTATCAACAAGATTAGCTTCTAGAGGGGAACAAAAACAAACATACACGGAAATATTTAATAGTAGCCATCAAACATTGGTTCGTTGGCCGCCCGTTGGAAAACCCACATTGAGCCTACATACTGCCCCAAAGACTTATACAGCACTTTTACCATTATAGCACCAAGCTAAATTTTCTATTTATTATTATTTACTATAGCACCACCCTGCTGAAAATGACGGGTCTGGGCGGGTATAAATGGTGCATAAACCCAAGGGCGTAGATGAGGGGGGTAATGGGGGAAATTACCCCCCCCCATAGGCGTGGGCGCCAATTTTGTTTGGAGGGCGCCAAGTTTTGTAGAAACCGTCAGGGACACAGTTTTTTTTCTTGTTGGTATTTTTTGGGGCGACAAGTTTGGTAGAAACCGTTAGGGACAAAGCTTTTGTCTTAGGGTATTTTTTTGGGCGCCATAATTTTTTTTGTAGGTGCGCCACGTTTGGTAGAAACCGTCAGGGACAACGCTTTTTTTCTTGTGGTATTTTTTGGGGGGCATTTTTTTTGTAGGCGCACAAAGATTTATTTTAGGGTGTTTTTTCTTTTACTAGAGGCGCCAAATTTAAGGCTTGAAAGGCCGGCCCTGGGTATTACCCCCCGCTTCATAGAAGAAAAAGATCTACGCCCTTGATTTTCTTACAGTTACCTGGAGGCGGAAGCGAAATATAAATGCAAATGTACAATTAAATCCAAAATTTCGCGTAAAATTAATAATACAAATTGTTTTTAAAAGTTTAAACTCTAAAACAGGCTAAGTTTTGTCAAAGTTTGAGCGTGGAAAATTAAATTAAAAAGCCATTTTTTTACAGGTGCAAGTGACAACTTTCTTTCTTAGATTTCTCAATTTATGGAAAATATTTCAAGTCGACGATTTATTTGCTAAATTTGCTTATATTACATTTTATACACTGTAAAAACAGAATATAAAATAATGTAAAAATACACTGCTCAGTAAAAGAGCTTTCCCATTTTACACCTCCGCGCGTAAAATGGTTTTTTTCACTTTCAGCAACCATAAAAACCTTAATATACCAATTTTCGTTTGGAAAGCTCTTTTACTGAGCAGTGTTTTATTATCATATTTAGTTTCAGCTACCTTGAAAACCCCTATATACCAACTTTCACAAAATCAGTTAGACCGTTTTTATTATCAGATTCACTTCCAGCAACCTCAAAAACGTCAATATACCAATTTTCACAAAAATCACCCCCCACCCCTAAGGGGGTGGGTTTCAAAAAATATATTTCAAGATTCATTTTTAACAACTTCAAAAACCCCTATCTACAAATTTTCACGAAAATTTGGAAAACATTTCAAAATATTTACCCCCTCACCCCCTCGGGGGGTGGAGTTAGAGAAATTTTATTATCAGATTTAATTTCAGCAACCTTAAAAACCTCTATATAGCAATTTTAAATTTTTTCTAAAAAAAATGTATTTTTCCCCATTTGCCCCCCTTGCCACATGCCAATGTACATACCTGTATGCCAAAATTCAAGTCTCTAGCTTAAAGCGTTCTTAAGTTATCGTGCTTACAAGATTTCCCGGACAGACCGATCGACCGATCGACCGACAATTTTTTTTTTGCTTGAAATTGATTTATGTCGACATAAAACGTCATAAAACGCAAAAATTCGCAAAAAAAAAATTGAAAATTTTTGCACGAATACAAGGCTTTCCGAAATTTTGAAAATTTTCAAAATGGGAAAGCAATACATTTTTTCTAAAGTTGCTTACATTACTTTTCATACACTGTAAAAACAGAATGTAAAATAATGTAAAATACATATATTTTCTAAATTTACTTGTATTACTTTTCATACACTGTAAAACAGAATGTAAAATAATGTAAAAATACATATATTTTCTAAATTTACTTGTATTACTTTTCATACACTGTAAAACAGAATGTAAAATAATGTAAAAATACATAAAAGTTTACATAGTACACTAAGTAAATTTACTTCATAATTCATGAATTTGTGTAAAAATTTGTAAAATGATTTAATGATGTGTAAAAGAATGTACAATATGCAAAATATTACCATTATGGACTATGTATTGCTTTCCCATTTTGAAAATTTTCAAATTTTCGGAAAGTATTGTATTCGTGCAAAAAATTTCAAACATTTTTTTTGCGTATTTTTGTGTTTTATAACGTTTTATGGCGATATAAATAAATTTCAAGCAAAAAAAAAAATGTCGATCGGTCGGTCGATCGTTCTGTCGGGAAAATCTTGTAAGCACGATAACTTAAGAACGCTTTAGGCTAGAGACTTGAAATTTGGCATGTATGTTACCAAAAGTTCTCGCTCGGCATTGTTTTTACAAAAATTTGAAAATTGCTATATAGGCGTTTTTAAGGCTACTGAAATTGAATCTAATAATAAAAATTTTCCCGCAGGTATGAGGGGGTAAATATTTTTAAATATTTTCGTCAAAATTGGTATATAGAGGTTTTTGGGGTCGATGAATATGAATCAGATATTTTTTTCTAATTTCACCCCCTGAGGGGCGGGGGGGTAGTTTTCGTTTTCGTATATTTTTATTTAATTTATTGCTTTCCCATTTAAAAAAATTTTCAAAATTTAGGGAAAGCCTAGTATTCGTGCAAAAATTTTCAATTGCTTTCCCACTTTGAAAATTTTCAAAATTTCGGAAAGCCTTGTATTCATGCAAAAATTTTCAAATTTTTTTTTGCGAATTTTTGCGTTTTATGACGTTTTATGTCGATATAAATCAATTTCAAGCAAAAAAAAAATTGTCGGTCGATCGGTCTGTCCGGGAAATTTTGGGTTAGGTTAGGTTAGAAACTTGAATTTTGGCATACAGGTATGTTACCAAAAGTTCTCGCTCGGGATTGTTTTTGTTGAATATTGGCGTGCGGCAAGGGAGGCAAATGGGGAAAAATATATTTTTTTGAAAAAAAATTAAAATTGCTATATAGAGGTTTTTAAGGTTGCTGAAATTGAATCTTATAATAAAATTTCTCTAACTCCACCCCCGAGGGGGTGAGGGTGTAAATATTTTGAAATGTTTTCCAAATTTTCGTGAAAATTTGTAGATAGGGGTTTTTGAGGTTGATAAAAATGAATCTTGAAATATATATTTTGAAACCCACCCCCTTAGGGGTGGGGGGTGATTTTTGTGAAAATTGGTATATTGACGTTTTTGAGGTTGCTGGAAGTGAATCTGATAATAAAAAATCTATTTTATGCGTGGTAAAATGGGAAAGCTTTTTTACTGGCAGTGTATTTTTTTATGTATTTTTGCGTTTTATGACGTTTCATGTCGATATAAATCAATTTTGAGCAAAAAAAAAAGGTCGGTGGGTCGATCGGTTGGTCAATCGGTCGGTCGATCTGTCGATTGTGCTATCCGGGAAATATTGTAAGTATGATAACTTAAAAATGCTATAAGCCAGAGACTTGAAATTTGACATACAGGTATGTTACCAAAAGTTTTTTACAAAAATTTAAAAATTGCTATATAGGGGTTTTTAAGGTTGCTGAAATTAAATTTGATAATAACATTTTTCTAACTTCACCCCCGCGGGGTCAAAATTGGTGTATAAAGCTTTATACACCAAAAAAGTTTTTCGGGTCGACGAAACTGAATATGATAATAAAAAATTTCTAACTCCCCGGGGGGAGGGGGTTATTATTTTTAAATGTCTACAATATTCTAGTGAAAATTGGTATATAGAGGTTTTTGCTAACTTAATCTAATAACGAAAAATTCTAATGCGCAAAAGTGTTCTGGCAAACAAATATTATTATTATTATTATTATTATTATTTAATGAGAATGGACAGAGGATTAATCCTATAAAGTCCATATTAACTAAAAATTATAGCATATAATAAGATAAAAAAGTTCTAATTGCGTTGTAACCATGCATCGTATCTGTTTTTAAAAGTGTTTACTGAAGGGGCACAAACTACTTCCGAAGGTAACGAATTCCAAACATTAAAAGCACGATTACATAAAATATTTTGCCGAACACTGGTTTTGAAGTCTTGTTTGATTTTTAAATCATGTCCACGCAGTCTATTATTTTCGCTTAACTTAAAAAGCGGTGTAAGGTCAATGAGAAACTTATTATTGAGGATTCGGTATGTTACTATCATATCACTACGTCTTCTTCGATCTTCAAAAGATGTGAGGTTAAACATATTTAGTCGGTGTTCATAATCAGGTCTTACAGTTCCATATCTAAGTCGGGTAGCTAAGCGTTGGACATTTTCGAGCAGATTTTTTTGGTAAACAAAGTCCGTATTCCATATTGGACCGCAGTATTCAATAATGGGACGTACATATGTTTTATACAGTTGAACGAGAGTTTCCGGGATTATATGTGAAAAAGACTTGTTTATCAGGTAAAGCTTTGTGTTTGCTTTTTTACATATAGATGTTATGTGTTCAGTCCAAGAGAGGTCTGATGATATGATGACGCCTAGGTCCGTATGACTGTTAACTGTTTGGAGAGTTCTTCCAGAGATTTCATAATTATAGTGTGGATTGTTCTTGCCCATATGTAAGACGACACATTTTTCTATATTTAACGGGATAAGCCATTCTGAGCACCATCTTAAAATAATTTTTAAATCTTCTTGTAGTTCTTGATAAGAAGTCAATGGATTTCCGTAAAGTTTGGTGTCATCGGCGTACGCAGATGATATTGATTTGAGAAGGCGTAGAAGGTCTTTTGAATATATTAAAAAGAGTATAGGGCCCAAAACAGAGCCCTGTGGAACGCCACTCAGCACTGAGAACCATTCAGAGTTTGATTCCCCAACCCTCACGGAAAACAATCGATTAGTTAGGAAATCCGAGATCCACAAGAGTAGCAAGCCTCTGATGCCATCATTTTCCAATTTCTTCAATAGGCGCTTTGTGGGAACTCTATCAAAGGCTTTGGAAAAATCTAAATAAATAATGTCAACTGGTAGATTGCTATCTAAAAATCTGGACCAGTCATTGATGCAAAAAAGAAGGTTGGTTAAAACAGATCGCCCTCTGACAAAGCCATGTTGGTTTGAAGGTAGAACCTCGTACTCTAGAAGGAATGTCATCAGTTCATCAGCTATTATTGATTCCATTAACTTGCAGACTACAGATGTAAGGCTAATAGGTCTATAATTATCAGGGCTGGTTTTATCTCCTTTCTTATAAATAGGGGTAACTGAGGCCTTTTTCCAAGCGTTGGGTAGTTTATGCTTATCGAAGGATAATTGCATAATTTGTGCGAGGGGATGAGAAAGGGGTACCATGCACTTTTTTAAAAGTTCGCAGCTTATAGCATCTGGACCAGGAGATGTGGAGGTTTTTAGTTCCATGATATGCTTTTGGATTTTCTATGCAGTAAAGGAAATATTTTCGATAGAGTGGATATTCCTATAGTTGGTAACATTGGGTATGGGGATGTCATCAGGTTCCTTAGTGTAGATATTGGAGAAGGTGTTGGCAAAGGTGTGTGCAATCTCAGCATTATCATAGCAGATAGTTCCCTGGTCTGTTTTTAACAAAGGTATCCCTACTTTGGTATTTAGGGAATGTCTGATATGTTTATGTATCTTTTTGTCGTCGTTGGAGTTTGCAAGCCTTTCTTCATAAGTATTCCGAGCGTTTCTTATAATAAGTGCAACGTTGTTTGAAAATTGCCTATGAAGTTCATAATCATCAGTGTAATTCTAAATTTTCTCCATAGGGATTTTTTTCTTTTTACGAGTTGAAGAATTGTATCGTTGATCCAGGGTTTTTGTGTATTTTTTGTTATTGTACTAATAGTTGTATGTTTATCTACAATTAATTTTAGTGTATGTGCAAATTTTTCCCATACTTGGTTAATATCTGTTAAATCTAAAATATCATCCCATTCGGTTGTATTCAGATCATTATTTACGAGATCATAGTTAATATGTTTAATCGTCTGTATCAATTTTTTGGTATTTACTGGTGTTATTAGCTGTATCTTTGACCAAATTGTAGCATGGTCAGAAATACCGATTGGGGTACGAATATCTGGCTCGGTGAGTAATGACGTGTCGTTAGTTATAACTAAATCTAGAATGGACGGACGCTGGTTTAATCTAAAACGTGTTGGTTCTGTAATCAACTGAAAGAGGCCTTTTTCAATAATCATGTCATGAAAAAGTTGCGCAGAGTTTTTAAGGTTTGTGACATGATTATTTTCAATAGGCCATTTTAAAGTGGGAAAGTTAAAATCTCCAGTTACCAAAATGTTTTGTTTTTCTTCGACCAACTCTGAAATTTTTTTGACCATTGTTCGATCATCTTCAAAGTGTTCTTCAGGGCGATAGATACAGACTAAAGTTAAACATAATTCTTTAGATTTTAGTTTTAAAACAAGAGAATCAGTGATTGTTAAATTAAGAGTTGACTCTTCGATAAAAAATCCTTTGACGTCACCATTTTTTACATATGTACATACACCTCCGCCTCTTCTGCCGTTGCGATCAGATCTGTAGAGCGTGTAACCTTTAATGTTGACAAGTGAGTTAGGAATATCTGGTTTAAGCCATATTTCGGTAATAAAAATAAAAGTCGGTTGATGTAATTGGACAGTAAGGAGAAGTTCATCAAATTTAGCCCTCGAGGAGGAGTCGAGGTTTGTGTAAAGTAAGGACCATTCCGTTAGCTTATTAGTTACTTTTTTGAGTCCGATATTTCGGGGCAACCGTTTTTATATTTGATGGTGAGATTTGTTTCTCCATTTTTGACGCGATTTTCCATTTCCGTGCGCAGGTTGTCCAAGAATTTCATTTGATTCGGAGTTTTGTCATCTGTTATTTTAATACTTCCAGTAACTACTCTAGAACCAACAATTTTGTTTTTATTCCTAAGAATTTTACGAGCTGTAAAATCGTCCGATAACACCACCTTGGTAAGAGGTTTATTATTATTCTTATTTTTGCCTATTAGTCGAGATACGTCCATTATAGTTGCGTTGGGTTCGATCACATTAAGGATTTCACGAACCTTATTGTGATCTTTTTGCTTACATTCATGAGGTGTACCACTGTTAATAGGTAATCCGTGTATTATTAGATTTTTGGATCGACGCATACGCTCAACGGCTTCGCTTATGACTTCCTCCGATTTTATTGCCGAAATAGACCCATTAATTTGACCAATTTTTTCGTCTAATTTTGAAAATATCTCCGCTTTAAAATCAGAAAATAATTTTTGTATGTTTCCTAGCTGTTCTACCTTAGCGGTACAAGAATTGCAGTAAATTTTAATTGAGCGCTTCTTTTGTCGCGTAAGAGTGTCGTTCTGTAGTCCAACGCACGCAAGATGAACACTGCGGGTACAACCATCACACTGATGTTTGAGTGCGCCGTCGGCGACCGCGTTACAAAAATCGCAAACGTTCATTTCGGCTGAGTGGGCGGTGCTTCAATATCGCTGATATGCTATCAATGTTTTGTGTTGGTGTGATAAATATTTGAAATTCTTTTAAAATTCCTAGGTTGTTTTTAACAAAATAGGTACCTTATCGCTAATGCACGGACAACAATTTTTGCACAAATCTAAGAAGACACTAGTAGGCCACTTTCGACTAAACTTTTAATCAATTTACTGAAAATATACTAGGTTAAATTACAAATTTATTGGAGCAGTATAAAATGCGTGTACATACACTTCTTCAAAGATCGCGAATACAACTATACCGATGCGCAGTAGGGTTTGGTAGAAAATATTTATGCGCAGAACTGTTTAATAATACATACGAATTCACAAAAGTGTTCTGGCAAACATATACAAATACACTGCCCAGTAAAAAAGCTTTCCCATTTTTCACGCTCGGAGCTAAAAAATGGAAAAACTTTTTTACTGGGCAGTGTATTTTTACCGTGTAGAGTCGAGTTCGATACTATACTATAAATTAGTATTGTCTACAGGGGGTAAAAAACAGAAACTTTTAAATAAGTAAGTTATTTTACCTCGAAAAAAACTATCACGCAAGCCATGGCGCCAAAAGTCACAGCCGACTTTGCAGCATTATTTATGCTATTTTATGTTTTGTTTTACCAATTTGAAAATGAGACAGTTTTTCTATATATCCATAGGTAAACTCGGCGCATTACCTATCTGAGAAACAAATTGTATCAAGGAAGCTAGGATTAGTGGTTTAAAAATGACATTTAGTGATATTGTTATTACGCATTGTGCTTTTGATAATATTTGACATTTAGATTAAAATAACTGTCATGTTACGTCTTACAAATAATTATAGGAAGTTTTTAAAAAGTGGAAATTTATTAAAAGTTATAATAAAAGTAAGCTTTTTTATTTATAATATGCCATTAAAATAAAATTTTACCCTACCTGAGCTTAAATTATGTTTTTTAAATAAAATTATGAACAGTATGTTAACTCGCCAACAAAATATTTCCACATCGTTTACTGTGAGACCCTTATTGAACACTGTATTATATTGGTTAATTTTTACAAAACATTTCTAGATTGATACTTTAGTTTCCTTTTTAAATATTTTTCTTGTAATTTCTTCTTGCTTTTTAATAATTATTTGGATTTTTTTTAAACGTCAAAATAATGTTTGTATTGACAATAAATTTGAAACTTGGTAAGCAACCTTACATAGGGAATTAAATTTATTCTACCAACCATACAACAAAAAAAAACAAATAAACATCAACTCAGATAGATTCTGCCCGGAGTTTACCATGCATTAACTGTGTTATGCAACAATATGTTAACCCACATAGTAAAATGACAGTAGATTGTTCTATGATAAATGAAGATTAAAATAAATGCTTAATTTTAGGTGTTAGAACACACGAACCGCGGTCGTTTTCTCGCTAGTGTCATATTGTATGTATTAGGATAACTTTTTGTTAGTATGTATCTATATGATTTTAATAAATTAAGAGAACAAAAGAAATAATTTTTTCTTCAAGCGTACTAAAATGTTCATATTTTATAACTGAACACACTAGTTAGAAGTGATCTATTTTTTTACAGTAAAAAAATGAGTTCATTGTTGTACGCCGTAAAAAAAAGTTAGTTAGCAAAACCACCACTGCCGGCAGTACTCTTTGACTTTGATTACAGCCATAATTGTTTGTTTATTATGTAAACAGGTGGTTGACTCGAGATTCTGTGCAAAACCCTTGTGTGAAATTGATTAAAAATGATTGAAGAAGAATATATGGTTTATACACCTACAAATATCTCCGAAATTGTAAATGCTACATTAGACAAGTTACCATCAAAATCACGAAAAGTGTACGATTCAGCCTACAAAAAAATTTTAAAATGAGCTAAGGAAGGTTTAAGTTTATTTCGAAAGGGTTTTATTGGCCTATTTTAATAAAAAAAAACATACTTTATAATAAATAAATTAAATTCAAAAATTAATATTTAAAAAATATATATAGGATGAAGCTTGAAGAAAAAATTGTATGTTTCACTCAGAGGAAAAGTGCTTTTTTTACTCGTCTGTAGTTTCCGGACTCCGCTTTGCGTCGTCCGTAAATTCTACAGACTAGTAAAAAAAAGTTTCACTTTTCCTCTTAGTAAAACAATATACTATTATCATACAGAGAATTACATTTTTCAAAATTGGTCAAAACGACCGAGTGCGAGTATTAACATAAGTTTTTAGGTGCGAGTGTTCTCGGGTTAAGTTTAGCACCCCGTTATCATTTGGGAACACTAAGCATTAAGACCCCCGACTTCTTTAATAATTATTAATTATAATTAAAATATAAACCATATGGGCATCTAGTTTTCACTTGGGAACACTGGTCTTCAAGTTGGAGTATCTTATCATGTTACGCACTTTTAAAATTAGTCGAATTTTTGTCAGCGTGTAGGTTTTTGTTCAAAAACTTGCTTTTGGATTCTAAAAAATTTTTAAAATTGTTTTGTTGCACATATAATTTGTGAGCAAGTAGGTATTTGTTTCGTATTCGTCAAAAGACTTTTTCATATCATACATTTTTTCTTTTCAAAATAAAATTATGTGCAATATAGGGTTAAGGGAAAAGTTCAACAAAATTTGCATTTAATGACGGTCATCTTTTAATGTGGACTAACATATTATTGCATAACACAGTACAAGTATATATTTAAATATTTGATCTATATAAACGAAATTTAAAGGAATTTTCCGTATGTATGCAAATACTATTCAAAATACCAAAAATCCTTTGTTTATTTGTATTTCTATTTTTTTAGTTCACGGTCAATACCATTAAACTTAATGTTTTATATCACTAAAAATACAAATAATGAGTTTGTTAAATTTTTTGGTACATTTTGGTATACAGGTGTACAGTGCGTGCCTAAAATCCGCCCACTCCCCTATAATTTTTTAACTATGGTCTGTTTTATCAAGCAAAATAGTAAATTAAAAATCTCACAATAAATATTTTCAAAACAGATTCGAATATTGAATGTGCGAATACTGAGCAGTTTATTTTATAAAACATGACTATATTCTATACACAAACTTGTACTATTCAATTCAAATTCGGAACACTTCAATGGAGCTCTCTACAACTAGAATTATGAAACAAAAGACGTCTACCCTATCTCTATCTCATTTGTGCTACACTTTCCAGCCAACCAAATAAATACTGTATTTGTTTTTCATACAACAAATACAGTATTTATTTGGTTGGCCGGAAAGTGTAGCAGTGAGAGGCACGTACGAACATAGCTAATGTGAATCTGTAGAATAAGATAATTCTACTAAAATTTAGATGGCGCCAGTAATTGCTTTAATAATGCACTTTTCGCCCGGCCAAGTAAATATTGTATTTGTTCAACAAAGAACAATTACAGAATTTGTTTGGTTGGGTGGAAGTGGGAGTGTATGTATGTCTTCTATCCTTTTTGGGTAGAACTTTTGTCCCTGTCTAATCTAACGGGAGAAATCTCCATTACAAATATTTTTTCAGATTCTAAATGGGGCAAATTGTCGATAGGACGTACCATTTCAAACGGTGTATAAGCCAAGCGTATAAACGGTTCGTTTGGCTTTTACACTTCATAAAGTGTCTAAACTTTTAAAAATATGTCTTGTGGCATATCGTGCACCATTTTTAAGACTACATGCGGTACGTGTTAACGTTGAGCTATCGACTTAGAGTTTGGTACACATAATTTTTGGACAAATCCCTAAAAATCAATTTTTTAAGGGCCACCCTAATGTGACTTTAAATTAAATATTCTATTTTTGTTGCAGTATTTCGTCAAGGAGACACTGGGAAATGCTGGTACGCTGTGATGGCAGGAACCTTAGATGTACGAGTCAATCAACCAGAAACAGAACCAAAAGTAAGCACATATTTTATTTTTCAAGGTCGTAACCCCAAGGTATATTAATTTAAAAGCATTTAAGAGTTAAAATTAATTATTATTATCATTTGATTAAACATTCATAAAAATAATAGAGAAGAAAAGCATATTATATATTATACAGAGCGGTCCAAAAGTCACCCCCCCCCCTCTTAACTTTTGAACCAGTTCAGATATCGACTTCAAATTTCGAACTTTTAAATAAGACAACTTAAACTATCCTTTAGCATATATTTAATACTTTCAGCTCTTAAAATGTGGGCAGGGGGGCATGGGGGCACATTTTTTTAAATGGAAAGGGGGGTCGTGTAATACATCATTTTAAAGCTTATAAAATTCTCCATTTAACTTCATATTTTTAAATTAAAAAAAAAAAATTGGGTTTAAAATGGGGTTGAAACCCATAATGTCAAATTTCCTCTAAAAACAAATAATTTTTTAAAAATGCCTAATTTCATAATAAAAAAATGTTAATTATACTTTTAAACTAATTTTAGTTGACATAAATAAAAATTTATAAAAAAAAAACTTAAAAAATCGAATGTTTTAGCACAAAAAATTAAAAAATCAAAACCTTAAAAAACATTTTTAAAAAATTTAAAAATGTTATTTTAAATAGAGAATTTTATAAGCTTTAAAATGATGTATCACATGACCCCCCTTTCCATTAAAAAAAAAGTCCCCCCATGCCCCCCTGCCCACATTTTAAGAGCTGAAAATATCAAATGTATGCTAAAAAAAAGTTTAAGTTGTCTTATTTAAGAGTTTTAAATTTGAAGTCGATATCTCAACACCTTCAAAAGTTAAAGGAGGGGGGGGGAGACTTTTGGACCGCACTGTATATAGATATTTTTAAAAATTACCTATCTCATATTAGAGAAAACCCACTAACAACAAAAACATTTTTTAATAGAACTATATCTATATAAAATGTTTACATTATTAAAAAAAAAAAATCAATATTTTTATAGAAAAATAAAGGTTTTAGATAAGTAACTTATGTAGTAAACAAGCCGTGAAGATATGTTATGCTACGCATTCCATTATATATTATTTACAGTAAATGGTATATTGCATTTTCCCAAATATATAAAAATAAATTTAAGAAAGATATTTTTTTGAAAAACCTAATAAAAAAATAAAAAAAAATTCAAAAATTTTAATTTTTTTTTTAATTTTCTTTTTGCGAAAAACGCAAAAATTAAAAAAAAATTGAAAATAATAGTTTTTATTTTTAAAAATAATTTAAATAATTTTTTTGTTTTTGGGGGAATTACTTTGAAAAACAATAGGGATGTTTCCCTCATAGAACTTGATTTTTCCTGAAAATTTCGAGTCGATGGGATAATTCGTTCTGGAGTTATCGTGAATTTCTTGTCTAGGACGTTTTTTGATATTTTCGAGAATTTTTTTATTTTTTAAAAAAGTTTAACCCCCCATAACTTTTTTGTTTTGGGGGATTACTTTAAAACACATAGAACTTGATTTTTCCTGAAAATTTCGAGTCGGTCGGATAATTCGTTCTGGAGTTATCGTGTCTACTAAAATCGTGGCATCGGACAGACGGACATTTTCAAAGTTTCTTATTTTTTCATGAAACACATTTGTATCCAATTATTTTTTGTCTAGGTCGTTTTTTGATAATTTTGGGAAATTCGAAATTACCCAGGTAGCAAAATAACATGAAATTCACGTGAAAGTCACGTTAATATGTGACATGTGATGTTAAGATTGTAGTCTCATTTAACAAGAATGTAGCATGGTGGGGATGTCCTAAGTCCGCCCCTAATAACATCACACAATGACATCCCGAAAATAACGTGTTTGTGACATCATAAATCCACATTCCTGTTATATCTAATATCTTATGGATGCCCTTTACTGGTACTTTAATATTTAAATAATATTTTAGGACATTAGCTTTTTCTAAATTAAAACCATTAAAAACGCTATATCCCTATAAAAAAAATCGGATTTAAAATCAATCAGTAATTGAAACAATCACAGATTGAAAAAGATTCTAAATACGAAATTGCAGATTAAGCGGAGAATATATTCCTTTAATCCGTGTCCGTGGTCTTGAGAAGCCCGGCAGAGCCCCCTATCCATTGGAAATCGTATAATGTGTATACAATTTCCTTATAATAATTTACTCTATCAACATCATCTTATATCGATTTTTTTGCTTTGAACGTCGGTGAGAAGCAAAATAACATGACATTCACGTGAAAGCCACGTTAATATGTGACATGCTATATATTCACAGCGTTGCTAAATATTTGTTATTAAATAACATGGTTGTCACGTCACACGTGTTACGTTGCAAATGTGATGTTAAATACATGTTATTTTTCAATATTATGTGATGTTATGATTTAGTTTAAAAATACACCCAAAGGTGATGTCAATTTCTTGTAATATAACATCCCTTGCTACCTGGGTACCGTATAATATTATTCTAGCGCAGACGCTGTCAATAATATAATAAAGAGAAGTTGAAAACTTCGTTTCCAAGGGCTTTGTGAGCAAAACAAACTTTGCGGACACAATCCCAGGCAGCACAAAAAGCCGAAGAATATTCAGAGAACTAAGTGTGCTATTCAACCACGTAGCCACTGGGGGTAATGAAGTTAATTTCTTCGGCCAGATATCAGTATAAAAACAAAAATTTGCATAAAAATAAATTAAGTAGAAATTTTTTTAATAAGTTGTAGGTTACAAATATTGTATTCAAAATCACTAGAGATTCAGTTAAAATCTTTAACCAAAAATCAAATGTATGAGAAAATTTTAAATGAAATTGACTATAAAATAATCTGTTTATGAGGGGGTTTAATTTTTTAAATTTCTAAAAAATTTGCATGTAGCACATATTTAATGTATTTAAATTCGTAGTTACCGACAACTTTCACGGGACAAGAAATTTTGCAAGCGGTATTTTGTTTTTTGCGTAATAAGTTAAAATACACAGTTACGTAAATCCTTATAATTAATAAGATTTTGAGAGATTATATTTGTTTTTTTGAAAAACTAACAATTTTGAAAAAAAAAATCAATAAAAATTTTTCAAAAAAAATGATAATTTTTTAGTTTTAAAAAAAGTTTAACCCCCTATAACTTTTTTGTTTTTAGGGGGATAACTTTCAAAATTAATAGAATTGATCCTTATATCTGGACCACGAAGGTAAACTACACCATGTCAAAAAAACGCAATTGTTCGGGAGAACAATTTTTCCATTTTGTTTTACCTTTAAATGCATGGACATGGTTTTGTTTTCCATTGTATTATTTCCGTTATTTATAGTAACTGGATATATTGCTATGTACCTCTATATAAAGCGAAAAATGCACATCAAGGAAATGGAGATAACTCCATTTCACAAAAAATGGACATGGTATCCTTTACCTCCTTTACCAAAATTTATATCCAAGAATTTTTTTTCTAGGACGATTTCTAAAAATTTGGGAAAATTCGAAACTAACTTATAATACTATTCCAGTATGTAGTGATGTCGAAAATTCGATCACTAATGTTGTGAAGTGATATATAATTCCGTTATAGCCGAGCGGTTAATTATAACTTTTATTATAACTTAGTTAGGTCGGCCATACAATCTTCTATCGTATTTAAAGTATACCCGAGCGGAGAATATACTTAACCACTTATCACTTTATTCGGGAGCGGGTATTCTAGGAGACGGCGCTTTGGAAACAGATAAAACGATTTCTTCTTAACTTAAGAATAATATATTAAATAAATGTGAATAAATTCTTCAAGAACATGAAAGATCAATTCTTACTTCTAATTTCTACTTCTAGGCAAAGCCACTAAGTTCTATTTTCCATTTTATAATAGTTTTCCATTAAATACTTCTAAATTAAAACATTTTATGTTTGAAATCCCAACTATTCGCAATCATTTTCAAATCCCAATTTATTGTCCACATTTTTCTTAGTGTAAATATTAGAACTGGTTCGTATAAGTCATTTAAATAATTTTACAGAATATTTTTCAAAGTTAATTAATATCAGTCAAAATTTCTATCAGTTTTCATACTAACAATGTATAATCTTCGTTTAATTAATTAATTAATTTTGGGATATTTTGATTTGAATTCTTTAGATTTAGTTTGTATTTTGTCCGCGAGATAGAGTAGTATCGTTCGCGGAAGGAATCAGTATTGTAGTATCGGTTGAACTGTCCAATTCGGGACGTTTTCATATATCGATAGATATTGGCTATATCGAACGCCGCTCGGTGACAATCCGTCCGTCAGTTTTGTGCTTATCATTGTGCCTATCCAGTCCTTTCCCGGTAACACAAAGGAGCCAGGAAGAACTGATCGATCAGGAAGAAGACCCGCCGACATCTAAGGTAAATTTGTGTTATTTAATCCCCAGAACCCAATGCGTCCACCTGCATAAAAATCAGTCCACTGCTCGCCGACTAAGCCCGATTATTCAAACAATATTTATAAGTTTCCAAAATTATTTTTATGTCTGATATTACAAGTCTCAAAATTTTTCTAACTTTAAAATCTATTTTTAATTCAAGAATAATTCTCAAAAATTATTTCTCACAGAAACTACATTTTCATTTTTGACACTACTGGATACTTTTTAATTAACCAGACAAAAAACTATTCAAGAATGATCACCTCTAAAATTTGGAGCTCTATTTATTCTCTTCATAAACCCATAAATTAAAATGAGGCATATTTAGGTCACACAAGCTTATGTTTCTGGGTGGGGTCCCCACTACCTAAGTTCGACGATTTTTACTTAGAAGGGTCCGAACAAAACCCGAAAATATCCGATGTTACTACTTGCTTTTAAGAACCAGATCTTATAGGCTATGTATATTAAAATAAAATTTTAGCACCATATAAAATATACGGATCATAACAAGTATAGGCGCTGCACTAAGGAGTATTTAATGATTTTAGCTGGCCAAAATTCGAATTCTTAGAATGGGCCGTACCCCCTTAATTACCTACCCTTATTAATCCTCGATAATGGTCGCCTAATGAGCAATTAATGATTTGGTTATAAAAGCAGAATTTTGAACTATACAGGTTAGTTAAATATCTGATTTATAACTGTGTGGTTCATTTTATTCACGAAAGATTTTAGTGGTGTTCTTTGAAGCTGTGTACAATTGTTTACAAAAGAAGTTTTATAGTGTTATACCATGGATGAATCTATGACAGGTATGTACATTATTTACTCTTACTACCGTTTTGAAATATTAATCACCACAGAAGTTATGTCCCATGAAACTTAGCATTTTTTTAACGAATTTTAAACTAAATTTTGACTTTAAAAGTGAAAAAGTTACAGTGCCTATTGAGACCCAGTTATTTTTTTGAGTTTTTCTGTGAGCTTATACCACTAGCTATTTAAAAATCTTAATTTCACCTGCCCATTACTGCCACCTAAATTCCAATCATGTTCTAAATACATCAAGGTCCAAAGGTGGATTTTTCAACTAAATTTCTTTTTTCTAGCTGGGTCATCAGGAATGCAAACAATCTCTCGTTTGGACTTCTACAACAGTATTCAGCAGCAGCAGGCTCCGAATTTCGACGAAAAAATGGACTTAGCCGATCAACATTTGTTATCAAGAAATCAATACACCGAAGAACTGAAACAAGTATACAAGCGTCAAATGTCGAGGTTGAAAGCTGCTCTTAGACTATAAGAATAAGTGGTCGTCTTCATCAAGAACTCATGATACCGGCCACCCTATCCACTCCATCATCAGCAGGACGACCAAGAAAAAGTTTTGTTGATTCAAGTGAACGATCAAAGAGGAGAAAAACAGAACAGCTCAGGAAAGATGTGGAACCAGAAGCTATTGTTTTTGCAGCTGAAACTTGTTTAACAACAAGTGGCAAAAGAAGTGCTGCAACCGTCCTGAAAGATCTTCAATCATCTCCTAAAAGAGCGGGAAAGTATAAAAAAGCCTACCGCAGCAGCCTTGAACCTACAAAAAAATCATTGACACCGTTACAGGCTCTTTCAATATTTGCTGACGCAGGTCTAACAAAATCTCAATATGAAATCGTTCGTACAAGCGATAAGAAGAAATGGCCCTGCTACAGTATTTTGGCTAAAGAAAAAAAAACATGCTATCCTGATTCTGATTCGTTCACAGTCACAGAAAGTTTAGCTGAAGTAGACTTACAAAGTCTGTTAAACCATACTGCCGAAAGATTGCTATTGTTTTTAGAAGAAGTTATCAAGACTTTAACGGAAAGTGAGCGTAAAAATATGAAACTATATACGAAATGGGGTTGTGATGGCTCCCAGCAGACACAGTTTAATCAAAAGTTTGAGGATGACACTCATTCTGATGCCAGTATATTTCAATGCTCAATGGTTCCACTACAGCTAACTTGTGGAGTAAATAAAAAGGTTATCTGGCAAAACTCTACACCATCATCTCCAAGGTTTTGCAGGCCAATTCGAATTAGGTTTATAAAAGAAACTGCTGATGTAATAGCTGAAGAAATTGCTTACATGGAAAACAAAATTGCAGATCTAAAACCAACTAAACTTCAAGATATAGCAGTAGAACATGTAATGATGTTAACCATGGTGGATGGAAAAGTCTGTAACGCAGCAACCACCACTACATCGACAATGCGATGTTATATTTGTGGAGCAACATCGAAGCAATTTAATGATTTGGACAGAGAATGTGTTGACAAGCAAAGCACCTACAAATTTGGACTGTCAATTCTGCATGCTAGAATACGGTGTTTTGAAAGTCTCCTTCACCTATCATATAAATTGCCTTTGAAAAAATGGCAGAAAAAGCTAAATGAAGATGAGAAGAGACTCATCTCAGATAGAAAGAAAAAAATTCAAGATGAATTCAAGAGCGAAATGGGCATTCTTGTCGACATACCTAAGGCTGGATTTGGGAACACCAATAACGGCAACACAAGCAGGAGATTCGGAAACATCTGCAGCTATCACTGGAGCTGACGTAAGTTTGATTGCTAGAATAAAAATTATCCTACAAGTCCTGATATAGTAGAGAATGCGCTTTTGCCAATTGGACAATTGTCAGAAGAGGCTGCCGAAGCCAGAAACAAACATTTCCGGGAGTACAGACTTAGCTATGCTAGAAAATTTTCTAGAAAAGATTGTAACCAAGATATCATCAATAGGTTATTGTTAACATCCGACCCTCTGTTGTCCAGCCTTGGGAAAAAGAAACACAAACTTACAAAGCCTTTTTCAAAAGAAGCTGTGGAAATGCTGCTTCCTGGAGAAGTCCAAGATTCCGACACTGAAAACAGTGAAAATGAAGAATATTCTGACAATGACGAAGTAGAATCTAATTAAATATCAAAATATATATATGTTATTTACCATAATAAAGTTTGAAAAATAATATCATTTTTATTTCCTCAACTCCTATTGAATGAAAAAAATGTAATCCTTAAAGTACCCATCTTTCCCCTATATTGAACGCCATTGGCTTGGGTTTGTACAAAATGCATATATTTTACAATTTCTTGCCATATGGTAAGGTTTTCCGCCAATAAAAAGACATAAATAATTTTGGCCAGCTAAAATCGTCAAATACTCCTATGTGCGCTGTGAATAGTATAATAATGAATTTATTGTGATTTCGGAAGCTTCCCAAATATTTCTTTAGTCGCGAGTTTAAAGTTGCTGTGTTTGTGTCGTTATCCTAAAGGCGTAGATAGAATACATTCAGTATATTCGGTCTACACTAAAGTTATACCTTAGGGCTTATAAGCTTAAAAATCATGTTAGTTTTAATTTTGGTTAAATGCGTATCAGCTTTTCCTATTTTTTTATATCCAAAATAACTAGTTGTTTGTAACTGAGTTCTTAAAAAATATTATAATACATTCAATAAATTTTCAATCCAAATCCATTTTTTTGAAATTTTTATTTTTCATATTACGATTTTTTAAATATATTTTTTATTGTAATAATGGAAACGAGAAAATACTAATATTTCTTTCTTTTAAATAAAGAAATTTCGTTTGATTTATTTAACAGAAAAACAGAAAAAAAAAACACAAATGGGTAAACGTGTATGCTTTAGGATATATCGATACTTTGGGAGTCTGTTTCATAATTTATAGATATGACTTCCAAGGGATATAACTCGTCATTTTCACTGCGAGTTATTGGTGGTCTGGATAATAGCTAGACATAAAAGCTGTGTTTTATTTTATATTATCAATAAATTTCATTGAATTCAATTTCATTGAAAGAAAGTTACTGAAGCTCCAACCAAAATATTTGTTGTTGTAGGTAAAGGTATTTCATAAAACATGTTGTTTTGTTATTTTTAAATCTCCTTCCTGTAAAAAAATACCATTACAAATGGCAAATTTCAGCTCAAAAAAATAAAATTAGGGTCCGCTCAATTCATTTTAAAATTACAGAAAATTCAAAAATATATACATTTTTTTATAATGCGCCATTTTTTAACCAAATATATCTCGAAACTTCAACTTAAAAAATGAAATTTGGCACCCACCTACTGCAGTATAGTGTAACAAAACATTTTTTTTTTCTACGACTGCTTTAGAATGTAAGCAAATACACACACTTTTCAAACACAGAATGAATCCATTCTAGCTCTAGATACGGTATGAATATTCCGTATCAAGTGTTAGAATGAGCACATGTAGTGCCATCTCTTGTTTATAAAAGTAAAGAAAACTGTAGCAAAATTAGCAAAAATATAAATATTTTACCATGAAATATTGAATAATTTAATGCAATGTAAATTTAAATCTGATATCTGTCACAATAACCTGACATAACTTTCAATTTTTGCATTATAATTTGTAAATATCTGGTAAAATTAAATAAAAATCTTTGATTTGATAAAATTATTAAATAATATTAATTGTTTTATTTAAAAATACGTGTTTTGTTGCATTTACAATATCGAGTCACAAAAAACATGGTTTTTAACCTTATCCGCAGTTTAAAGCCACACAGTGTTTCATATTTGCAGTCGAAGAAAAAGTATAGTCTACAACACGTATGGAATAGTCATTCCGCGGTCGCGGGACCGTCATACTGATAAAATCCATATTTATTTCATAAAACAGTAAATAATTTCTTCTTAGAAACTAAGTAATTACATAACTATTATAGCTTTAACTGGCAACAAACGTTACTTTATAATAATATTTTTTATTATAATTTAAGAAATATGTATTTGTTTCATTTTAGCGGTATAATTTTGACTCACATGTGAGCACATTTCAGGAAATATTACAATTCAGTTAATTATCTCCACTACAAATGCGTAATTTAAGCAGTTGGGGCTGCTCAGATATTACGTTACACTACCTCATTTGAAAATTTAAAAAATAATAATTTTTGTTTTTTTTACTGTTCAAATAAAGAGGGTAGCTGGTTTTATTCATTTTTTTGAGCTAAACGTTCGCACAAAATATTTAAAAAAAAAAATAATTTTTAAATGAAATAGGGTCGGTTGTTGATTTGTCTAGTTTATGTGTGGTTGGTCGCTTTGGATTTTTGTAAGTCGAAAATTTCTAGAAACCCAAACGACTAACCAATAAAACACTAGACAAAGTAGTAACTGATCGAGTGACCCAGCATGCCAAATTTTATTTGTTTAGGCTATAATTTGGTTGTTTAAGTTTTTGTATGATATGTTATACAATATATATTTGATTTAAAAAAATCGTGCCTTATAAAAAAACATAACTTTAATTTCTTTCCATGTTCTTTTAAATTTACCGATAATTTGTCAAATAATTATTTATATGGGTAATTATAATCAGGCATATGGACAATGTCCATTGGACATATTGCATCTTCTAAAAATAAATTTTAATCAAAGATTTATAATCAGCGCTCTCAAAACCCCCTCTATAATATATTTCATTAAATTATACCAATAATTTAATAAAGGTGTCAGCCATATTTGATCTGTCATTTTGTAAAATAATTTTTAGCAAAAGATTCTTAATCAGCGTCCTCATAAAATATCAAATACCGATTTTTGTAAAATTATACCAATATTTACACAGTTTACAGAGTCAGCCATGTTGGACCCGACATTTTGTAAAAATTAATTTAAACCATATGTAGATTCGGAATCAGTATTCCCCAAATCCCCCTAACCGATTTTTGGTAGATTATACCAATATTTTGACAAAAGCGTTAGCCATATTTTTTCGTCATTCTGTAAAAATAAATTTTAAGCAAATATTCCTAATCAGCGCCCTTAAAAATCCTGGTATATTTTTGTTGTTGTTTGGACCAAGTTTTGGGGCTTTGGCTCTTTAAATAAAATGTGTAAATTTACATGCTAAATCAGAGGTAATATGTTGCCAAGTAGGTGCACGTAAAATTTACGAGAATTAACTTGTAATTTTACAATTTTATAGGAATGTTACATGTACGTAATATTCCCATAATTACAAGTTAAATCTCTTAAATTTTACGTGCACCTGCTTGGCAAAATATTACCTCTGATTTAGCATGTAAATTTATACATTTTTTTTACAGTGTAGTACCTAGATAAATATTTTCTTACATTTTCTTTAACTTCTTTAAACATATTACAATTTTAAGTTAAAAGTTAAAACCTTTGAAAAACAACTTAGGTAAAATAGGATAGAGCAGTCTTAAATTAACTTTTACATTTTCTTGAAGTTTTTTGTACGACTATACCTTAAAAAAACAACTTGAATAAAATATTCGCGTGGCCTTTTAAAGAAAACAAATTTACCTCATTGATGTTTGTTTTCTAAGGGTAAACTATACATTATACAAATTCTCTCGACTCAAACAGTTTTTAAAGAATGTTTGTGTAGACCATACAATAAACCGAGTGTTTTTCAAAGGTGACTGGCCCCTATATTTTTTTTTATTCTAAAGTTAACAGAATGAAATTTACAGGGTGTCTATAAGACTATATTGCCTAACGTAGTTATTTTTATCACTTCCGGTTTAACTGGAAACAACCTTTACTTTTGATTTTTAAATGGAATACCCTGTATATTTTTACATATTTGGATTTTCCATTGAATTATGTTTTTGTTAAATTTTGACAGCTTTTTTTTATTTTTATTCTTAAATAAAATTTTGTTTTAATTTTTATTATCTGAAAAGTCATTAATTATATTTATTTTGGATCAAATACTAGTAAAAAAATACGATTTATTAAAAAAATTGTTTACTTTTAATTTTAAACAAAAACAAAACTTGAAAAAACAATTTTTTTGCATTTATTCGATTTTTTGCTTGATTACTTCTATGGCTCGTCAATATTACTAAAATATTTTTTTTTCTCCTTACTAATGATAGGTACCAAAAAGTTAATATTTAGTTTTATAATCTCTTTAAAATAAAAGAAATTTTTAAAAATAATAATACTCTGGCACGGCTATGCTTGTTTTGCGGCATCATCATCATATTTTAATTATCTTCCCAATGAAATTAAAGCGATTAAAAGTATAACACTTTTTAAAACGAAGTTAAAAAAATATTTAAATAATATTGATCCCTATATTATATATTACTCCCTTATATATAAGGGAGTTCTTAGATTATAAGGTTTCTTAGATTTATTAAAATATAACTGACCTTTCTTTAAAATATATGGTATTTTAAAGATGTACTATAAATTCTTTAACATATTGTATCCCTTTTTTATGAAATAAAGTAGTATTCTATTGTATTATATTCAAAGGAACTAGAGTCAGGCCCGTGTAATAACAACAGAGTATTTATATTACTTTACATACTTCTATTATTTTAAAGAGATTGTGAAAATAAATATTAACTTTTTGGTATCATTGTAAATGTAAAAAATAATCTTTATATTGATCTCGACAAGTCATGGACATAATGAAGCAAAATAAAGTAAAGAATTTTTTTAATAAATTGTATTTTTCTACCAATGTTAGACCCAAAATGAATAGATTTAGTCCAGATAAAAAATCTGAAATAAAATTACATCGGCACTTAGTACTACTAAGAGTGCCGATGTATTGAAATCTTCACCAAAAAGTGAAAATCTTTGACCATGTTTTTTTTCAAGTTTAACAACTTCCTGAGTCGAAATCAGTAAAAAAAATTGCGACAAGCGGTTTTTTGAATATTGTTTCTTATCATATTTCAAAGAACTGATTAGATTTTGAGGGTAAACGATTGGGGGTAAGGGGGTAAGAATGGGGTTAAACGCCTATTTTTAGCGTTTTTTGGGTACAGTTAAGTTAATTATTATTTAATTTAGTTAATTTAGTATTTAAATAAAAGATTTTTTTAAATTGCTCAAAAAATGTTATAAACTATTTTTTCCTAAAATAAATCGTTTTTAGCATAACTCATTTATATATAAACCGATTTAAAAAAATTATATTTCAAATGAAAGCTCTTTTTAAGTCCTACAAAAATTGGTAGAATATAACCTTTTGGACATACAGACTTTCAAAATTTAATAAATTATGCAACACGCAGGTGTATTAATGGTTGCCTATTCACACAACTTCCTATTTTATAACGTTTCAAATTAGTGCCTGGTGTCGATGTTTTGAAAAGGTGCTTGCAACTGTTCGACTCGGTTCATCTGGGTTCATCTGGTTTTATTTAAAAAATGACACAAGCTGTCATAATTGTATACTTAGGATAACACACATAGTTTAATGGAGAATCCAAATATGAAAAAATATAGAGAGCGTTCTACTTAAAAATGAAAAGTAGAGGTGGTTTCCGGTTAAACCGGAAGTAAAAAAAATACGTTAGATGATATAATTCCAAATATGGTCTTATAGACACATTCTTTATCTCTGGGTTAAGAAAGTTATATGGGAGAGCCATCTTTGAAAAACACCCGGTATGTTATGGCCTATAAAATTAAAACTTTATGTTTTTATTTTACTTGCCGACGTTTTTGTCAGTTTTTATTAATAAAATGCCTATTCTAAAGGGAAGAGTTTTTACTTCGTTGCGGATATCCAACCGATCTCTTAAGGGAACCGTTTTTTGTATTTGAGGAACGAAACCCTCGAAAGAAAAAATAATTTTTCAGATTTACTACATACTTAGGTTATAATATTATACGTGAGTCATGTTTATATAACTTAAGGCATACCCACAGGCTCACATTAGAACGTAACACACAACAATGCGATGCTGTGATTGGCTTGATGTGCCGCCATGTATCTTGTAAGCCAATCACGGCACCGCATCCTTATGTTTTATGTTCTTATGCAAGCTTCTGGATAGTCATTTACGTATTACCTTATAAGGCAATACATAATAATTAATTGTAAAATTTAGATTTATTAATTAATTGAAAAACTTGGTACATTTTTAAAATTTAGAAAAATATATTTGTAATAATATACTATTTTACTATTCCTTACAACTACTTTTGTTTTGTCAGTCACTTCGGTTTGGACGACTGTGTTAATCAAAACAAAGTAGTTGTAAGGAATAGTAATCTAGATTTAGATTGGAAATCAACGTTATATTTTGATTTAAAATAGAACAAACTTGGGTCTTGTTAACAAGTTGTTACAATTTCCCTTGAAGTATATATTCAACTATTCAAGACCCTTGCCCTTTCGACATGGTAAACAAATATACATGGAAAATGTGCCTAATATAATATTAATAATGGCTTTTCCGGGCAGTTTTATGCCTAATAAAAACCCAACGTGCTGGTTATTTTCTATGGTCGGGCAGGAACTAGCAACTTAAAATCTATGAGACAAATTCACAGGTCTCATATGCTTTGTTAAGAAATTTTAATGTTTTGTTGTTTAACAAATAATTTGTTATTTTAGTGTTAATGTAAAAATACATAGATCTATGTATTTTTACATTATAAATAACAAAAAAATCACATATATTAAGTATATGACAAAAAGGTCTAGATACCTATATAACAAAAAGAATTTCAATGTAAAATCTTAACAGCTTAGTTTAAATGCTTTGTTTTTAAAAGAATACAGTTTATTTATTTTTATTTGTTCTCTTTAGTGAAAAAATGTGTTTTATAACAGTGTGGGTTGTAACATAAATCTTAATCTACAAGCGTCATTTTAGCCCGTCTCGAAAGGGTTTAGGGTCAGGCAAAACATCCTTGTAACAATGTTTCCCGCAAACCTACACATTCTCCAACATCAATGTATCAAATAAGAATCACATGCTTTATTTAAGTTTGAAATAGCAAGGGAGTTTCTTATAAAATATCAAATATAACGTTCAGGTAACTTAGATAATTAGGCTTTCACAGTTAGTCATATTTTTAGGACTAGTAGTTTCGGGTTTTATTATTAACATTGAGAAAAATGTGGACAGTAAATTGGGTTTTGAAAATGATTGTGAATAGTTGAAAACAATTTAGCACAAAAGTTCATAAAAACTTTTTATCGTAATTTTTTTATTATCTCGTACTTTTTTTACTATTGCTCAAACTTGCATTTCGTACAAAAATGAACAGAACGATTTATAATTTCTGGTTTTAAATTGATAGATTTATTTAAAAAAAAATAGTTATTTTTGTATTAGGAGCGCAAAATGACTGATTTCTGCTTGAGCATGGAATTTTCTGAACCCGAAAGCAGATATGACGTTTTGCGCTCGTAATACAAACAACGTATTTTTTTCACCACCAGCCTAAAACTACATCTTTATTACTGTTCTTTTCATTAGTAGAAATATTATTTTTCTACGACTGCTTTAGAATGTAAGCAAATAAACACACTTTTCAAACACAGAATGAATCCATTCTAGCTCTAGATACGGTATGAATATTCCGCTAGCGCGCTCATCCCGCAATTTGACGCAGGTCAAAAATATTAAACTTCTCTCACTTGGTAAATAATATACTATTATACGATCTAAAATAAATAAATAAGTTTCCGGCAGTAATTGAAAAAGTTGGAATAAAGCCAACGAAACGTCGGCAGTTTTAGTAAAAAAAACGTTTTTTAATATAAATAACCCTAATCCAGCCATCTACTATCTAATATTATTGTTGGGTTACCAAACCAAGCTTAAATTTATACTCCTGAATGAAGTAAACTAAGAAATCAAATATATAAGATGGTTTTTTTACAAGAAGTAAACAACTGTTATGGAGAAGAAACCAATTAAAAAGTTAAAACATAATTGTTACATTTTTTGTAGTGTGCCTTTTGAAGAAGTTAGAATAAAGCCAACGAAACGTCGGCAGTTTTAGTAAAAAAACGTTTTTTAATATAACTCTAATTCAGCCATCTACTATCTAATATTATTGTTGGGTTACCAAACCAAGCTTAAATTTATACTCCTGGATGAAGTAAACGAAGAAATCAAATATATTTGTTTTTGTAGAAATGTCAACTTAAATTAAATTGTAGAAAAAAAGGTTTATGGATAAAATCAGGTGAGTCTAAAAGTTTGGTTCAGCTCACAGTGAAAATCTAAATAAAATTCTAAATACAATTTTTTTTTCATTTTTCTTTCTATAAGGTAGGTATGCAATTTTAAATTAAATTCTTTACTGTTTTGCACTTAATAATATTTCGGTATATAAATCATGCCGAGCTTTGGTAAATAATAATTCATATATTCATGAAGTTTTCTATTCTTTGGCCTTTAATAAAAGAATAGTGCATTATCATATTTTATCAGATGCCAGACAACGCAGTTTTTTATTTATTTAGCGGCGAATAAAAATTTATAGATCATAAAAACATTAATCTAACCCTTTCGCTCCCGTAGGGACATATACAGCCTGTTCCAGAACTCGCGTACAGAAATTTGAGGGTAAATTAAAAACCCTAATAAAAATAAAAATATGAAAAAAATGTCAAAAAAATCCATCTTAGTTCAATTCCAAAATAAGAACGCTTTAAGTAGACCAATACTGTTGCTGATGTTAAATTACCTTTAAAAGTTGAATTTGTAACTATGGAAGCAAATTTAATTATTGCAGGTATTGCACATATTCTGTAGGTGGACATGGTGATTAATGTGACATAAATATTTATTAATGTCAAAAAACCACATATTTGATAGCCTCTGTTTTGTTAAAGTATAATAACCTAAACAGATTATAAAGTTGAAAGTCTCAAACAATCCACGCGTCAATACTTAAAATGCAACCATAGTTACTAATAAGTAAGTAAGTAGGGAAAAACTTTGTAGGTAATTTAACATCAGCAACAGGATTGGTCAGGTTAAATAGCTTCCTTTTTAATTAGTATTGAAGATGGATTTTTTTTGAAATTTTTTTCATATTTTCCAGAGGGTTTTTAATATACCCTTAAATTTCTGTACGCGAGTTCTGGAACAGGCTGTATGTCCCAGCAGATGTTCAAAAACTCCTATAGCCAAAAAAGAAAATTTAAAATGTAAATAACAGGGACATTTAAGTATTTTACACTTAATATCGAGTGATATTAATACCTAACCCTCTGCCACAGACCCGGCGTAAATTTTACGCCTCGATAGTATGCAATTTGTAATTTCTCTAAAAAAAAACATTTTTTATTTATTAAAAAATAAAAACTTAATTGACTTAATTCCCGGCAAAACGAAAGTGAAAAAAAAAGGACTCCAATTTGTGCCATTTAAAAAAATTAAATTATAAAGTACCAAATTTTGTTTCTTACATAAAATTTAAATTTTTTTTCCCATATTTAGCAAATACATCAGATTTTGTTAATAAAAACATAAATCTTGTATGTTTAACATTATTAATAATAAATAAAAAAAGTAATAAAAACATGCTGCTGCCAACAAAATAATACTTTCTTCTATAGGCCTAGGTTCATTAAAATAAAAAAACAAAAAAAAAATAAAAAAAAATCATTTTTTTTTTATTTTCACAAGAAATTTCCTTTTTCGTAAAACGAAAAATAAATTGAAAAAAAATATGCTTTTGAAAAAAATTGTTTTTACCCCATTTACCTCAAACCGATTTTTACGAAAAACAATCCCAGCCTATTGCAGGTGAAACTGTCAACACATTTCAGGGTGGATGCGAGTTCTGTTGAGGACCGTGCTTCGGAGGGCACGTTAAGATGGCGGTCCCGTCAATTAGGCCATAGCAGCGAAAAACGACGTTAAATGATTAAAAACAAACAAACAAACAAAAAAACAAATCCCAGCCTAGAACTTTGGATAATCAACCTGTGGTCCAAATTTGAAGGTTTTAGCACGAAGCGTTCTCGAGTTATTGTGGTCACAAATTTCCCGGACACACAGACCGACATACCGACGGACCGACAGACAGATTTTTTTTTCTGGTGGCGAAAATCAGGTGATTCTAATAATTGTTTTAACAAAATTTTGAAAGTAGGTATTTTGGGCTGAAATTTCCATGTGCATAAGTATACACAACTATAAAGGGGACCACCCTTGGCGAGGCCTATAGACTTAATTGAAGAAAATGAAAACGCATTTATAACGTTTTTCCCGAAATAGACTGGATTCAATTGTGTTACATGGAAAATTACCAATTCGATCTAGTAAACATACACATATAAATGCAAAATAGGTTTATCTGATCTGCTTGCCAATTCTGTTGTCTATTTTGACATCGAATCAGCTTGATAACAAGCCATGAAGATATGTCCCTAATGCTCCGTATCCCCTAGTATTCTCTTCACAGTATATTGTGTTTTTAAAAGTTAGAAGAACTAAATGACTGTACCCAACAAAAAAAAAACACTTCATAAATTAAAGAATCCTTAATTTGGTATAACAGTATAATGTGTAGTATATTTTAATATAATAAAAAAACCTTGACCCTTAAAAATCACATTTTTTTTAAATAGAATCTATAATTTATTTGAGGCGTATATATATTTACAGTATTATTAATTTGAGCCATTGCGCCTCAATGATTATTTATATGGATAAAAAATCTAAAACAGAAAATAAAATTAAAATGTTCTTATCAGGCGCACCTATTTCTAGATGCGCTGGTAAGGTATTGCGTTTAAAATAATACTTATCTGCTATATCTTTTTTACCTAAAAAACATTATTAGTCAGTACCTTACCAAAGTTAAAAAAAATACATTTATTAAAAATTCTTTATTTTGGCAAAATTTTTAAACTTCGGTAAGGTATTGACTAATAATATTTTTTAGGTATACAGTGCTTGCATTAAGTCTGGAATCACCCGAATAACTTTTTAGTTACAAGTAAAATACAAAAATCCTCAGACAGGTCGATTTATATTTTTAATTCTGCAAATTTTGGTCTAAAAAAAGTTATCAAAATTGGCACCCCTTTGCACGCTCACCCCCCAACTTTTTTTTTCAAATAGCAACCTACCCCTTGTGATACATCATTGGAAAGGTAATTTAATAAGCTTTCCAACAGTGTATGATAAAGCCTAATTTGTTAAAGGGTCTATTAAAAAACGCATGTTTTATTTAAACATTGTTTGTGTGAAATATTACGCATAATATGGTAATTGTTGCCCTATTTCCTACTTGGCACCTTCCTGAGAATCTAAATAAGGTTGTTTTAAACTTATTGTAATACTTTATACCCTGTTGAAAAATGCAATTTTTTTTCTTTTTATTGACCAATTTTATGTTTACTATTTAATCGATTTTAATCCCGTTTTTTTACTCTCCACTGTCAAAGAGCTGAAGGACATCAATTTGAACATTTATAGTGAACTAAAGTTATACTTTACATGTCTTTATAATAAACTAAATTGTGCATTTTATCATTAGCCCTTTACCAAATTAGGCTTTATTATACACCGTTGGAAAGCTTATTAAATTACCTTTCCAACGAAGTGTCACAAGGGGTAGGTTGCTATTTGAAAAAAAAAAGTTGGGTGGTGAGGGTGCAAGGGGGTGCAAATTTTAATAACTTTTATTACGCCATAATTTGCAAAATTAAAAATAAAAATCGACCTATCCGAGGTTTTTTGTGTTTTACTTGTAACTAAAAAGTTAATCGGGTGATTCCAGACTTAATGCACGCACTGTAGAAGATATAGCAGATAAGTATTATTTTAAACGCAATACCTTACCAGCGCATGTAGAAATAAGTGCGCCTGATAAGAACATTTTAATTTTATTTTCTTTTAGATTTTTTATAAATAATCATTGAGGCGAAATGGCTCAAATTAATAATACTGTAAACATTTTTTTTTTGGTTTTTAACTATTTTTTTTTTGCTTGAAAACCTAATCTGTTTTCTAAAAACGAAAAAAAAATAAACAAAAGAAAGAATACATTTTTGTAACTTAATTTCCCCTTAAAAGCTTTTTTATATTCCTCACCCAATTAAGGGTTGAAAAGCATAATATTTTCTGATACGTCGAAAGTTTTTATTATATTAAATTAATTATTCATTCATTGATTCATAGATTCGTTGGTTCGTTGATTCGTTGTTTCGTTAATTCGTTCGATATGCATTCTTTACTACTGCCCTTTTACTACTAAAACCACCTAAATCATCAGGTGAAGTTCGCAAAGGACTCATCTGGGGAAACTGTAACGATCATTTTCCTCATCAAATTTTCCTGCAGTAATACTGTTTTGCTTTGTCATAACGTACAAAGCGGTCGGTAATTTTAGAAAATAAAACTGCTCAAATAAGTCAAATGGTTCAACAGAAATTCAGTTTATTGTGTCTCCTGAAAAATTTTAATTTTCAGAGATAAGCCCTTTTCGTATTTACAATTGAATTATTCTTATAAACGGTTTATCCCTTTGTTGCCTGACTAATCGAAAATACGATTATTTCACAATTTTTTTTTTGCTCCAAGTGATTAGAATATGTGAATTTGCATAAATAAATTTTTTGAGATTTTTTTGGAAAAGCTTTCCAAAAAATATTGAGGTGAGTACGTGGAAGAAAGTAGGCAAATTAAAGCAGTCGGTCCATCCCCTTAAAAAAAACAAGTCATTTTGTAGATTTATGAACGTCCCCGCAGGTGAATAATAATTCCTTACTTACCAAAACTTCACACAAGTAAATTAAAAAAAAAATACAAAAAAAAACAAACCAACTTACTATAAAAACGCCAACTGTCACTGCACGACTATAAAAATCATGATATTCTGTTGTATAGTGTTGCCCTCTTGCTGTGAATAGGTTACATCAACTATTCAAAGAGGACTTGAGAGTACCGGTTGGCTATAAGAAGCTTTCAAAGTAATAGGGAATTAATATGACTTAACAAAAAACCGCTACTTCAGAGTACCGTCCGTCAACAAAGGGTTATAATAAACCACAAATTATTTACAGTAGGGGTGACCGGGGCTAGTTGTCGCAGGGGTAAGTTGTCGAAGTGCTTATATCTTAAAAAGTAAAATATTTTTCTGCGCCAAACCAAGATTAACCGCTGCGTTACAACAGTGCCATTTATCATTTGTAAACTTAAATGCAATAAATTAAAAGAACATCCAGATAAACCTAAAAATGTAAAAATTAAAGAGCCCAGTAATTTTTTTGTGGTAAATATTTTTTCTTATTGTTACTGATTTAAAGCATTAAGATAAGAGAATTTTATGTATAATAATAGTTTAAGGTGTATATTATTTGTTGATATTGTAATTTAGGAGTGTTTATTCGTCAATTAGAAAGTACTTGATACATAACGTAAAATTGACCACTGGGGCTAGTTGTCGCATTTGGTTTGGGGCTAGTTGTCGCATGATCTGGAGATATGTTCATGGTATAACATTTCCTTTTTGGCATTTTTTTATTCAAAACTGTATAAAAAAAGTGATACTTTGTCGAATAGCAAATAAATTCGTTTATTAAATTATATTAAATTAAAAAAAAATCAAAAAAATATTATTTAATTATAAAGTTGGAAATTTTGGCACAAAAGTAAAAAGTTAGATAACAATCAGCTTGTGGGGAGGCACATGTCTTATTAGTTATTTATAATTTTTATAAATGCCTTTATATTTCTTCAAAAAAATATACTCGAAGTGCCGCGACAACGTGCCCCGTGATGGGGCACGTTGTCGCAATTTTCAAGCCTTCACAAATAAAAACATAACTCTAATACCCTATAAATTTTTTCATGTTTTTTCTTTAAATAATGTTACTGAAATATGAAGCTAAAATTACCATTCGGTCAATTAAAAAAAAATACAAAAATAAAGGAAAAAACTGACTTTGAATGAAAAGTGGACAATTAGCCCTGGTCACCCCTACATTAATATAATCATTGACTAATAATGACTTATTAGTCAATGATATAACTTTGTATTAGCAAATTCTAAGTTAAATAAAACCTAAAAATAATTAATCTTAAAAATAACAAAAATGGCGTATACGACTCTGTAACTTTGCCCCCCATTAGGTTAACTTGATTATTTCATTTCATTAATATTTTAATAAATAAATAAAACCAAATTTTATTATCGTAACTATAACATACTAGTATGAAGAGTGTTGTTTAAATGACGTCATAGTTAGTTGGTAAAGTAGGACCCTATTATAACTAAATCTTTTTCGAGGTTAAATAGTTGATAGAGTTGTTTATTTTGCGATATTTCATATTGAGAACCAAAAATGAGGTCTACAAGGAAAAATTTAGGCTTGTCCTAACTTTGCAAGAACATTTTTGCATAAAGCTTCTTCTTCTTCTTCTCTTTATTTTTGGCATAAAGCTTATAAAATACTTTTAATTAACTCACTTATTATAGGTACCTACATTATCCACGAATGATTTGTGACGATTATTTAAAATTATTTCAGTTTAATCCGTTCTTGCACAAAAAAGTGCCTGGCAAAACAATCTTACAAATATTTTTAACGTCTGGGTAGGGTACGTGGTTACTACGAATAGTTAGTGTGACGTCATTGTTTCTTGTATTTAAGCAATAAAATGTGTGTAGTATGCTATTCTTTATACTAGTATTTTATAGTTACGATAATAAAATTTATTTTAAGTTATTGTAACAACTTTAGTGACACGAGGTAATTTTTAAAAATATTGAGATTGCAAATACACGGAAAAAAATTAGTGGGCTCTGCGCTATACATTATAAGATATTTGGTAACAGTGGCAAATTATAGTGATTTAAGCTATAGATTATAAGGGACACAATAACTAATAATGTTAAAAATAAATTGGAAACGATTATATATATTACAGACACGATTATATTTATTACAGGCACTATTATATTTTTACAGAAATTTTATTATATTATAAAAATTATTAGCACGGACAATAATTAAATCTATTTAAGCCATAAATGCCATACTATTTGTTATATTTTATTATTCACTAAACAATTAAAGTATTTCATATAAATTTTTACACTGACTGCCATAATTGTAAGAGAAAGCCTTGTATTTATATAATAAGCGATTATAATTTGCTTGGTATGTGTGTTATAGCGCTCCTAGCTATAATTTTTTTTTCCGTGTATGAATTACTACCACCGGGTGGGTGGGTGCACTCCCACCTTGAAAGAGAATTTGATTAGGTGTAGTGCGTTAAACTGTATAATCGCCTCATTTCTTTTTATCGATGTAATTATGAATCTTAAGCTTTAAAAGACAAATATTTGCATTTAAATACGTCTAAACAAAAATTTACTAGAAGGTACCGAAAATTGAACTTAATAGAGTTCGATTTCCTTTTTAAAAATTACAGTATCCATAAAATTTAATTGTATTTGAATTAAGTACTGAAAATAGTAGAGAAAAAGTAATCAATCCAAATTTCATTTACATCAAACAAGTATGATAATCTAAATTGAGTTAGCGTTCTTGTCTTAAATTTAATTACATTTTGATAGAATGGAATTTTCAATCGAGAAGGCTTCAACCTTTACAGAAATCTCGTTATTATTATACTCTTCGCACCTCTAGAGTAGGCAAGACCAATTTTTTTTTGAAAATTTTTAGCTAACTCAATTTAGATTAAAGTCCAAACGCACTACACCTACTTAACTTTTCTCTCAAGGTGGGGGTGCACCCACCCGGAGGTAGTAATTCATATTTGCAATCTCAATATTTTTAAAAATTGCCTCAGGTCACTAAAGTTGTTACAATAACTTAATTATTGACTAAAATATTAATAAAATGAAATAATCAAGTTAACTTAATGGAGGTCAAAGTTACGGAGTCGTATACGTCATTTTTGTCATTTTTAAGATTTAATATGTTTAGGTTTTATTTAACTTAGAATTTGCTAATACAAAGTTATATCATTGACTAATAAGTCATTATTAGTCAATGGTTATATTAATGTACTGTAAATAATTTGTGGTTTATAACAATAACCGAATTATAAATTCGAAAAGGGCTCATCTCCGAAAATTAAAATTTTTCAGGAGACACGAAAAAACTGAATTTCTGTTGAACCATTTGACTTATTTGAGCAGTTTTTTTTCTAAAATTACCGACCGCCTTGTACGTTATGACAAAGCAAAATAGTATTAAAAAAGTCCTTTTCGAACTTCACCTGAAGACAGGTGGTTTTAGTAGTAAAACGGCTTTAGTAAAGAACGCATATTATTGAAAATAACAAAAATGCTCTTAAAAATAAAAAAAAAATACAAAAATAATGTTTTTATTAAAAGTCTTCTTCGACGTCCAACTGTGATGCCGCTTCTGTCAACCACTGCAGAGATGAGAACTTTTCGACATTTATTTTAGAAAGTCACGTGACTTTCACCACTATGATTATAAGCTGTTATATAGAATATCGGTCTATATGAGTAGGTACACGAAAAAAGAACAGAAAAGTCAATTTTGAAAAACACCCGAGATGAGATGAAAAATATGTTTTTTTAATATTTTCGATTGAAGAATTTGGACAAAAAAAATGGCAAAAAGTAACCAAAATCATTTAAATGATTAATTTGACATAAAAATATGTTTTTTAATTTTTTAATATTTTCCATTGAAGATTTTATTATTATTAAAATATTAAAAAAATAAAAAACATATTTGTTATGCCTTGCTGATCATTTAAAGCTGAAATACACAATAAAATAATTTTGGTCACATTTTTACCGTTTTTTTTCCTTTTTACTCTAAATTCTTCAATGTAAAACATTTAAAAAAATTAAAAAACATATTTTTTACATCTTACTAATCATTTAAAGTTGAAATACACAATAAAATAATGGTCACTTTTTTCCCGTTTCGTGGCATAGTGCGGCTGTAGAGTAAAATCCAGACGTATAGGGGTTAAACTGAGCTTAGATTCGGTTTCAGCGGGCGAAAATACATAGGAATATTATGGTCCTATCCATAGGGCAGACTACTTTTTTCGTGGGCCTGTGTAATCCTGACCTACGCAACCCCGAGAGCCCCGTCGTTTTGACCTGTCACAACATATTAACTTTAGTAATAATAACTAGATCTATTTTCATGAATGATGTGTCAAAAACTTTGTCTTGATACGAGACTTGTCTGTAATAGATTTCTAATAGAATAATGGAATAATATTTTTCTACGACTGCTTTAGAATGCAAGCAAATACACACACTTGTCAAACGCATAATGAATACATTCTAGCTCTAGATACGGTATGAATATTCCGTATCAAGTGTTAGATAGAGCACATGTAGGGCCATCTCTTGTTCATAAAAGTAAAGAAAACTGTAGCAAAATTAGCAAAAATATATATTTTTTACCATTAAATATTGAATAATTTAATGCAATTTAAGTTATGCGTTAAAATTACATAAAGTTTATTAGTTTTTCTTAATATTTGACCAGTTTTTTATCAATTATCAAAAAGTAAAAAAAAATAAAACTGCTCCATCTATTGTTAAATATTTAAACCTGATATCTGTCACAACAATTTGACATAACCTTCAATTTTTGCATTATAATTTTTAAATATGTGCTAAAATTAAATAAAAATATTTTTGTACTAATTTGATAAAATTATTAAATAACATTAATTGCTTTATTTAAAAATATGTTGCACTTACAATGGCGAGTCACAAAAAACATGGTTTTTAACCTTGTCCGCAGTTTAAAGCCATACACTGTTTCATATTTGCAGTCGAAGAAAAAGTATAGTCTAAAACACGTATGGAATAGTCATTCCACGCTCGCGAGACCGTCATACTCGCCTACCGGCTCGTATGAAAAACTTTCCGCTCGCGCGGAATATTGTCTATTCCATACTAGTTATAGAATATATATTAGAATAATGAAATAATATTTAGAATAAAAGAATAATATTTAAAAATAATTAAAAACTATATAAAAACAAAAAAACAACTATTGAAAAAATTTCAAAAGAAAGAAGTGGTTTATCATATATACATATAAGATAATAAACGAAAAAAAAAAATGTCTGATATAAACCGCCATACTTATAAATTTAATAATATAATAATTAAGTAACAAACGATTTGTGTTTACAACAAAATTTCAAAAAAAAAAAATAAATCGGTGTAATTTTTACATTTTTAACATTTGTTTTTATTTTTTTAATCTTGTTCGTCGCAAATCTCGTCGTTAACTGAAATTTTGGGATTGTGAAGAGAATTCCATAGAAGTTGAAGCATTATACATCTTAGCACCCGTTTAGGTGTCGGGATAATCGGTAGAAGTGCGGTCACGCTATCCCAAATTCCTGGCAGTTAAGGAAACAATATTGAAGATGCGGTTATGAAATGTATCAGTTATAATTTGTCAGTTAAAGAACAGTACAGTACAGTAAAAGTCCAAAAATACACTGCCCAGTAAACCAGCTATCTCGAATGAGCTAGAATACTTTTTCATAAAAAAAGGTATGTCCAGAAACAATTTATTACATTTTGGGGAGAGGGGAGGTGATGGAAAAAATGATAATAACAGAAAACGGTTAACACACGAGTAACATACAAAGCTTTATCCAATAATTGGCTTAGAAATTCATATTTTTATTAAAAGTTTTAATGACATTTACAAGAAAATTTGATAAGTGACAGTTGAGTGGGTAAAATAAATATTTATCCAATCCATAAAGTAAAAGCCACATGTGGGTTATTATTGAGTTTCTTTATTTAAAATAAATATAGTAATTGTCTTATTATCTGTACGTATTAGATAAATATTATTTATTATTGTTTTTCGTAGAAATAAACAAAATGTTAGGTTAGTTCATTCGCAAACTTCAACTGTTTACAGACAAGGCGGATGTTTCGCCATCTATGAGGTATAACCAAAAGCTAAGAAACAGGTTAGATGTGAATTCATTTCTAACCTTGGTTAAAAATGAAAAGCTTTTTTAACTTTAAAAGAAGTAAACAAACATGACAGATTTTGTAACTTTTTGTAATGCGTATAAAAGGCGTTTTTCTTTATGCTTGGGAATAAATAATATTATACATTTGGCCCTGCCCCCCTTCCTTTCCACCGCCATATATCAAGTTTTTTGAGTTATCGACCAGTCGCTGAAATTGAATAATAAAGATTTTTGCCAAATTTTTTGGCCAAACTTTATTTGGGGTATTTTTTTGGATAACATTTTTGTTGAGCAAATATGAGCTTCTTTCTTTTTAGTGATTAAATATTCTAATAAATATACCGTCCGATTATAAAGTGCCGAACACTTTTTAATGCAAAACTGGCATTAGCGATGAGTAAAATGCAAGAAAGCTGTGTGCGTTTTACTGGCCACCGAGCTGTTGTACGTAGCAATCACATGGGCTTGTCGCGCACAACTCTAACAGAGGAGTGTCTTCAAACGAAGAGTATCTTCTTTTCAAACTGTTCGGCACTTTATAATCGCACTGTATATTTTATATAAAAGTTTTAATCACTTTAAAATTTCCAGCTATTATAGCTAAGCTATAGAAACCTGTCAACATATGTTCGACGTAACTTTTATATGGGCATAATACTTTTATATGTGGAAATGATATGCTGATATGTTCTACTTGAACTTTCGAACTTTAAGAGTTTTGCATTAAAATGAATAAAATATGTGATGGCTAAACGTGAAGAAAGAGTTATATAAAACCACCGGATTGATATTTGTAACATGCTTTTTTTTCTGTTATTTATAAATTGAAAAAAAGGGAAAAAGCAAAACAAGGTGTAGGGTTCTTTTCCATGAATAAAATTCAATAACTCAATATTAACCAATAATTACTTATTTTCTTGAATTTAAAATATTATATATCGTCGTGTTACTTTCCTAACCTCTTATTTTCAGAAAATTATTTTTCATTTCGTTGTACTAATTATATCTGTTGCATAATGGATGTTATGCAAAGAATTTGTTAATTTTAATGGAGTTGGGCTGGACACGTCGCCCGTATGTTAGATAAACATTTTACTATACTGCCTTCCTAAGGGGAAAGGTCCTATCTGTATATGTTAAACCTATGTAGATAGGACCTTTCAGCTTAGCACAGCAGTAAAGGCGTCATAGAGCTATAAAAAATATTTTGATCGGACTGAAAACAACTGAATTTTAGGGGGTGTCCATGGAGTGAAACTCACCGGGTATACTTAAACAAGTTGTTTTAAAAATAGGGGTACTACGTGCAAAAATATAAAACTTGGTCCGGAAATAAGCCCTAAGGGAGCTAATCCGTTTAAAATAAATAGTCAAAGGTTACTAGAAAACATATTAACTGATTCTTCTTCTGTACCCTTCATTTCAATTTAATTAAATAAAACTTTTTTATTTTCAATGTTTATGAAACAAAGTCTTTTTCGTTTGGGTTTACATTTCTGGATTCAATTTATTAATATATTTGCCTAAAGCAGTATTTCGTTTACTTTAACCCTCCGTTAGGACGGTCCAAAAATCCTAAAATTCCGGTACACTGATATGATATAGATATGATATGATATAGCCTAGCGAAACAGGGGGATAAAAAACATGTTTAAAAAGCAATTTTTTATTTTATTATTTTTTTTTTTGTTTATAATACTTTTTATATAAGTTATTTTTATTTTTTTTAATAAGAATCATTTCGTAAAACATATTTTTTTATTTTCAAACAAACATTAATGACTAAAAAAATAAAAATACAATTTTCACTGGAACTAGGACTAAAAAAAAACTTAAAATATTATTGATTTAATATATAAAATAAATATTTAAATAGTTTTTGATCAAAAATTTAAAAAAATAATCCCTATCCATCGCTTTACATTCATCCCAAATTCGCGTAGTGTTCCATACAAATCAAGTATCTATAGATAAATATATTTTATTTTTACATCGGCACTTAGTGCTACTAAGAGTGCAGATGTATTGAAATCTTCGTCGAAAAGTCAAAATCTTTGACCACGTTTTTTTCACATTTCTCGACGTTTTAGACCATTCTGAGTCGAAATCAGTAAAAAAAATTTTTGCGTCCGTCTGTCTGTCTGTCTGTCGCTAAAAATAGGAGTTTGGCTCTTTTGCTGGGTGTAAACTCTCTAACTCCATTTCTACATGAGATATCGACTTGCGGTTTTTTGCATATTATTTCTTATCGTATTCCAGAGAGCTGATTGGGGGTAAGGGAGTAAAAATAGGGTAAAACTCCTATTTTTAGCGTTTTTTGTTTATAATTAAGGCAATTATTATTGTTTATAATTAAGGCAATTATTATTGTATTTGGTTAATTTAGCACTTATATAAAAGATAATTTTAAATTGGTCAAAAATGTTATAAACAACGTTTTCCTGAAACGCATTTTTTTCGAGATATTGGCGCTTAAAGCAGTAAAAGGTTTTTTTAGCATATCTCACACATTTATAACCCGATTTCAAAAAAATATATTTTAAATAAAAGCTCTTTTTAAGCCCTATAAAAAATGTTATATACAGTTTTTTGCTAGAATATAATGTTTTAAAGATACAGAATTTAAAATCAAACAAAACATCTAGTTTTAAATTTGCAAACTAGATGGCTCTAGTATACAATAGTGCCGATGTTTTGACAGGGTGCTTGCAACGCTTCATCTAGTTGTATATTAAAAGTACGCTAAAAACACAAACATATATATCGCACTCTGAAAACTAAAAAGTCACAACCCATTTTTTTTTTCAATTTTGAGTTTTGACGGTTTAGTTTTTAGTGTGGGATATATTTATATAAAAATATATATCAAATCTGTATAAAATATGTTTATAGTTCTTGACTAATTGTTTATAAAAATTTCAATAGACACATACAATTTACCTGAAAAATTTGTAATGGATCCGGTATGAATTGACCCGTACAAAGCTTTAAATGCAACAGAATTATGATTGATTATTACCAGACTTTACTAAATAGTCTCTTTTAAAGGTATTTTTCTATTTTGCGACTCTTATAAGCTCATAATCACACGCATTAAGCGTATAGGCCCATAAGAGGTCTCTACTTTTTTTTCTGTTGGGTTGGCAACATACAAAAGCCTATCTCTTGACGTTTTGCGTGCAAATGTCAATGTCGATTTAAAGTTTAATTTTTTACAAAATTTTGTGTTTGGGTTATTTTTTACCGTCTTAAAATTGTGAACTGGTTAATTGCAGTGAAAAAAGAAGAGATGACTGTAAAATATATCAAAATATCATTTGTTCTTAGAATTTTAAACATAGTGTAAACTTTAATGCCAACCCAAAACAAAAATCCCTAAATCAGTCATCAATTTAAATGTTTTTTAAATTTTAGAGCAAAATAGAAAAAATTGTATAAAGCACTAGTTTCATAACACCTTTTTAGAGCACCGCCGCAAGCGGCTCGTTTTCTAAACTTGTACTCGTGCGCTAAAAACGTATGTTATGAAACTAGTACTTTAATATACTATAAAAAGAAAGTGTTGAGCACTTTGTGCAATTTTAAGATACACAATTTTAATGGCGTTGGGGTTTGTCATACCCCACCGTACCAACGGAGGGTTAATAAAGTTGTTAGTCTTTGTACTGAACACAGATAAAAATAATATCTTATTCAAAATTAATATCATTTAAGACCCAATGTTAACTTTGTACACGCAATTGATGCTAGATTTTTTTTTTTAATCAAGTTGTAAAGAAAATTGCACACCAAAAAACAGATAAAGTGGCTTAAAAGTTTGTAAACACAAGTATGTTAATTACTTCAATCAAATGTTCTGTTTGATCAAGTTAAACTGCTTGGTTTAAATAATACCCAATAATTACACAGGCACACAAAAAAATACACTGCCCAGTAAAAGAGCTTTCCTACTTTTCACCTTCGTGCGTGAAATGGATTTTTATTATCAGATTCACTTTCAGCAACCTCAAAAAGTTCAATATACCAATTTTCACGAAAACTACCCCCGCCTCACTGTGCGGTGGTAGGACAATTTAAATTAACTTCAAATTAACCCATTTCTCAGAACAGAACAGAAATAATTTTTTTCTATACATCGATTCTATAAGACGTAAGGATGATTTTGACAAAAAATTAAAAAAAAATCTATTGACCACTTTTTCTTATTTAAGCGAAAACCTCGTATTAGGGTGGTTCTTAAAATGCGAAAATTCGAAATGTTAACGGGCTACCCCCTCATTTTATTATTCCCTTTAAAAAAATGCCTCGGGACAAATTTTGCCAAAATCGAATCATTCCTAGAAGTCGCTACCATCAAAATAAGATTTTTTTTTGTAAAATCCATATATTTTTTATACAATTATTGACTTTTGTATTATATGTAGATAAATTTTGGCTTAAAATAATTTAGGGTAATAGCTTAATAAAAGTCATATTCATAAGCGGCATAGGGGTCAAGTGGCCCAACCCCTAACCATCGAAATACCAATTTTTTATAATTTTAACAAATTTTGGTTGAATTTTCGCGCTGTAAATGTCAAAAAGTCGTGTCAATATAAAATTTTTATAATATTTCAGATAGATATAGGTGGGAAGCAATAAAAAAATATATATTTGAAGCAAACCAACTTAAGAATTATAAGTGAAATCTTGCAAGGAAAGAAAAAATTATTTATAAAATTATAAAAAATTAATATTTCGATGCTTAGGAGGTGGGCCACATGACCCCACATGCCACCTATGACTTTTATTAAGCAACTAACCTGGATTATTTATTCATATATAATAAAAAATCAATAATTTAAAAAAAAATATGGATTTTACAAAAGAAAAGTTTTTTTGCTGGTAGCGACCTCTAGGCATGGTTCGATTTTAACAAAATTTGGCCGTAATTATTCTTTTATACTGAATAATAAAATGTCCTATAAGAAAAAACAGAAACGTCTCCAAGGGCTTTGAGATGATTTTAGTGGGCTTTCTAAGGAACTATGGAACACACAATTTTAAATGAAAAAGTTGTATATAATTCAAAACCAAATAACTTTTTTAATATTATGTTTTTTTATTTTATGTATTTACAATTTAATTTATGAGAAAATTGGCTTTAGATTACGTTTGTGTTGTGATTTTTTTTTGTTTTAGTCAAATTATGACTAAGTGTTTTTAATTTTTTGAATTTTACATTATTTTGGTTAACTGTTATTTTTTTTTCAATAAAGTTTATTATAAAAATTTTATTGTTATATTTTATTAAGGTATTATATACTTAATTAAAGGAAATTAAACTTGGAAAAGTTCAAAAATGTTATTTTTTTTTCTAAATATAGGACTTTTCTTGTTGGGGTATGTCATACCCCACAACACTTTCCATGTGATTTTTTCCACCACATTGACGAAGGGTTAAATTCGTTTTCAGCACACAAAAATACAGAAAAATTTTTTTTCAACTATAAAAAAAGCTTTACCACTAGCGAGAATTTTTAGACGAATAAAAAAAAGGTGCCCGCCACTGCAAATTTTCCAACTTTACCGCTCAAACGGTCTTCGCCTCTACAATACTCCCACTTGTACCACTCCATTTTCCCAACTAGTAAATTTAATGACTACACACAAAAGAAGCTCATCATTTACCCAACATTGTAAAGTATCCTACCTACTCCATAATTTTTCTAACTGAATAGTAGATTTTCCCAACTCGACCATGGTTGGTGGGAGGGGAGAATAGCAAGGTTCCTGTAGTAAACTTTGGAAGGATGCCCGGGCCACATCTGCAGCTCAGTGACCTGAGCTACTCCGCCCCTGATAATAACTGTTATAGATGAGTTCCAGCAAAGTTTAGCACTAGCTAATATACGTATAAGATCTTTGCGAAATTAATTTATATTAATTGCAAATCACAGGATTTATCACAGAGAATATTAACCTAATCTCTGGCACAGTCTAAACTTATATTACACTAATATTATTTGCGAGATATTATTTGGTATAACATTTACATTCAAATGCAATTACATGTGCCATTTGGCATTAATTAGATTATAGCTATATTGAGATTATACTGCACAAGACAAATATTCACGCATTTGAGGGTTAAAATCAAATCACTATACCCGATAGGGTTTTACGAGTCGTGAAATCGAGTTTTGTCGATATGTCTAGTCTCGATTTAATTTTAAATGTAAAAATCAAGATAAGAAGAAAGTCACGCCCAACGTCTCACACAGGTAAAAAATTCCAAAAAAACGGAAAAAAAAATCATGAAGCTTCGAAAGTTGAATATTTATAAACCTTATAGTGTCCTCTAAATGATGTATATACATTTTTTTGAAAATGTTTGCGGTCTTGCTTAAAAAATTAAATTTAAGTGGAACATTGCATATACAATATCTTACACTTAATTTTTTTTAGGGCTGTATTTTTTAAATATTAAAATATAGTACAAATATGGGGTATTAAATCATAGAAAGGTATTATCTCCCGGCCAAGAGCCAAAAAATCCCCCAAAAAGGGGCCGCTTCCGACACGGCCCCTAAACCCTCCGGATCAGGGCCACCACCCCCCGCCCCGGCCCCTTCCGGCTTAATAAACCAACCTTCCGGTTTAATTAACCAACCCGCCGCCAAACCCCCAACCCCCGACCAAGAAGCCCAAAAAGGCCCAAAAATCCTCCCCATCATAATCCGAGCCCCTGAAAAGTGGCTAGCCCTATCGAGCTATTTTAATTCGCAAAGAATTAACATTTTACACGCGAAGAACACCACCGACGGTGTTCAAATTCGCACTCAGACTAGTGACGACTTCCGCAAAGTCACGAAACACCTTGATACGGAGAAAATTCCGTATCACAGCTTCACCCTCCCGGAAGACAAGGCGATTCACGCCGTAATCCGGGGAATCCCCACTCAAATAGCCGTAAAAGACGTCGCAGCCGCTCTCATCGAGCGAGGGTACACCCCCACGTCAGTCGCCAGAATGACGCGTACCAAAGACAAAACCCCCATGCCACTAGTCCTAGTCATCCTTCCTAAGGTGACCGGACATCAACACCCTATATTTAAAGAAACTAGGCTTCTACACCTAGTAATCAAGGTCGAAAGCCAGACTTATAAGCCAAAATTCCGGCAATGCCACAAATGCCAGCTATTCGGTCACTCCCAGGCCAATTGCAGAGCTACAGCCAAATGCGTCAAATGCGCAAAAGACCATCACACAAAAACATGTGACAAACCCCGCAACACAGACGCTAAATGCGCAAACTGCCTTGGCCCTCACCCAGCCAACTATCACAAATGCCCAAAACACCCTTCTAACAACCTCCCAACCGGCTTAAAGGTCCCCCCAACCCAAAAATTCACCCCTGGCACCTCCTATGCCCAAAAGGCAGCCAACGCCACCCCCCAACAACCCAAAGCGGCCCCAGGCCCCAGCGCCAACCCCCCAAATATTTTTGATCAAACCCAAATTTCAAAAATACACTCATTCATCCAAGAATTCGCCAGCTTCATGCAGGCTTTCAGTACCCTCCAATTGCCCAGCCTAGGACCCCAAAATGTATAGACAAGTGAAACCCAGAGCCCTTAAAATCGTCACCTGGAACGCTGATGTCCTCTCAACCAAAAAACCGGAGTTCATAGAATTTCTTCACGACAATCAAATCGATATAGCCCTCGTCCAAGAGACTGGTCTTAAACCACATCATAGGGGTACCATACCCAACTATTCCTGTTACCGTAACGATAGACTCCTGGATCGTAAAGGAGGCACAGCAATTTATATTAAAAAACATTTGTCCCACGATCTTTTACACGCCCCCCCACACAAAGCGATCAAGTCGAAACTACCTCCATCTTCGTCAATATGCACGACAACTCCAAATTCAGGATCGTGTCCTGTTATAAACCCCCCAATAGGGAAATTAGACCCGCCGACATCGAAGGCTACTTCAATGACAACCACCCAACAATCCTAGCCGGAGACTTGAATTGCAAACATGCCCTTTGGCACTCTAGAACAACTACGGCCAATGGCCGTAGGCTTAACGATATTTTACAACGTAACCATATAATGGTTACCGCACCTGATTCCCCAACCCATTATGGCCTCGGCCTTCCTGACGTCCTTGACATCGTTTTGTATAAAAACACGACGCTAAACATTAATATAGAATTAAAACACGAATTAAGCTCAGATCACCTCCCAATCATTATCACGGCAGGAGGCATACCAACCGCAAACCACACTAAAAAGACAGTATACGATTTCGCACTCATATCCCAACTCCTAGAAACCAAAACCACAATCAGTCCTATAAACACCGTCCAAGAACTAGATACCGCCGTAGTCAATCTCACCCAAGTCATTAAATCCGCAATGGATGAAGCCAAACTAACTAAAAATGTAGAAATTAAAAACCCGCAAGACCTTCCTCGAGATCTCAAAGACTTAATCAGAGAGAAAAACCGCCTTCTACGTAGAGCGCGCACTCTTCAAGACCCTCACATTAAACGCCAAGCGAACAGACTTACCCAGGAAGTCAAAGACCGACTAAACATCCTAGCAAACTCCCGATGGGAGGGAAAACTAAAATCCCTAAACCCCCAGGATAGATCCCTTTGGAAAATGGCCAAAACCCTATCCCTCGATCACCAAAAAGGCTTCCCCCCAATACACGGCCTAAGAGGAGTCGTCTACTCCACCCCCGAAAAAGCCGAAGCATTTGCTGACACAATGCAAGATCAATTCAAACCAAACCCCCCAATTCCTGACCCCGTACCAGAAACCGACTCTGAACCCGATTCTGACGACTCTGACTACGAACAACTCACGCACGAAAGAGAAATAAAGCACACCTACGATAGAATCACAACCCAAGTCGAAAACGACATTATCACCCCCACAACCCCCGAGGAAATCAAAAGTATCATCAAAAATCTCCCAAAAAGAAAAGCCCCCGGCCCAGACCAAATACCGAACAAAATCTTAAAAATTCTCCCCCGCAAAACCATCATGGCCATCGTTAACATTATTAACGCAATGCTCAGACTGCGACATTTTCCAAAGTCCTGGAAAAACGCAGATGTAATAGTAATCAAAAAACCCGGTCAAAATCCGACCTTTCCCCAAAGTTATCGCCCCATAAGCCTCCTATCCTCCCTGGGCAAAATAGCCGAGAAAGTCATCTTAACCAGACTCCAAACTTTAGTTGAAGAGCTCAATCTCCTACCAAACGAGCAATTCGGTTTCCGAAGCAGACACTCCACAGTCCACCAGGTGGCTCGCCTGGTAGACTCAATTACAGATGGATTAAATAGGCGCGAAGCCGCGGGACTGATCCTCCTGGACATCGCAAAAGCCTTTGATAAAGTCTGGCACATAGGTCTTGTAGTCAAACTTCATCTTCTCGGCCTCCCCCTAGGCATCACCAAGCCCATAGCCTCCTTCCTCGAAGGCAGAGACTTTCAAATCAAAATAGGCGACTCTAAGTCCAGCACTCGCCCCATCGAAGCTGGCGTTCCACAAGGCTCCCCACTATCCCCCCTTCTGTACAATCTCTTCACCGCAGATATCCCAAAAACACAGGCTACTGAAATAGCCCTGTTCGCCGACGATACCGGCATACTAGCAAAAGCTAAAAACCCCCAGCGCATCCATACCGCCCTCCAGCGCCAAATGGATGCCCTAATAAAATGGTTCTCCAAATGGAAAATCAAAGTAAACGCTAACAAAACAAAAGGCATTCTAATCTCTAGGATTAGAAGAGGCCCACCCCAACCCATTCAGATAAACGGCCAAGCCATTAACTGGGAAAACCATGCCAAATACCTTGGCATTACCCTATCCAAAAATCTTACGTGGGATCAGCACGTCCAAAATACCCTCCAAATAGCAAACACCCGCCTCTCCAAACTCTACCCTCTTATAGGGAGAAAGAGCCCCCTATCAATTAAAAACAAACTTCTACTTTACAACCAAACTCTAAAGCCAGTACTCCTCTATGGAGCACCAGCCTGGAACAAAATCACCCTTAAAAAAACGCTCTCAGCCAAACTTCAGGCCTTTCAAAACAAGGTACTCAGAATATGCATTGATGCCCCCTGGTTCATGCGGAACAACCAAATTCACAGAGATCTCGACATGCCCCTCCTAAAAACGGAAATCATCCGATACAGTAAGTCTTTTATACAAGACAATTTAGACCACCCAAACCCCCTCATCTCAAATTTTCTAGATTACGATCATGAAATCCACTACACTTACAAAAAGATCAAAAATGTCCTCAACCAGTAATGGTGCCCACAAACACAGGACAGGTGCATCTCCAGCACCAGTGAACTAGTTTCACTCCCCACACACCTCCCTCCAATCCCTACTCCATCCCCCCAAATCCCCCTCCCACCTTCCTCGTCGCAACACCAAAAAATTCATGACAGATGCAAATCAGCATCAGTGAGCAGAGACTCACTCCCCCAATTATCCATTCAAATTAATTCAAATTTTAGATAAATGAGCCATAGGCACTGAGCCTGTCTCTTAAAGACCAAACAAATTACAGATGATGGTATTATCTCCATGTCATGACGCGTCCGGACGCGTCAGGTATAAAAATTTAAATTTTTGGAAAAAATTCAGATTTGATTTCTTTTGTATATTTTTAGGTTTTAAACAATGAAATAAACCTAAACAATATAAAACTACTAAAATATTCAAATTTTTCAATTTTTTTAAATGGCGTTTTTTTTTATTTTAGTTTTTTTAACAGCCGAATTTGAGGTTGAAAAAAAAACTTTTTCGGTCAATTATGTAACTTTTTAAAACGAATTTGAATCTAAATAAAAACCACCCCCATTCCATTTAAAATTTTTAAGTTACCCCCTCTCACACCTAAGGGTGTGGATGAAAAAAAATCTGCTTTGATAAAAAGGTGTCCCCCTTGATATTGAAGCTTAGTACCCAATTTCAAAAACCTATCTTATACGGTTTCTGAGATATCGACGGTTAACCGTTTAAATGCATATAAATCATTTAGAGGACACTACAAGATTTATAAATATTCAACTTTCGACGCCTCATGATTTTTTTTCCGTTTTTTTGGATTTTTTTACCTGTGTGCGTCGTCGAGATTCGTAAATCTAGACCAAGAATCAAGACTTATGACTCAACTTTTGATTTTTTTTTTGTATTTTTAATGCAGCTACCACTTAAAAGTTTTAAGTGTTTCCTATACATTTTATATTTTATTAATCTACAAGCTACTTGTTAATGCACCTCTATCGCATAGCAAAGCAGAATTTAGCATTTATCCCGTAGGTAACGTTAACATAGGTTTTGTTTTTATAAATATAATCACACTAAGGGTCAGTTTTTCAATGTGCAGCTAAAAGGAGGATCTCTGGAAACTGCGATTTTTGGCCTCGCTGTGGAACTTTTCTGACCCTTGTAAGATTATTGTTTGGGTCCTCAGCAAATAGAAAATGACCACAATTTTTCCCAGAAGCAAAGGGAATATTGCTTAAATGCACAGTGAACTTAAAAAACAAGAAATCGGTCAAAAATATGAAATTTTTGCATACGACTATTTTTTATACCGCTGATTACGAAGATGATAATAAAAATTGTAAAAAAAAAACAAATCCCGCGTCATTAAAGTGGTAAAATTTGGTTTGCAAGTTTCTTATGATGACATAGGTTTGTATCCATACATGGCATTGTAAATATGGCAAAAGAAGTTTATTAAACAAACCGAGGTGCCAAAATACCTGACCAAAAACCTAAACTAAAAACTTATATTACTTGTGTCACTTGCGTAATCAAGAAGAATATTTTACTTCCCCAATCGTTAAAATCGGAGATTTGTATATATTTTTGATTTGTTTGTTTTTTTGTTCACACCTCTAGCGCAAACTACTAGACCGATTTTGACGTTCGAGGCAGCAAAAGATTTGTCATTTTAAATTTTGAACTAATGGGCATGGTTCCACACATAAGTTAACACAAGAAACCTGCAAACCAAAGGAGGGTGTGTAAAAAATGCCGTATTTTGACTACAAATGTAACCTCTAAATGATGTCCAGTTATTTTCTTTAGGGTCTGCTGAAAAAATGGTCTTGTTTCCACAGAATGGCGGGAAATATTTTTAAAATAGCAAAATGGGTGCTGATACGCTGAAAAGTGTTGCCAATTTTTAACTAATAAAAACTTAAATACAAAAAATATATAACATAAAAATATTGCTTAGGGCACCATGTGTTCAATACTAACAATATTCATTACAGACAACAACGCACAATGGTTAAAATTCATTCTTAAAGGCTATTTACTTCTGCCTTTTAAAATATGTTATTTTTATGTAACTACTATTTTTTATACCATTACCAAAGATAGGTACCAGCATAAAAAAAGCCGTATACAATTTCAAAACATGCTTATTTAATTTAAAAATTAACGCAATTCGTACTTTAAATTGGGTATGGCAAATAAACTGAATAAATGAATAAATAATAAGAACAAGATATGTAATGTTAAGCACTCTATTATATTCACAGTGGATGCATATTTCATTTTCCCAAATACGCAAGTTAAAATAATTTAAACCTCAAAATAAAAAATTGCTGCCAAAAAAAACTAAGAAAATTAGATTTTTTTTCTCAAAATATAAAAAAAAAATAAAAAAAATAATTTTTTCGAAAAAAAAATATTTTTTTAATTTTTTAAAAAATAAATGTTTTAAATTTTTTTCGTTTTTCGAAAAAAATAATTTAGAAGTATATTTTTTTTTGTTTTCATAAACTTAGGCGTACTGTTACAGTAGACTGCCTACAGGGCAAGTATTCTTTTGTTGGCAGCTTATTTGGGATAAGCAGGGCCGTAGCTATGGGGAGTATGGGGGGGGGGGAGCCTCCCCCCCACCTATCTTGAAATCAAAAAAAGTTGCATATTTCATGGATTAAAAACATAAAAGTTGCATATTTCATGGATTAAAAATATAAAAGTTGCATATTTTTTCTAGGGTGGGACCTTTTTTTTTTAGTCATGAACTTTTTTTTGAGTTTTGAGAAAGGGTGGGACTTTTTTTTTTTTAGTCATAAACTTTTTTTGACGAGGGAAAAAGTTGTGTTTTTAGGCTAAAAAAGTTGCAATTTTGTTGGCACCGTCGAAATAAATAAAAATGTAAAGAAGTTTTTAAGGTTAATTAATAAGTAGAATACATATACTTGCCAAAATTACCGAGAAAAAAATCCATCAATAAACGTCTTTTACTAACCTTCTATTTAAAGCACTTCCTTAGCACAAACCTTAAAAATTCACACTTACGTTGTTCACACGAAAGTGGTAATAGTCTACTGCCCAGGGGCAGGAAATATGTTCTTCGCATTTAAAGTATAATATTTAGCAATATTGCGACTTTCTTAAAAAAAATAGTTTGATTAAGGTACCAATGGAGATATTTTTTATATAAACGAAAATATCACTCCAGTGCCAATAATTAGCGGAGTGCCAACGATTGGGGTTTTACTCTACATATTAAGTATAAAACATATTTTTTACAGTGTAAAACTAGCACTGGAGCAGTAACATCAAACAGACGCGACTTTAGATATTTTTATAGGTACAACTAGATGAAACGTTGCAAGCACCCTGTCAAAACATCGGCACTATTGTACACTAGAGCCATCTAGTTTGCAAATTTCAAAGTAGGTGTTTTGTTTGATTTTTTCTGTATCTTTAAAACATTATATTCTAGCAAAAAACTGTATATAACATTTTTTATAGGGCTTAAAAATAGCTTTTATTTAAAATATAATTTTTTGAAATCGGGTTATAAAGATGTGAGATATGCTAAAAAACCTTTTACTGCTTTAAACGCCAATATCTCGAAAACAATGCGTTTTAGGAAAACGTTGTTTATAACATTTTTTGACCAATTTAAAATTATCTTTTATATAAGTGCTAAATTAACCAAATACAATAATAATTGCCTTAATTAAAAAACAAAAAACGCTAAACATAGGAGTTTTACCCTATTTTTACCCCATTACCCCCAATCGTTTACCCCCAAAATCTAATCAGCTCTTTGGAATACGATAAGAAACAAAATGCAAAAAACCGCAAGTCGATATCTCATGTAGAAATGGAGTTAGAGAGTTTACACCCAGACAGACAGACGGACGCAAAATTTTTTTTACTGATTTCGACTCAGAATAGTCTAAAACGTCGAGAAATATGAAAAAAAAAACGTGGACAAAGATTTTGACTTTTCAGTGAAGATTTTAATACATCGGCACTCTTAGTAGCACTAAGTGTCGATGTAAAACCACCAATACCTAAGCTAGTATCACTTATGATATTACCCCTGAAAATATCACTCCAGTGCCAATAATTAGCGGAGTGCCAACGATTGGGGTTTTACCCTACATATTAAGTATAAAACATATTTTTTACAGTGTAAAACTAGCACTGGAGCAGTAACATCAAACAGACGCGACCTTAGATATTTTTATAGGTACAACTAGATGAAACGTTGCAAGCACCCTGTCAAAACATCGGCACTATTGTACACTAGAGCCATCTAGTTTGCAAATTTCAAACTAGGTGTTTTGTTTGATTTTAAATTCTGTATCTTTAAAACATTATATTCTAGCAAAAAACTGTATATAACATTTTTTATAGGGCTTAAAAATAGCTTTTATTTAAAATATAATTTTTTGAAATCGGGTTATAAAGATGTGAGATATGCTAAAAAACCTTTTACTGCTTTAAACGCCAATATCTCGAAAACAATGCGTTTTAGGAAAACGTTGTTTATAACATTTTTTGACCAATTTAAAATTATCTTTTATATAAGTGCTAAATTAACCAAATACAATAATAATTGCCTTAATTAAAAAACAAAAAACGCTAAACATAGGAGTTTTACCCTATTTTTACCCCATTACCCCCAATCGTTTACCCCCAAAATCTAATCAGCTCTTTGGAATACGATAAGAAACAAAATGCAAAAAACCGCAAGTCGATATCTCATGTAGAAATGAAGTTAGAGAGTTTACACCCAGACAGACAGACGGACGCAAAATTTTTTTTACTGATTTCGACTCAGAATAGTCTAAAACGTCGAGAAATATGAAAAAAAAAACGTGGACAAAGATTTTGACTTTTCAGTGAAGATTTTAATACATCGGCACTCTTAGTAGCACTAAGTGCCGATGTAAAACCACCAATACCTAAGCTAGTATCACTTATGATATTACCCCTGAAAATATCACTCCAGTGCCAATAATTAGCGGAGTGCCAACGATTGGGGGTTTTACCCTACATATTAAGTATAAAACATATTTTTTGTAGTGTAAAACTAGCACTGGTGCAATAACATCAAACAGACGCGACCTTAGATATTTTTATAGGTACAATAACACCAACAATAACATTATGCAGGCAGCCATCCATCCGATAGTTTACACGAAGAAATTCTTTAGTAGGCTACGGAAAATAATCGGTAGCGCTTGTTTTTCCACAAGTCTGTTCGGAAAATTACCAGTGCGTATCCGCAAAATAATTAGTGCATAGTGCGTTTTCGGTTATTAATTATTGGGTAAAATCTAGTTTATTTATAATAATTATAACTAAATTAGTTATAATTAAAAAATAATTACACAGGCCCACAAAAAAATAAAAGTGGTCTGCGTGATATCCATATGTATATCCATATGTATTTTCGCCTGCTGAAACCAAATCTGACCTCAGTTAAGCCCCTACACGTCTCGACTTTTCTCTACAGCCGCACTATGCTACCAAACGGAAAAAAAAGTGACCAAAATTATATTATAGTGTATTTCAACTTTAAATGATTGATAAGACATAAAAATATGTTTTTTTTTAGCTTTTAAATATTTTGCATTGAAGAATTTAGATCAAAAAGAAAAAAAACGGAAAAAAATTACCAAAAAAATATTTTATAGTGTATTTCAACTTTTAAAATGTGTTTTTTAATTTTTTAAATATTTTAATAACAAAAAAAATTCAATGGAAAATATTAAAAAATTAAAAAATATATATATATGTCTTACCAATCATTTAAAGTGAAATGAAATACCCAATAAAATAATTTTGGTCACTTTTTTCCCATTTGGTAGCACAGTGCGGCTGTAGAGAAAAATCCAGACATGTAGCGGCTAAACTGAGTTCAGATTCGGTTTCAGCCGGAGAAAATACATATGGATATCATGGTTCTATCTATGGCGCAGACCACTTTTATTTTTTTGTGGGCCTGTGTTATTAATCAATAAAATTAAAGATGACAAATAAAAGAAAACTGTAACTGTGGCTAAACGTTGGTTTACATAATAATTATAACTAACTGTTAACAATTAATAAGGTATTTATTTAGAACTTTATTAACTACATATGAGGAGCAACTTTTCAAAACGCATTTTGTCCAATTTGGACAAAATTGAGTTTGAAGTTTGTCCACAAATGTAGTTGGATCAAAACGCATAATGTTATATTGCCGCTAGGGGGCGACAATTTCGAACAAAACAGCTTATATGGAGGTGTCAATTTTCTTTCTTATAACCTGCAATTCAGCATTATGTCCAATTTTAATCAAAACAAAACGAATTTTATACATTGTGACGAAACAAAACGCATTAAGTCCAAACATTTCTTAGATTTTTCCAGTCTTTCTGATAAATCTTGATTAAAATGAGATAACTTATTACGTTTAGATGTTAGTTTCTATCAGAAAAACTCGCTGTCCTAAAAAAATATATGCGATTTGAAAAGTTTCTCCTCATTTATACAAGAATAAGTTCTTATTCATCTTGATTAGTCAATTATTAAACTACTACCCTACTAATTCCATAAAAAAGAATAATATCTAGTCTCTGGCAAGTTCCCATTTTTCAGATACGCTGTTTCGGAATTTACAATGTTTGTCACTTTTCATTTCATTGGTTTAAACCTCGGTTTAAACTTACCTTATTTCTAGTTAGCAAGATATCTGGAGGCTTTGGCTAGAGGACTAGTTCCTACAGTCATCTTGCTAGCTAGTTAGTAGGTAGTGTAAATTATTGGGTAAATCAACATTCATTGGTCACTTTCTCAAATTAATAGTGTGATAGTTCAGTTTAATTTAAGCATAAACCCACACTAATTAAATTTATTGGTTATAGAATTATTGTTACCAATAGTAGAATTATTGATGGATTATAATATTAACCTCTAGCCATCTCGCTCGGACTCAAAGTCCGCAGACATACAATTTCTGCATATTTTTTTAAACTGCCTCACTTCCGCAAGCTTTTAGCTATAGCAGCTTCTGCAAATAAGCTCCCAGTTAAAACGCGAAAGTTTTTGATTGGGTTTGTAGCATCGTATTTTTAGTTTTTATTTAATTTTCCATTATTATTTAGCAAAAATAAAAATAATACAAAATGCGAGTATGGTAATAATTAAGCTTAATCTTTCGGCACTCGAGCCAATAATTATTGGTGCGAGTGCAGAAAGGTATTAACCTTATAAGGTTCGCTGCTATTTTTTAGTTCGATTTTAAAAAACACCCAGTTTTCTTGTTCAATTAACTTATAATGTAGATATCAATTTAAAACCAAAAGTAAAATAGTCTATCGGGTTAAAAATGCAAAAAATTAAAATTTTTGAAAATTAAAATTTTGAAAATTAAAATTTTAAAAATATTTAATTTTTTTTAATTTTATCGAAACTTATTTTTGTTTTTTTTTCCATATGAGTAAAAGTTTGTTTTAGAGATTGCATTATAGATACACTAAAAAATCCGTGCCATATATGGGACAGTATGCGGTCAAAGGTTTTAATCGGATATTCCATTTAAAAGTTATAAGGTACAAACAGACGGAAAGACAGACCGACATTTTTTGAAACCTACTTTTTCATATGAGGATTGTTCGAACAAAAGCTAACATTTCCACTTTTTGACTTGTTACAGAATCGTACGTAAATCTATGAACTACACATTCTAGTTGAATTTAGCGTATCAAATAGAAATGACTCCCCGAGAAAAACCGAGTCCAAATGTCAATTTTCGAACAAAAATGAACATTTCCAGTCCTTTATGTTAAAAAGAAGTGGAAATGTTCCTTTTGGTTTGAAAATTATAAAAACGTTTCTGTAGTTCTAACAAAAAGTGACATTTCACTATTTAATACTTGGCTGGATATCCCAAGCAGATAAATCCAAAATCTTCAAAGAAAAAGAATTTAATGTTTCATAATGACAGAGAATGATAACAATGAAAAGGTAACATTTCCAAATTTCAAACTCAGTTCTCTCCATTAATACAAAATTTTCTAAATGGTCAAAACAGTGATTGTTAGGTATCTTTTTCAATGTATATTTCTGTAATAACATAATAAAAAAAAACACTTTTAATCATATTTTAGTGATTTCAAAAAAAAAAGCAACGATAGAAATGTTACCTTTTGTTCGAACACTCCTCATATATTCTCGACGTTTTGTGAAATTCTAATTCCGAAAACGCAAAAAAATGGGTAGATTTCAATAACGGGTATAATCACTCAGAAAGTTACTTTTTAAAATAAGATTCTTAGTATAAAGATTAAATTCATAAATTAAAGGCAGTTTATCAAGTTATATACTTATGTGCATAAAATAGTCTTAATTTATGGTGAAATGTGTAAAGTTTACCATTCCTAATTAAACTCGAATAACTCCTGTTGCTTCTCCTGATTTACTTAATTAAATATCTAAAATACCTGAAATATAAATTTCCTAAACCTACTTTATGGCTGTTTGGAAGTAATATTACTAAATGCTGTTGATAATGTAAGCCTTTAATAGGCTTACATTATCAACAAAGTTTCAAGTATTTCCAATTCGCAATTATAGCGCAATTCGCGGCTCTAAAACAAGTAGAGTTTGGTGGATAATTTTGAAGAACAGTGCCGTACTGAACAAAAAATATCCAACCGTGATCATAAACACTGTTAGGAATTACAATGCTTTAACAGGACCGCACAAGAGAACTTGTGATTTGTTTTATAAATATAAACATATTAATATATCGCTTGGTTTGGCTTGTATGTATGTATGTATAATAGGCTTACATTATCAACAAAGTTTCAAGTATTTCCAATTCACAATTATAGCGCGATTCGCGGCTCTAAAGCAAGTAGAGTTTGGTGGATAATTTTGAAGAACAGTGCCGTACTGAACAAAAAATATCCAACCGTGATCATAAACACTGTTAGGAATTACAATGCTTTAACAGGACCGCACAAGAGAACTTGTGATTTGTTTTATAAATATAAACATATTAATATATCGCTTGGTTTGGCTTGTATGTATGTATGTATAATAGGCTTACATTATCAACAAAGTTTCAAGTATTTCCAATTCACAATTATAGCGCGATTCGCGGCTCTGAAGCAAGTAGAGTTTGGTGGATAATTTTGAAGAACAGTGCCGTACTGAACAAAAAATATCCAACCGTGATCATAAACACGGGAGCCGGTCTTTCGTTCGCAAAAAATAACTTTAAATAACATCGCAAATTTCAATTTTGTAAGAACAAAACATCGTATTGACATTAATTCGCGAACCAAACCTTCGCGAATCATATATCGCATAAAAATTAGTTCGCGGGCCATAACTTCGCAGAATGCTAATTTTTTAATGATAATATTTCTTGTTCTTTTTATATAAAATATAGAAAAAATCTTTTTATGTAAAATATAGAAAAAATCTATTAAGAACACTTTAATAACTAAATATATATGAACAGTTCCAACGTTTCGAAGGTAATTTGTCTCTTCTTCTTCAGGGTAAAAATTAAAAATAGAAATATAATATATAATTTTTTATTTCTATTTGTAATTTTTTCTCTGAAGAAGAAGAAGGGACAAATTACCTTCGAAACGTTGGAACTGTTCATATATATTTAGTTGTTAAAGTGTTCTTAATAGCAAGATTTTTTCATTATCATTGTTTTTTTAATGGCTTTAAGAATATTTTATAAATTCAATCGAATTTAATTTAGTACGCTGTTTGGTTTGCTTTTAAGAATGTCGGTCACTTATTTTAAAACTGCCAAAAACATAAACATCGTTTGGTTTGTTGATTTTAAGATGGAACAGAATGTGGCGATTTTATTTTACCGAAGAAAAAAATTAAAACTCGTGCTAAACATATACAGGAAATAGTCGTCACGTAAAATAAAAATAATGGCATAATATGCCATTGTGGCATATTATGCCACAATTTGTTTTATTTTTTTTTTGTATTTAACCAACTTTATCAAGTTTAGTTAGATCGTTAGGTTGAATTAATTTCTTTGTTGTTTTATATCAATATTTTTTTTTATGATATTGTTAGTAATTTTAAATGGGTCAAATTCCGTTTCCTTGAATGGGACAACTATTTTACTTTTTTTTATAATCATTTATTCAAAATTTCCAAATTTTTACATTTTATCAATTTACATTTTACTAGATATTAACTGTACAATTTTATTTTCTTAACTAGAATTATTTTACATTTTTTACTTAAAGGGGAAGCTTTTCTAATTCATTATAAACATTTTTGAAAAGGAAAAATTGTTTAAGTACTGTTTGGCTTTGTAATACATTTTTAAAAATACTTATATTAAAGTCGGTCGATAAATAAATGTATTCTACTGTTGTAATTATAATTGATACAAAAAGTTTTTGATTTTTTTTTCCTACATTTAAAGTCCAAAAACAACAAATCATTTAGCGTGACATTTTTCAACTTAAAAACTACTTTTGCAATCTTTGTTAACCACAGTGAAATTAATATTGTTTCTCTGCTGCATTCCATTCTATGATCTAAACTATCAGATTCTAGTTTGCAACTGGGACATTTATCATTATCTACTTTTTTTACCCTATATATATTTTTCTGTGTACTGAATATTTAATTTCTATTTATCTCTTTTAAATAAGAATTCACTTCAAAAGGACAGAAAGTGTCTAGAATATACAACAATTTAAAACAGTTAGAACTCAAAACAAACTAATATTTGATATTGATTCAAGAAAACATCAACCAAAATTTGGTAAAATTATTTAAAGCAAATTCTATGTAAAAAAAAAGAATTTAAGACTTTAACATCTATTTTTTTGTTAAGAAATTACATTATAGGTTTATTGTTATTAGTAATATTGATAATAATACCTATTTACATGATTTGTTATCTTTAATAGCAATTTTGTATTTGTGTCCCATTCAATATACTGTGTTCTTGAATAGACAAGTTGCATTTTTTTAATGCTTGTAGTTTTGGTAAAAATAAATATTATTCAGGTTTAACACTTGGACTGTGTTCTTTTATTTCCCAGTATAATACCTAAAAAAACATATAAAAGATTAAAAATAAAGTTAAAAAAAAGTGTCCCATTCATGGGACCTAATTATGGAATTATTTAGAGGTTGTCTGACTAGAACTGTTTTATTTCTTTTCTATTTTAGACTTTTTAAATATTTAATAATAAATTATTATAATAAAACCTTTCAATGAATTATTGATATTGTTGAAAATAAATGTATCAAAAAATAATGAATTTATACATTTCTGTATAAGATCTAGACTGTCTAGACATGACAGTAATGGTTAAAATAGTAACGTTAAATAGTTACTATTTTTGACATGAAAAACAGAAATATTTGGATAAAAACACTTAAAAGATATAAAAGGCTGTTGCGAAAGGTGGAAAATGGTTTATAAAACAAGGTGAATCAAATTCGTAGAATCTACGAGGTAAATATCTAAATAAAATTAGGCAAACCTCCATACATAAATATCACACGAGTGTGATATAAAAATATCAAACTAGTGCGATATGAGGCGTATTTTAAAGAACAAAAGAGTGTGCTAAATGTCACTTTCATAGGAAAAATATTTAATAATACACTATTATAATAAAATCTTTCAAATGAATTATTGATATTGTTGAAAATAAATGTATCAAAAAATAATGAATTTATACATTTCTGTCAACATTAATAAAATTTATGTAAACTCTACTGGTTTATTAATTTCAACAATTAATTTTAATTCCAAACAGAATACGCAACATTGAATTGCAATTGTTTCATTTATTATTGAAACAGCCGGGAATTTCAATTATATTAAGGCAAAAGGGGAAAATTCAATTTTAATTCATTTAAATATTTATTTAAATTAATTAAAATTAAAATTTGATTGTTTTAAAGCATAATAATTATTAGTAATCGTACCGAAGGGGGGGTATGAGTGAGCTTCCCTCCATCATCTATGTAAAGTTGAGAAATCTGGATTATATTTTAAAAGTTAGAAATTGTTGATAAAGTATCTTTTTTCAAACATCAGGACCTTTTCTTTTTTTCTTTTTTTTTTTTAGTCATGACAATTTCTACCAGGGATAAGTTAAGTTTTTTTTTCAAAGGTCTCATGAGGGGTATAGTTTTTTTTCAAGGTTTTTATTCATAAAAATTATGCCAATAAACATTTTTTTAGGGGCGAGGATTTTTTTTATTTTCTGTTAGGGATAAAGTTTTTTTTTAGAGGCGAGGACCATTTTTTAGTCATCAAAATTTTTTGCAGGGGTAAACAGTTATAAATGTTAGTTTCATTAATTTTGATAGTCCCTCTACCCCGCCCCAATTATTTTTATGTTTCTAAATAAATTTTTTATTTTAAAAAATATATTTTATTATAAACATTTTTAGTTTTTTTTTTGCATTTTTTCGGGACATAACTATCATTTACCTTTTACACAATTAAAAGTTCTACCTAGGTGTACTATTTTTAGGGCTCGATGCGGCACGTATTAAAGCTCTTAACCTAAAATTAGGTGCACATTAAGGTGAAAATGCCGTGCCTTAAAATTAACATAAATTTCCCTAGTTTGTACCTCACACTGTGACGTTTTTACGTTCTTGTGTAATACAATAAGTTTAGTTCAAATACATTTAATAAATTCTTGCAACCCTATAAATAAACAAGCCGTGAAGATATGTAATGTTACGCATTCCATTATACACTATTTACAGTAAATGGTATATTGCATTTTCCAAATTCTTTTATTTTCTTTTTGTGAAAAACAAAAAAAAATAAAATAAAAATAAAAGTAAATTTTTAAAACGAGAGATTTTTCATTTTTTTAAAAAGTTTAAGCCCCCATAACTTTTTTGTTTTTGGGGGGATTACTTTCAAAAGCCATAGGGACTTGATTTTGCCTGAAAATTTTGAATCGATCTGATTATTCGTTCTTGAGTTATCGTATTTACAAAAAACGTGACATCGGACAGACGGACGAACGACGGACATTTTCAAAGTTTCTTAATTTTTCATGAAACACATTTGTAGCCAAGAATTTTTTGTGCCTTTTGGACGTTTTTTGGCGATTTTGGGAATCTCGAAACTACCGTATAATACTATGTTAGCGCTACTACCACTTATTTTAATTAAAAACAAAATACACTAAATTTGTAAAATTTATTATTCATTTTGAAAACAAATAAAAATGTCGGTCAGAATGCTAAAGCAGGATAAGAATGTGCAACAAATTTGACCCGCAGGGGTGAGGGGATAAATATTTTAAAATATTTTCAATATTTTTTTTCAAAATTGGTATTCTTGTGTCGACGAATATGAATCTGATAATAATTTTTTTCTAATTTCACTCCCTGAGGGGTGGGGGGTAGTTTTCGCGAAAACTGGTATATTGGGGTTTTTAAGGTTGCTGAAAGAGAATCTGATAATAAAAAAAATCTAACTCCACCCCCTGAGGGGCTTTCAGATTTCCACATACATTGTAGGTATTTTGTAAATAGGTTTAATTAATTTGAACCACTTATTTTAATTAAAAACAAAATACACTAAATTTGTAAAATTTATTATTCATTTTGAAAACAAATAAAAATGTCGGTCAGAATGCTAAAGCAGGATAAGAATGTGCAACAAATTTGACCCGCAGGGGTGAGGGGATAAATATTTTAAAATATTTTCAATATTTTTTTTCAAAATTGGTATTCTTGTGTCGACGAATATGAATCTGATAATAATTTTTTTCTAATTTCACTCCCTGAGGGGTGGGGGGTAGTTTTCGCGAAAACTGGTATATTGGGGTTTTTAAGGTTGCTGAAAGAGAATCTGATAATAAAAAAAAAACTAACTCCACCCCCTGAGGGGCTGAGGGTGATGTGAATAGTATAATAACACTCAGATTTCCACATACATTGTAGGTATTTTGTGAATAGGTTTAATTAATTTGACCCACTTATTTTAATTAAAAACAAAATACACTAAATTTGTAAAATTTATTATTCATTTTGAAAACAAATAAAAATGTCGGTCAGAATGCTAAAGCAGGATAAGAATGTGCAACAAATTTGACCCGCAGGTGTGAGGGGATAAATATTTTAAAATATTTTCAATATTTTTTTTCAAAATTGGTATTCTTGTGTCGACGAATATGAATCTGATAATAATTTTTGTCTAATTTCACTCCCTGAGGGGTGGGGGGTAGTTTTCGCGAAAACTGGTATATTGGGGTTTTTAAGGTTGCTGAAAGAGAATCTGATAATAAAAAAAATCTAACTCCACCCCCTGAGGGGCTGAGGGTGGTGTGAATAGTATAATAAAACTCAGATTTCCACATACATTGTAGGTATTTTGTAAATAGGTTTAATTAATTTAAACCACTTATTTTAATTAAAAACAAAATACACTAAATTTGTATAATTTATTATTCATTTTGAAAACAAATAAAAATGTCGGTCAGAATGCTAAAGCAGGATAAGAATGTGCAACAAATTTGACCCGCAGGGGTGAGGGGATAAATATTTTAAAATATTTTCAATATTTTTTTTCAAAATTGGTATTCTTGTGTCGACGAATATGAATCTGATAGTGGGGGGTAGTTTTCGCAAAAACTGGTATATTGGGGTTTTTAAGGTTGCTGAAAGAGAATCTGATAATAAAAAAATTCTAACTCCACCCCCTGAGGGGCGGGGGATAGTTTTCGTGAAATTTCTGTATTGGGGTTTTTTGAGGTTGCTAAAAGTGAATCTGATAATAACAAAAATTAACTATTCTAGTGCTTACGCGCTGTAAATAGTATAATATTATATTAACTAGTATGTTAGCAACAAAATAATTAAAACGTTAAACTTTTTCAGTTTATTACATATTTATTTACAACTTTTATAATATTGACCCATTTTGATAAAAAGTTTACTGTTAAAACTGATTAGTAAACCTATTTAGTATCTACAGGGTGGGCCAAAAAAACCGGCCACTTTTTAAACCGTTATAACTTCTTTGGCTTTTCACCGCTCTATACAAAACTTGAAACGAGCATGCTCAAAATATGTAAGATTCTGTAGATAATTTTAATTATTTAAAATGTTATTATATTTTTCGGTAATAAAGCTTTTTCTAAAGGGGTTATTTTAAAGCCGTGGGGATTAGAGCAAAATGTATAATTTAAAAAAATTTCGTCTTCATTATGTTAAGTGGTCTTTCCTTAATAGTTATGTATATTTTTCATTTAAGTTAAGAATCTAAAGTTAAGATTTTTTATTATTTTTCAGTAAATATCATAAAAAACACAGATTAAGCTCATCTCAAATTATTTTTGAAATGTCTAAAAAATAATATGTCAATTTGAAAATTATTAAAAAAATCACCAATCAAAATTAAAAACGCCATTGTGAATACATATTTTAAAGAAGATGGCCAACAAATAAAAAACGAATATATTTAAATTAAAAAAATTGCAGATAAACAAGAAATAAGTGTAGTTTTGGTCAAAACTAGAAAAATTGCTTGTTTTAGAAAAACTTAAGATAAAGGTCCTTTATTAAAGGATAATGTGAATTTTTGTAAATCAATAGATCAGAATATGGAATTCTAACTGCAAATAGCCAACCAAGATCCTGTACCTACCATAATTATATGGTTTTATATTATTTATAATTAAAACAGTGTTTAAAATAATAAATTTTATTTGCAATGAAAATATACTTTTTATTTAGCTAATACTTAAATCTTGATGTATTTTAGCAATTTCTTTATTTTCATGTTATGTTCATAGAGTTTATAGTACAATTTTTAAACGTGCGTAAGTACGCACGTATGAAGTACTTCATTAGTAATTTTTCTGTTATTTAGTAATCATTTTCCTTAAAATATACATATACAATTCAGATTTTACTTTTTTTTCTCATTTTTTTTATGTACTTCGACATTTTCCAGGTTTTTGGTAATTTTAAATCGTTTTTAAATTAACAGATTATTTTTTGAGAGATGTCAGATAAATAACACGCCTACTCTATCAGTTTGTTTTATCTTAAAAATTAATTTATTGCAATATTTAGCCTTTTAGAAAAATACGAATAAAAAATAAACTATAATTTCAAATTAAAATTTAAATATACTCACCTACTGAAGAAAGACCACTTAACATTATGAAGGCGAAAATGTTTCAAATTATACATTTTGCTCTAATCCCCACGGCTTTAAAATAACCCCTTTAGAAAAAGCTTTATTACTGAAAAATATAACAATATTTTAAATAATTAAAATTATCTACAGAATTTGACATGTTTGAGCATAATCATTCAAAATTTTGTACAGATCGGTCAAAACGCAAACAAGTTATAACGGTTTAAAAAGTGGCCAGTTTTTTTTGGCCCACCCTGTACATGTTTTAATATACCTATACCTCAGATCAAAATTATTATTTCGAAACTAGAATAATTCAACAAATGCCCATGTAATCTCAATGCTGAAAAAAATAATTATTCGCACTACTAATTAACACGTTAAGCACCATTTGTATTCAAACAGGCGGCTTTTTCCAATCGGGCTGCATGTATCCTATGCAGGGTGTCCCAAAAGTAGAAGATCAAGCGAAAGGGGGTGATGAAGGAGGTCATTTCGAATCAAAATAACCATATATTTTGTTATCCAATTGTTGATGATTTAAAAGTTATTTCAGGTTTTCTATTTTTCCTTAAAATCGCTCACTAAAATAAAAATAGTTCGCTCACTAAAATAAAAATAATAAAAAATATATGATATCTTTGGTAATTTTTTTTTTTATATACGATACTCAAACGTGCAACCTTCCAACAAAATATTCTTGAAATATGTTAGCTCCTGTCTCATCTAAAAAACTTTCCTACGTTTTAAGCCACCTGTATTTTTAAGAATCTCATTTAAAAGTGTAGTAAACCTTTGAAGCGTGGCCCATGGAACCAGAATATGAAAATCGCAAACGATTTATTTCATTATCATTAATAATAGTTATTTATGGTACTAGTGGGTAAAGTGAGACATTGCCCATGAGAAAATTAACCTGCGAGGCGTCAGACAAGCAGGTTAATTTTCGAGACGGCAATATCGGTTTATCCATGAGTGCCATACAAGGTTTTATCCAATAAATAGCTTAGGAATTCATATTTTTATTAAAAATTTTAATGACATTTTCAAGAAAATAATTTGACAAGTGACAGTTGAGTGGTTAAAATAAATAATTATCCACGCAATAAAATAAAAGCTATGCGGGGGTTAATATTGAGTTTATCTAATTAAAATAAACCTGGTTATTGTCTCATTATCTGTATGTATTGGATAAACAATATTTATACCTAGGTAAGTTATTAATTTTTGAAATTAAACAGTTTGACAAATAATAAGAAAAACTAAAAATGCACGTACTGAAACAAGGAAATATTACTTAGCTATAAAAAAAACTAAACTAAATATTTTTGATATTCAGATGACTATGAATATTGTCTTGATAAACGTACTTTAGCGCACCTTACTGTTAAAAATAAGACACTCAAAATTTGTAAAACAGTAAATTTTGTTTTTATGCTACCAAATTTTCGCATGTTAGGAAATAAGTCGACAATACGTACATGTATTTATTTTAGATAAGTGGCCAAAAGTGACTTTTTTACCTAATGGGCTTCTTGTATTTAATTATATAGAACATTTTTTTCTCCATAAAACAACTTAGTCTCATAAATAATACGTATCCGTAAAGTAACGTAAAGCTTTTTTATTAATATTTAATAACATTTTACGACATTTTATTATTAAACTGATATCACGATAAAATTATTTTGTAATATAGGTATTATTCTTATCACATTATATGATTAGAGATATATAATAATGTATACCTGAGGCATGTATGATCAAAAAGTGATCAAAAGTACAATTTTTTCAAAAATGAGATTTTTGAACCATTTAATCCACATTCCAAGAGCTATCAAATATATTATGTAGCACGCGTCAAATTATTTTTTTATCCAATACATACAGATAATGAAACAATTACCAGCTTTATTTTAAATAGATAAACTCAATAATAACCCCCGCGTGGCTTTTACTTTATTGAGTGGATAATTATTTATTTTACCCACTCAACTGTCACTTGTCAAATTATTTTCTTGTAAATGACATTAAAATTTTTAATAAAAATATGAATTCCTATGCTATTTATTGGATAAAACCTTGTATGGCACTCATGGGTAAACCGATATTGCCCTCTTGAAAATTAACCTGATTGGCTGACGCCTCGCAGGTTAATTTTCTCATGGGCAATATCTTACTTTACCCACTAGTACCATAAATAACTATTAAGTGTTGTTTTTTAACGATAAAAAGTCCATCTGTTGAGGGTGAGACAGGTAAAAAGGGGTTTAAAAGTTTGTTTTGGCTCTTTTTTGATATTTAAAGAAGAAGAAGAAAGTCCTGAAAAGGAAAATAAATACAAAAAAAATATTATGTACACAATTTTGCTATAACCCCACCCCTAAATAAAAAATATTGAAAAATTGACTGTATTCAAAGGATTTTGCGTTTCCTCTAGTCGAAATCCGATGACATAGCAGGGAGGGGTAAACCACTAGCTGAGGAATTCAAGTGTACAAATTAGAGGAAATCTTGAAAGTAATCTCTCAAACGTGTAGCTCTTGAAATTCTCTATAATTCATATATTATGAATTTTCATAACCACTTTTATCCTCCGATGAATAATTTAGCAGAAACATCGAAAAAATCAAGTTCGCCCCCAAAATGGCCATTTTTCAATATTTATAACTCGATTGTTATAATTATATTTAAAAAATGATCCAAAAAAAATGTTGGAAATTTTCTCCTTAACAAAGTTGGTTATATGCATTTTTATTGTAAGATTTAGCGAGATAACCGCACTCGCCCTTAAAATTCAAGATAGCAGACACCCCAAGTTACCCGGTGAAAAACTAACAGTGTCTGGACTTTTTTTTGTTACCATCCACTACTACCCTTTAAAATATCATCCGGTGTGCATTTATTGCAATTTCAACATAGGAACTCCACGTTATTTGACTGGACTAAGAACAAAATGTCACAGATTTTAAATTTATAAGTCTCGTACAAAAAGAATAAGAGTTTTATTGCGGTTTTCCTAAAGTTAGCCAATTTGGGATTATCACCTTTTTATCCTACATGCCTCACCTACATTATTTATTATGCGGATAGTTAAAACAAAGAGCTTAGCAGGGTAAGCAGGTAAAAAGTGCCCCAGCCCGATTTGAGCTGAATATTTGTGCAAAAGTTAGCTCCCATAGAGGTCAGTTAATTCCCAGATTTTCAGCCCCCAACGACCCCCAGGGGGGTCAGAATTAATTTTTTTAGTTCGACATGAATCATTTTTTTCTCTGGTCCTGCTGATCCGATTGACTTCAAATTTGGAACACATAATAAGGACTATAGGGATAGTCTACAAAAAATATATATATATATATAGGTACTTCCAAAAATCAATCCTAATGGAGCTATGGTCTCCTAAATATGCACCATTTTTAAAGGGCTATGGTAGCTTTAAAAGCGTTTTTTCGACCTACATGTATGGAAACTTTTTTTCTTAGTTTTTGATGTAGAATAACATTGCATCATTAAAATTTTGGTTTTCAACATTTTAGTATTTAATTTTTCGTCCTCGAACCGTGGAATTTCACCTTGAAATGAATTTTTCTCAAAAACGGTTAATCCTACAGTATTACAACAAGAGTACCTTTTTTATGTATATTGACCTGAGGAATCATATTTCAAAAATAAAATTGCAAAAAAGTTACACAGAAAAAAGTTTGGGACAAAAAACTGATAAGTCCCCCCCGTTTCGCACACCCCTGGTTGAAATAAGTACGTGAAAATAAGACATAAAAACGGGCCTTGGTAGGATTAGTTGACTTGCAAAACCTCGCTGATATATCTCAAAGGGTTCCTGAGTTATTAAATAAAAACCGATTTTTTTAGCCAATTTCAAAGAGGCGTAGCTCCCTTATAACGCATTCTTAGACATATATTTATAGGAACTTTTTGTCATATTTTATCATGTAGAATCACCTGTTAAAATTTCCTACGCTATTTCAAATACACCCTGTATATACTTAACACTTTAATTTTTATGCTCCTCAATTGACTATGATTTTAATTTTGCTTGGTTTCTTAGAATAAACATTTCTTGTTATTTATTTTCAATATTTATTTTTGACCTATTTATATTAAATAAAAATTCGATTATTCCAAATAATATTCTTAATATACTACTACAAATGCGTACCTGACGCAGTTTTTATTTTTTTTGACACTGTTCTACCACATGAAAAAAATTAAATTTTTGATATGTTTTAGATCGAATGCGAATACATAACATAAAAAAAAATGGCGGGTGTGTTCGGCCAAAAATGGGCCTTTTCGGCCCTTCAAAAAATACAAGTGATTTTTTTATAGGTTAAAATAGTCGCAAATCTACAATATTTTTTTTGTAGACTATACCTATAGTCCTTATTATGTGTTCCAAATTTGAAGTCAATCGGATCAGCAGGACCGGAGAAAAAAATGATTCATGTCGAACTAAAAAAATTAATTCTGACCCCCCTGGGGGTCGTTGGGGGCTGAAAATCTGGGAATTCACTGACCTCTATGGGAGCTAACTTTTGCACAAATATTCAGCTCAAATCGGGCTGGGGCACTTTTTACCTGCTTACCCTGCTAAGCTCTTTACTATTTTAATAATAAATGTGTTTAATATTTAAAAATATTAAACATATTTTGAAATCAAACGGGTTTTTAATAACCGACCCTTTTTTGATGCGATTTTTTTAACCAACCCTACATATTGAAACGTATTGAACCACACAGATACGATTCCAAATCCGTATTAAAAAGTTATTTTTAATACGAATTTGGAATCGTTTGAATGTGTTTTAATACGTTTCAATACGACATTTTTTATAGGGAAGGGTTTCATAATTAGGAAAATTAATAATAATATATAATATAATAATATATAATATATATAAATAAACTAAGTATTTTTTTAGAAATTTTAACTCCTATAATTGAATGTTTTTAACTCAACTAAGAAATTAAATTTTCTATTCAAATTTGTATTTTTTAATAAATTAAGTGCTAGTTTACATATTATCTACTGTTTTCAAGGCTTGTTTACCTTGGTAACCAATAAAATCAGTGAACTCATTTATTATTGACCGTTGTAAAGCATTGTTTATTGACAACGGTCAATAATGAAAAATTATTGAGACACCTACCAACTTTTTTCAACTTATTTGTCAAAGTGACAGCTATGTCAAAATAATTTTTAAAATTTATTTTTAACTGATATTTGCAGTTACTAGCTTTAGGTAGTAGAAAAAATCGTATATGCACCACGTATGCGAACTGTCTTAAGTGTTCTCGACTGATTTTTTGCCTCGACTCCGTCTCAGCAAAAAAACTTCAGTCTCGAACACTAAAGACTTGGTTCGCATACTAGGTGCATACAATGGGTTAGGCTAAATGTGACACCCAGGGTAATTGTGACATGTCCTCTTATAATTCTTCTAAACAAGTTTAAATCAAATCGAAATTTTATGCGAAATATTTAATACTGTCAAAAACCTAATGCCCGGGTTGGATTGGATATAAACTAGTTTAGAAGAATTATAACAGGGCATGTCACAATTACCCTGGGTGTCAAATTTAGCCTAACCCACTGTAATATACTATTGTTTTCATTTATAATATCTTAAAAAAAAAACAAATAAGTAAGTTTTCGGTATACCCATTTTTAAATAAATTTAAATAGGTATTACATATTTATATTTTATACTTTTTTACTATAGTGAAGTCATTATGGTAAATATTATAATTACAACGTATCAGTACATAATACAAGATTTTTAATTTAAAATAAATTATGTAGCATGTACAATAATTTTACAATATTTTTTTTTTTCTATCAATTCTAACAGTTATTTTTATATTCAAGGTATATTAAAAATAACAAAGCTAAAACCAATTGTTTATATATAAATATAAAAACCTTATCTTGGTTAAGGTAAAATAATTATGCAAAATTATTTCGTCGTCATACCTAGTGGAGTGAAATATGTCGACAGTCTGTGATTTTAGTGGAATTAGTATAGTTTGTGTAAAAAAAGTGCCAAACACATGGGGACAACGTGTAGGGGATTTTTAGACTGTTTAAGTATGTGGTGTCAAAAAGGAATTTACAATTTCAAGGCTGAAAAAAAGGTAATACATAAAAATAGTTTAATATCTATTCGATAAAGCTAGCAAACGTATACCGGGTGCCACAAAATAGTGGTACACCCCTATAACTTTTTTGTTTATTAACTTATCAAATTGAAATTTGGCGGATGTAAATAATTGAATAAACTTCATTTTTTGACATTATAAAAAAGTTTGTGTCGCTTCCGGTTTCGCCGGAAATTACCTTAAGTTTTGATTTTTAAATGGAACACCCTGTATATTTTTACATATTTTGATTCAAAAGTGAATTCTGAGTACAACCATGTATAATTTGTCAACTTTTGACAGAATATGTCATTTTTTAATTCAATTTTAATTTTAAATCTTTTTAGCTTTGAAATATGCAAAATTATTCTTGGCTTAGTAATGTTCTTAGGAAAAATATCAAACGTTTAATTTATTGAAAAAATACAAAAAAATGCTGCTTTTATAAATGCATTGTTTTTGTTTAATGTTATATTTTTTGAAATTTAACTTAAACATATTAACACTTAATACAAAAAAGTTGTTTTATTGTGAATTTTTCTTTTTTATTTATTTTTAATAGTAATTTTTTGCCCATAAATTTTGATTGAAATACAATGATATGGATATCAATCTTTTAAGAAACAAATATATGATTTAATGGTGCTACGGTACCAGTACCTTCCCGTTAAAAAAAATTAAATTTTATTGAAAAAAATGATTTGCCTAGTTTCTAGGAGCTCCAAATTGGTTAATATTTAAATAAAACGTTGTTTCATATTTTTCCGAATAACATTTCTAATCCAAGAATAATTATGCATATTTCAAAGCTAACTAGATTTAAAATTAAAAGTTATTTAAAAAATTAAATGTTATGTCAAAAGTTGACAAATTCTACATGGTTGTACTCAGAATTCAGTTTTGAATCAAAATTTGTAAAAATATACAGTGTGTTCTCTTTAAAAATCAAAAGTTAAGGTAATTTCCGGCGAAACCGGAAGTGACAAAAACTTTTTTATAATGTCAAAAAATGCAGTTTATTAAATTATTTATATCCTCTAAATTTCATTTTGATTAATAAACAAAAAAGTTATAGGGGTGTTCCACTATTTTGTCGCACCCGGTATATACTATAATATAGTGTACCTTATTTTTTTATTGTTTTAAAATTATCATTCTGGTGTATCTGGAACATCCTGAAAATATAAGGGCGATCAAACTCCTCTAAGGGTCTCAATTGAACCCCTAAAATCGTAAAATTAAGCAAAAATAGTGAAAAATCCTTAAAAATGGGCTGTACTTTTTGTATTATGATATATGTGTCAGTGGAAATTTTAAAAGTCTTTAAATTGTAATTAATTCATTTTAAGTGTACAAATATGTGTCAAATTTCAAAATGATCAAAACATTCTATCAGGTGCCGAAAATCCGCAATCCCCTTAAACACTAAGTGGACCATAAATGTGAGAAACGCTAAAAAAGCATTTAAAAAATTAGTCTGTTTGGACTTAATTTTATTTAATGTAGATTAATAATATAAAATAATATAACAAAAACAAAATGAACTAAGCTCCAAATAAAATCACCCAAAAAGGCCTCCAATTTTCAAAATACTTTTCGCAATGATATGATACGTTTTTAAAGGTTATGTTGAAAATGGGACCTAATTTTTAAATTTAGATTTGGATACAAAATACATAGGAATTGACTAGTCAATCCAACTTTTTTAATTTTGTGTGGATACAAAATACATAGGAATTGACTAGAGATCCAACTTTTTTAATTTTGTGTGGCTGTGTTATCTCTAAAAAGTCCAAACCTTAAAAAACATTTTTAAAAAAATTAAAAATGTTAGAGAAATAGAGAATTTTACAAGCTTTAAAATGATGTATCACACGACCCCGTTTTCCATTTAAAAAAATGTGCCCCCATGCCCCCCTGCCGACATTTTAAGAGCTGAAAGTATTAAATATATGCTAAAAGATAGTTTAAGTTTTCTTATTTAAAAGTTCCAAATTTGAAGTCGTTATCTCAACTGGTTCAAAAGTTAAGAGGGGGGGGGTGACTTTTGGACCGCTCTGTATAATTTAAGTCTGAATATTTACGTGGCTTGTTCAGCCAGTAAGCATACAGGACGTATACTTAGCTTCGTATATGTCGGAAGTATTTATAGCCACTTCGTTAATTTAATTAGGTGTCAAGTAAATGTATACAGACTTTGACAATTTTTTTATATAAACACTCCTTATTTTATTAGTGCTTCAGTGAAATAACATTGTTTGGGGTATCTCAGGCTTTTTATAACGGTTTTTATGCGATAAAACCACTTAAAACACATTATTAATAGCGTCAGTGATATAAGTTGACATGTACTGTTTATTGTTTTAAAGTTATCGGATGTGAACTGATTTTTTTAATAATAAATGTGAGAACTTGGCAAAGGTGTTTAAAATTGGATAGCTAGATTTAAACTGCCCGACTGCACCTGTAATAGTATATTAAAGTACTAGTTTCATAACATACGTTTTTATCGCACGAGTACAAGTTTAGAAAACAAGCCGCTTGAGGCGAGTTTTCTAAAGTACTAGTGCTCTAAAAACGTGTTATGAAACGAGTGCTTTATACAATTTTTTCTATTTTGCTCTAAAATTTAAAAAACTTTGATGACTGATTTAGGGATTTTTGTTTTGGGCTGGCATTACAGTTTACACTATATTTAAAATTCTAAGAACAAATGATATTTTTATATATTCATCTCTTCTTTTTTCACTGCAATTAACCAGTCCACAATTTTAACACGGTAAAAAATAACCCAAACACAAAATTTTGTAAAATATTAAACTTTAAATCGACATTGACATTTGCACGCAAAAGGTCAAGAGATAGGCTTTTGTATGTTGCCAACCCAACAGAAAAAAAAGTGGAGACCTCTTATGGGCCTATAAGAACACGCAAAATGCGTGTGATTACGAGCTTATAAGAGTCGCAAAATAGAAAAAGTCTTTTTTTAAGAACAATAAAATCAGCTTATGTGTATTTTGGTATTACTATACCTCGAATAGATCTGCTTTATGAAGGGCCGTAGCGAAAAGAATTTTGTGGGGGGGGGGCGAAGGTCAAAAATTACAACTTTTTTAGCCTAAAAATACAAATTTTCTCCTTTTTTCCTCGACAAAGTTAGTGACTAAAAAAAAACTCTCGTTTTTGTGAAATATACATTCTATTTTAAATCCATAAAATATACAACTTTTGTTTTGGAACAATAAAATATACAACTTTTCAAGATAAGTGGGGGACGCTTCCCCTCCATCCCCTCCCCATAGCTGGGGTCCTGGCTATAAGGTATAAGAAATCATAAACGACAGTTGTTGGGGTATTTCATAAACAGTGATCGGACTTTGGATTTTTTAACAGGTCCGTATTAAGGAAAAAAGAATAATTTCATAAAACGCAAGATCATTTAAATTTTATTTAGTAACAAAAATACATTATTATTCTTATGTAATTCTTGTTTTGTTTTATTTTAATTTCATTTAATTTTGCTCGTTTGTCTATTTGTATTATTTTAAATATTTCTGTGAACTTAAACTAATTTAAATACCTACAGTCAAATAAAATAAAAAGTAAAATAAAAAACAATGCACACTAGTGTGCACATAAATATGTTTTTTCCTTTTTTTAAGATAAGCGAACAGATTTCAATATTTCGTGTTGTTCCTAGGTTGTTAAATATAAAAGAGAAATTAATCCACTTATTAAAATAAAATAAATTTACCTTTAACTAATTTTTAACTATAACAACTGTTTATTTTTTCAGTATTACTTTCCTTGCAATTGTTGTTATAGTTAAAAATTAGTAAAAATTTATTTCATTTTAATAAGTGTATTAATTTCTATTTTAACAACCTAGGAACAACACAGAATATTGGAATCTGTTCGCTTATCTTAAAAAAAGGAAAAAACATATTTATATAAGCGAACAGATTTCAATATTTCGTGTTGTTCCTAGGTTGTTAAATATAAAAGAGAAATTAATCCACTTATTAAAATAAAATAAATTTACCTTTAACTAATTTTTAACTATAACAACTGTTTATTTTTTCAGTATTACTTTCCTTGCAATTGTTGTTATAGTTAAAAATTAGTAAAAATTTATTTCATTTTAATAAGTGTATTAATTTCTATTTTAACAACCTAGGAACAACACAGAATATTGGAATCTGTTCGCTAATCTTAAAAAAAGGAAAAAACATATTTATGTGCACAATGTTTTTTGTTTTACTTTTTATTTTATTTGACTGTAGGTATTTAAATTAGTTTGATTTCACAGGAATATTTAAAATAATGCAAATAGACAAAAGAGCAAAATTAAATGAAAATAAAATAAAACAAAACAAGAATTACATAACAATAATAATATATTTTTGTTACTTTAAATACAATTTTAATGATCTTGCGTTTTATGAAATTATTCTGTTTTCCTTAATGCGGACCTGTTAAAAAATCCAAAGTCCGATCACTGTTCATAAAGCTTTATTCTTGCTAATTTTATCTTATAAAACGAATTATGGCATTCAACTAATAGTCTAGTCAAATAATGAATTTAAATTGCAATAAATGTACACGGGCTGATATTTTAAAGGGTAGTAGTGGATGGTAACACTCCTGTTAGTTTTTCACCCGGTGATTTGAGTAAGAGGTGTCCGCTATCTTGAATTTTAGGGGTGAGTTGCTTAACATGTATCTTACGATAAAAATGCATATAACCAATTTAGTTACGGAAAAAATTTCAAAAAAAGTTTTTTAGGATCATTTTTTTAATATATTAATAACAAGTTAATTTAAAAATAGCCATGTCGGAGTTGAAATTGGTTTCTCCCATTTTTCAGCCAAATTATTCATACGAAGATAAAAGTGGTTATGAGCAAACTTTCAGCTCTTGAAATTTTGCATAAGTTTCATAATTATCATAGGTACTTTGGTACCTACGGTTACAGAGGGCGCATCTTGACTTTCAGCGCTCACTGTAACCTTAAGAAAATACATGCATAATATACAGGGTTATTCAGAAATAGGTTCGAGAAATTTAAGAGGTGATTCTACGTTAAAAAATATGAAAAAAAGTTCTAATAAATGGTGGTCCGGAAATGAGCGTAAGGGAGCTACGACCCACCTAAGGGTACATTTAAAAGTAGTTTTTATTTAATATTACTGGAACCCTATAAACCACAGTAACGAATTTTTGCACATGCCTTAACATTTATAAAGGCTATCATTCCATGTAATTTTTATTTAGTAATTTTAATCAGGGACGTGCGAAATGGAGGGGCAAAGTCACTTTTTTGCCCCAAACTTTTTTATCCGTAATTTTTTTGACATTTTCTCAATAAAATATTAATCTTTAATTAAAAATACATTAAAAAAGATACTCTATATGTCACATCATAGAGCCAACCGTTTTCGAGAAAATTGCAATTAAAGAGGCAATTTCACGTTCTGAGCATCAAAAATAGGAAATAAAAAATACACCAATAAACATTTTAATACCACAGAGAGTATCTACATTAAAAACTACGAAAAAAACTTCCCATACACAAATATCCACAAATCGCTTTTAAGGGAGCTATTATTAATTTATTATTTTATTATTTTGTATTAATTTGATAACTAATTAAAACATATATATTTGATATTTATTATTTTTTCGATTTCAAATGAAATAAGGGAATAATTACATGTTTTAAAGGTCCAAACCAAGCTAAAATTTGGTATTGCCAAATTGACACAGAATCTTGTATTCACTAAAAAATAATAGTTTTTCAAATGAAGTAGGCGCGTGCAAATTTTGTTTTTATACGCTGATATTTGGCAAGTTGCACGACATGGTATACCAGATATTTTTGATTAAAAAAATTGTGCTTTTTTATTTTTTTAATTAAAATTTGCACGTTATGTTTTTGTTGTACTTTCCACACAAATGGGGACTTTTTATTTCAAAAATTCGTTTTTATCCTAGTCAAGATTAACATTAAAATTTAAATTTAAATATCGCATAGTAGCCTACGTTCCCCTACTGTATAATTTACTGATTTATACTTGATTTATACACGAACAAAATTATTTATTAAAAATATTGAGGTTTATTGCCTTCCTCAAATGAAATTACCATATCATTGAATAATTAAATATTCCTTATTGTATATGCCAAATGCATTCCGGAAATATACAGAATAGAAGAATGCATATTATGCATTCATATATGCAGATGTACTCTACGCTCCTCTGAAGTTCGTGCACTTTAAATAGTATTATATGGAACGTCTAGGATCAGGGACTAAGAACAGAAGTTAGGCTGCCGCATTGAGGGTTGGTTCCGCAGCTAATATTTAGAAAGTTTATTCTTTTAACTCTGTAGGGTTTGTGTACAAGTATACTTGTTTACAATTAAAAGAACACATGTTTTTTTATGCCCCAGGTATGCGCCAGTGAAATTGCTTTCCCAAAGCATAAGCTGAATAAGTTAATAGTATTTTATAAGTTATAAGCCCAATGCAGATATTCTATTGATTATTTTTCCCTATGCTGTGCTTTGCTTAATATCCCTTACGTATTTAGTATCTAGTAATCCTTAAACACGAAAATCAATTTTTTGTTAAAATATCTGCTTATTATACGTTTGTTGTAAGTAAATTTACTTATCGTCAACCGGGGCGAAACCGATCAGAAGGGGTGAAACCAATCATCACGTATATTTTGGCTAATGTTTTTAGTACTGGTATTATATACATCAGTCAGCGCGCGGCGAAAGTCGACAAGTTACTGCAGGAAATATGCATGAAGAAGGTTTATTTTATCGGTCGGCCGAGATACGTAGATTGTTTTTTTGAGGTGTAAAAAAATAGTTTTGGAAACTTGTGGAAATGTTTGGTTGTGCAGAGTCACAGAAAAGAGAGGGAATCATTTTTACCATTTAGAGTACATTTTATAAACGTACTTTAAAAAAAAATAGAGCTTAGTGTTTAAAGGTTTTCTGACAAGGAGCATAAGATTTTAAACAACCTAACGCAGTATTTGTAACTTGTAACTTCACATAAATTCATTTTAGTGGAAATGGGGGTTAGTAATACCGTGCCCTAAGGGAAAAGCTTGATAAAAAAATTAATATAAGTACAATATAGTTAATAATATTACTTATAATGAATTTCACACAATATGTTTACTATAATTTTATCCCATAAAGCAGTATTATTATGAAAGTAAATATATACCGGGTGTTTTCGAAGGTGGCTCGCCTCTATAACTTTTTTATTCCTGGAGGTAAAAAAATTTAATTTACAGAATGTCTATTCGACCATATTTTGAGTTATATTAACTAACGTTTTTTTCACTTTTGGTTTAACCGGAAATGACCACAACTTTTAAATTTTAAATGGAATACCCCGTATATTTTTACATATTTGGATTCTCCATTGAATTCTGTGTAAGTTTTTGCCAAATTTTGACAGCTTTTCTCATTTTTTAAATAAAATGTTGTTTTAGATTTTTTTATCTGGACTTTTTATTAAATCTATTCGTTTTGCATCAAATATTAGTAAAAAAATACGAATTATTGAAAAAAAATGTTTACTTTTAATTTTACCCGAAAAATTGTAAAAACACTTTTTTTGCTTTTATTCGAATGTTTGCTTAATGGACTTTTAGGTCTTCAATACCAACCTAATAAAAAAATTCCCTAATAATATCATATTTGGATTTTATCACAGTGCAACAAAAAATGTGCATTATATGCAAAATTATTAAAGAATGCATAAAACAGCTTATTAAACACAAAAACAAGTACAAAATCTTCACACACAACGGCGTATTTATTACAATGACTGTCAAATTAAAGTCTTACCTTTATGATGTTTAAATTATAATATATATAAAATGTTATTTTTACCTAAAATATGCATAATTTTATTTTAAAACAATAACAATTATACTTTTATCTCTTTCTGTAGAACTTCTCTCTTTATCTAATCTAAATAGGCGGGGCAGTCCATTACGTTTATGACTCATCAATATTAATAAAAAGAGTATTTTGACAATAAAAACCGGGATTTACTCAAAATCTGCGTGGTAGAAAATTTTTTAAATTGAAAATTCGCTTTCAGCAGACAAAAATACATAAGACATGATAGGTTTAGTCCTTGGAGAAGAATTTTGATTTTTTTTTTGTAGACCAGTGTAATAGACCTACCAAAAAAATGATTAAAGCTGTGTAGGAAACTGGACATGATTTTTACCTGTGTAAGAATTTATACCCTACGATCAATAATAATATTAATTTTTGCCTCCTTGCCTTCCTTGCCGCACCGCAATGTTAACCATATTTAAGGATACGCAAAATACAAAGGTCCTAAATCGTTTATTGAAAGAATTTTTTGAATCGAACTTTTAGTTTAAAAGTTACAAGGTTTAAAGGCAGAAAACAGACAGACCGATATTTTTTAACACCCACTTTTTTACATTTTCTCGACGTTTCATGACATTTCAAATCCAAAAATGAAAAAAAATTTGAAATTTGGCTTGACTTCACCCTAAAATAATAATTCATTAGAAAACAAATATACGAGCTTTGGTGTTGGAGATACGGCTTTTTGTAATATAGTGACTATAATTAATAATTTTACTACTATATATAAAATATATATTTCTATTTACTGCTTTACAGGCACGAACATAGTCCAATAAATTAGAAAAACCGTAAAAAAAAAAAACGATCGATCCTGTCGATTTTTTTTATGTTTGCCTAAATTGCTTCTTGTGTTTAATCAACTTATAAAAAAAATCAGGAGTCGGAAACAAAAAGGTAAAATTTGCAAAATAAAACACCGTGCCCCTGTGTTATGTATAACGTTCTTACTCCTTATCTTGGACTTCATAATGTAGTGGCAAATTGCATTTCTCTTACCATGTCAGAGACCATCATCTGAGGACAACGTGATGTGCATGGAATTTTTTTTTAATATTTGTTTCCTGAAAGCGAGAAATATTTTATTTTACAAATCTAATAAAAATGCGCTGCTACGATAAAGAGTTTCGCAGGCCAGCGAAATCCTTCAACATTTTATAAATGTTCTTTTTCGTCACTTGATGATTACAAATGGTCAGTAATGTAGAATAATTGGACAAGTACGACTTCTTTCGTACATAGAGGGTTCCGAAGTTTGTTTTCAGCGATGTATGTATCACATTAGGGTGGACCTTATATTTAGATTAGATGCCTTTTAAGTACATTGGTCCACGGACTAATAATGGATGTACTGTATACGTCCATATATTTACATCCTTTGTACGACTATTAGTGGACGTCCATTCAGTGTCCATTTTACGCCCATAATTTCAGCTCTCTACGTTTATTCTGTGGGTGAAACAGAGAGAGGGTAAACTTAGCCTTATATGGGAAGATAAGGGGGGATGTAAAATTTATTTTAAAATTTGATTATCACTGGATGAGTATGTAACCTAATTTTAGTTTTAAATTATCTCGTGGGTAATAAATAGATTTTTTTATTTTAGGGGTGGGGGTTGGGGGGTAAGTTTGATATAAAATTGTATTGTCAGACGAGCATGTGTACCAAATTTTAGCTTACTAAGTATACTCTAAGTGGTCGAAAAAGCCTTTGGCAGATTTGCCCTAAACAACCAAACAACAACAAACATTGCAAGTTAAATAACAGTTTTTCACAGTCGCAAAAACCAGTTAAGTAAGCAAAAAGCAAGTCCTATGGTAGCTGGATGAATGGTTTGAACGGACACCTTATGGATGTCCACAGTTGTGTCATCTGGACTCGAACGGATGTCCATGGGACGTCTATAGGAAAAAAATGGGCATCCTATGGACATACAGCCATCCATGAACATACGTCCATTGGACGTCCATAGTATCACTTTGTGCTATCTGGGTAATTGGGCCCATAAAATTCGTAAATTGCCCAATCACCAATTTATAAAATTTGTAATTCATTTAATAAAATACATGCTATATGTGACTATACATAATTAAAATCCTCCAAATTTAAAAAATTTGTCAATAACCACTTAAGGACGGTGTACAATATTTAGTTTTAAGTTTTTCTTTTCTTGTAGACTTGTACTTTGTATTTATATAAGGTTTTTTTATAAGATACCCTGTAATTGGTTTTACTGTTTGGTATTAATTAGATAATTAAATAAATAAATATATCGTAAAAAATTGTTCAAAATTATGTGTAATTTTTGTATAAGTGAAAAATTTAATGGACGTGAATTCTTATTTTAGGAAGCTTTTTTTAAGATCTAAGGAGTTGAAAAATTTAAAAAAAAAAAACGATTTTTTGAAAATTATAAACCAGAATGATCGCTTAAGTAGTTTTAGTAAATTATTAAGTACATTTACATAAGTAATTTTTATTATTTTATTATATTAATATTTTCCTGTTATTGGTTATTTGTTGGACAATAAACTATATTATTATAATTATTATTATTTTTATTATCATTCTTATTATTATTATTATGCAATAAAAGCTGATAATTACTTATATTAAAATTTACCTACTGAGCTATTATCATTAAATATTCCATAAATTATCGCTGTTTATATGCTTCAATATATCACGGTACTCTTGAATGATCAATAGGTTGAACTAACGTGGCAAAAAAATCTGACCATGGAACATGGTAGTAGAAGGTTCACTTGTTTTAGAATCACCCACAGCCAAATCCCAAAAACTTGTTTTTGGAAAATAATGTTAAATAACCATCTGCAGAGTTCATGGTCAATACAAACTTAAAGTGTACATTATGTTGCATGATTTTGGTAGTAATTCTCGTGCTGATTCCGAATATGTTTTAAGTTACTCTCTATCTTTTTCCGTTTTTGAGAGAAAAGCGTATAAAAATCACAAAAATTATTTTTTCGCATGTTTTAATGTAGCCTAGACATTTTGCTATAAGACAATAAAATAACTTTCTTAGCCTAAATTATTGTCCGATTCTCGTTCTGTATTATTATAAAGGAACATCTCGTCTAACATTTTTGTGAAAATTTTTAAAATTTTATTATAAACGTGTTTAAATTAAAAAATTAATTATTTTGTTACATAGTGTTCATAATATATCTTTCACTTTGAAAAGTAATTGTCAGATGTGTACATAGACGTTCCTAAAGTTATTTTCTATATTTTGCCCAGACAAAAACATTTATTATTATAGACTTCACAGTGTGAAGTATTGAACGATGGTTTTTAAATTAAATTAAAAACTCATCAACAATTTACCTCAGATCAAAAGTTTTTTGCAATATACACGTTTTTTTATCAAATTCTGAACTACCTTCTTTCATTTTCTGTATAAAAAATAAGTAAAAATTAAAGGAATTAGATTTATATGCTTATGAATTTAAAAACGGCTGCTTGTTTTTTTTTCTAATACATGATAATTAAAGCTTAAGTATATAGCATATTATGTCTAAACAAAATAAAATAAAAATGCCCTTATGTACAACATAGGTTTATTTATCTAAATAAAACAAAATAATAAGATGCTATGGTCTGTTTCATCAAGCAAGAGTACCTAAATTAAAAATCGCACAGTGAATATTTTCAAAACAGATTCGAATATTGGATGTGCGAATATAGTTTATTTTATAAAATATAACTATTCTATACACAAAAATATACTATCAAACCTGTTGTAAAAATATTTACTCAGCGATTTTTAATTTGCTCTCTTCCTTGATGAAACAGACAATAGTGGTACACGATATTTTTAAAATGTTAATTTTCCCTCGTTATTTTCACGCCGCAGGCAGCACAAACTTTTTTTCTATTATTTTCGTGGTCGCTCATTATCTAAGGTAAATTTAAAAGTTATCGGTATAGAAGCAATTATTTATTTTATATAACCGTAATATAAATTCTTTTTGGCAAAATATCACTCTTAAATCAAATATATAATTATTAAGTTCAAAATACTTACATATATGTAAATAATACTGAAGGTAAAAAATAAAAGCCTTCATCAAAATTCAACATTTATTGTTATAACATTATTTCTGACAAATAAGTCAATTTATAACAAGCTAGTAATAGGTAGGTTAATAGTATTATTAACATTCTCAAGTATTCGGTAAAAATTATTAACGCGCCTCTGTGTTGGACAAATCCATCAAATCTGAAACATCTGTAATGACACTGATTAACAAAAAAAAAGTATTTTAATAAAAACGCGATTTCAAGGGTGTTTAAATATGTATTTAGATTTACCAAAAGAAAAAAAAATCCAAGATATTCCTTTGAAACTATACAGAACGAGAATCGGACTACAATTTAAGCCAAGAAAGTTATTTTATCGTCTTATAACAAAATGTCTAGGCTACATTAAAACATGCGAAAAAATATTTTTTGTGATTTTTATAAGCTTTTTTCTCAAAAATGGAAAATGATAGAGAGTAACTTAAAACATATTCGGAATCAGCACGAGAAATACTACCAAAATCAAGCAACATAATGTACACTTCAAAAGTTTTTTGCAATATACACGTTTTTTTATCAAATTCTGAACTACCTTCTTTCATTTTCTGTATAAAAAATAAGTAAAAATTAAAGGAATTAGATATATATGCTTATGAATTTAAAAACGGCTGCTTGTTTTTTTTTCTAATACATGATAATTAAAGCTTAAGCATATAGCATATTATGTCTAAACAAAATAAAATAAAAATGCCTTTATGTACAACATAGGTTTATTCATCTAAATAAAACAAAATAATAAGATGCTATGGTCTGTTTCATCAAGCAAGAGTACCTAAATTAAAAATCGCACAGTGAATATTTTCAAAACAGATTCGAATATTGGATGTGCGAATATAGTTTATTTTATAAAATATAACTATTCTATACACAAAAATATACTATCAAACCTGTTGTAAAAATATTTACTCAGCGATTTTTAATTTGCTCTCTTCCTTGATGAAACAGACAATAGTGGTACACGATATTTTTAAAATGTTAATTTTCCCTCGTTATTTTCACGCCGCAGGCAGCACAAACTTTTTTTCTATTATTTTCGTGGTCGCTCATTATCTAAGGTAAATTTAAAAGTTATCAGTATAGAAGCAATTATTTATTTTATATAACCGTAATATATATTCTTTTTGGCAAAATATCACTCTTAAATCAAATATATAATTATTAAGTTCAAAATACTTACATATATGTAAATAATACTGAAGGTAAAAAATAAAAGCCTTCATCAAAATTCAACATTTATTGTTATAACATTATTTCTGACAAATAAGTCAATTTATAACAAGCTAGTAATAGGTAGGTTAATAGTATTATTAACATTCTCAAGTATTCGGTAAAAATTATTAACGCGCCTCTGTGTTGGACAAATCCATCAAATCTGAAACATCTGTAATGACACTGATTAACAAAAAAAAGTATTTTAATAAAAACGCGATTTCAAGGGTGTTTAAATATGTATTTAGATTTACCAAAAGAAAAAAAAATCCAAGATATTCCTTTGGAACTATACAGAACGAGAATCGGACTACAATTTAAGCCAAGAAAGTTATTTTATCGTCTTATAACAAAATGTCTAGGCTACATTAAAACATGCGAAAAAATATTTTTTGTGATTTTTATAAGCTTTTTTCTCAAAAATGGAAAAAGATAGAGAGTAACTTAAAACATATTCGGAATCAGCACGAGAAATACTACCAAAATCAAGCAACATAATGTACACTTTAAGTTTGTATTGACCATGAACTCTTCAGACGGTTATTTAACATTATTTTCCAAAAACAAGTTTTTGGGATTTGGCTGTCGATGGTTCTATAACAAGTGAACTTTCTACTACCATGTTCCATGGTCAGATTTTTTTGCCACGTTAGTTCAACCCATTGATCATTCAAGAGTACCGTGATATACAGGACCTGAAGTGTCGTTAGTAGGCATATTAAATGCCGCATAAATATTTGAAGAGTACAACTTTTATAAGGCAGTTACTGCGGCTACGTTAATTACCTAATTTAGCTGACTACTTTAGTACAGCGTCGCTTCGAGTCATTGCGATAAAAAAAAATCATTTATGCGATGTGGCATGAAGACTTGTGACCAATTGTAGAGTATAACTCTTTGTGGCATGGAGACTTGGGACCGACTATTAGTATTAGTATATAAATTGTTTGAGGTAAATTTTATTTCATATAAATTAAATTAAAAATGTTTGAAACAAACTAATTTTTACCTTCATTTATAACGGATAGGAAGAGAATAAGCAAACAATTAAAATAGATTCGTCACTTACTAAAAAAGAAAAACATAAAATAACAGAGAGTACTAGTTGAGCCTTCATCCGATTTTAAAAATTAAAAAGCAAACTATAGATGATTTAATGCTCTTTAATTTTTGTAATAAGAAATTTTTGAGAAATACTGACCGTTACGCCAAAATTATCAAGTAGGTAAAAACATAATTTTTTGGGATTTACACCCTTTTTTTGGGTGTTAATACAGCAGAATTTTGTTGATTTTCATACCACAACTTAAGTAGTATATAAAGACTATATTCTGAAAATTGCAAGTCATTTGAGGAAAAGCTTATTTTTTTGCTCCATAATTTCAAGTTTTTCTGCTTATTTCCCCATTAAAAAAAATTGGGTTAAGCGATTATTTTTGTTTTTGGATTTTTACTTAATAGGGATTTTTAAGATAGCGAGCATTTTAGTTAAAATTCTTTCGAACCCACCATGGATAAAATGCCAAAACTAGCACCCTCGTGAGGGAGTGGTAAATACAGTTCAATATTTTTTAATTTTTTTTTTGTAGGATTTTTTCTCATTAAAATGAGCTTTATTGTCCATGAGCAGCAAAAAAATATAACTTTTTTGTTTTGAAACACCCTAATATGCATATAGCATAAAATCATCTAAAATTGCTACGTGTTTGTAACTTAGTTCCGGACGATCCCGTTACAAAACTGTTACTACGTAGCCACATAATTGTGTGATATTTATTATTATTATTAACTACTTCCAACTAGCATTTTTGATTGCCGCTACGTGATCAATACCTCAATTAAAACAAATTAAGCGGCGACTAGTTACGGAAACGCTATAATTACGTAGAAATTACGTGGATACTACCAAAATGGGGAAAATATAAGCGTAAAAATTGCTACGTGTTAGTAACTTAGTTCCGAACGATCCCGTTACCGATCCCACATAATTGTGTGATATTTATTGGTTTCTGCTATATGTGCATTGTAGGAATAATAACTTATTATGCAAATCATCCATTTTGGTTTGTAAAGTAAAACAATCTTATGAGATGAATGCATTTTTCTGGTGTAAAAATAGTAATGACAAAATGTTTTCAGTGAATATTAATAATAATTCTAAAAAACTAATGGGCCAAGAAAATTATATAGTTTTATTGATGGTATAATTGTAAATATGATAATTTTAAGGTTAGGAACGCAAAATTAATTATTCTTTAGTAAAGTGTATTATAAAGTATTTGTTATCATTTGGGAATGAAAAATTGGTACCTATTTACTTATTTTGGTAGTGAAATTATGCTTAATTAAATATTTTTACAATATTTCAATATAGCGAATTACTCATTAAAATAAAATATGGCGATTATATAAAATTTTACTATTTATCATTCTAATACCAATAAAAATATATTTAATTGTGTTTTACACTATAAAATTATATAATAGGTGAGAGCTACGAAATTACAACTCATGAATGGGAGCGGTTCCAGTTATTTAGGAAAAAATCACAAGGAATGCTAATTGAACATGAAAAGGTCCATTAACAAAAAATTGAATAAGCTTTTTTATGTGCCTAAATAATTTTTATATGACTATCAATAAGAGAGTTCTGGCAAAAAGTTAAAAATTTTGAAACTACCGAGACCATGGACGATTAAATATGGCGCTATATTAAATCCGCAATTTTAAATTTTAAAATTTGTGTCGGGTTTGTGTTCAGCACTAAAAACCCTATATTTTAAAGTTTCATAAAAAAGTGCACCTGTATTGTTACTTTTGTTTTTTAACTATGCGTAAGTATAAAAGTTTGACAACACTACACAAAACTATTAGATCATATATACATAGATATGGCATTAATGTTGATTTGTTTTATGTAGAATATATACAAAGCCAATTGTAAACAAACCACTATAGCGGTAAGGTTGCGAGGAGGTGAAGTATAACATCAGAGACTACAATCTCTGATAACATATTTGTTAACAAACCACTATAAGCGGGAAGGTGAAATCTACCTGGATATAGCAATGAAAACATTTCGGTTTGACGTGGACTCAAGGCGCATCTAGGAGGGTATATATGATCTAATACAAAACTACTATCGAATTTAAACTATTTGTTAAAATTTTGGCTCCGGCATTTAACCCCTTATGCAAGTTGCACTCTTTATTTATGATATGCATGTTATGCATGTTATACATATTATATATTATAATATAAATTATATGGATTGCAATAATTATGCGGTTAAACCTAAAATAATATCATTTGGACATATTTAATTATGAATAATTAAATATATCTAATTCAAGTAAATAAAATGAAAATAATCTTTAAAAAAAAACAAACATGTACAGAAATGTACAGAATTTTTTTCTGGTATACATTTTTTTTATTAAAATGTAAAACGTATTTTTTTATTAAAAGGCAATGTAAAAAAATATGTATAACTGATATAAGGCGTAATAGTTTATTAGCGTTTACCCTATTCCTCAACCCTTAGCACATACGCCAGATTATAGTCGATTTTTTTTTTAACTTTTCTAACAACGGCATATCTGCAAAAGTTTCACTTGGTATCCTAATTAATTACCAATGTTTTCGTTAAACTCCTTCATTTCGTACAGCACTGGGCAAGATAGGGTACGAATAAAATATTTATCCAATACATACAGATAATAAGACAATTACCAGCTTTATTTTAAATAGATAAACTCAATAATAAACCCCGCGTGGCTTTTACTTTATTGAGTGGATAATTATTTATTTTAGGGCCACTTGCACCAATGATGGTTTAACTTTAAACTTGGATTAAATTGACGTACGACCAATCAGAACGCAACATTTTTAACTTAAACTCGATTTATCCGAGTTAATCCCAGACCAAAAGTTGGTGCAAGTGGCCCTTACCCACTCAACTGTCACTTGTCAAATTATTTTCTTATAAATGTCATTAAAATTTTTAATAAAAATATGAATTCCTAAGCGATTTATTGGATAAAACCTTGTATGGCACTCATGGGTAAACCGATATTGCCCTCTCTAAAATTAACCTGCTTGGCTGACGCCTCGCAGGTTAATTTTCTCATGGAAAATATCTTACTTTACCCACTAGTACCATAAATAACTATTTCAGCGTTTTTGCTTGTTGTTTGCTTGCTTGCCCGCTGCTGCTGCTGCTGCTGCTGCTGCTGCATGGTGTCCGAAATCTTGACCGATATAAAAAGCATACATGTACTTGTATTGTGAGCAAAATTTGAGAGTATCGTGAGTTGCACTAGAATTCTCGAAACAGTAGTAAAATTTACAATATTTTATATAAAAAAATAAAAATTTTCGTCAAAATTTCTTAAAAAAAAAATGTTAAATGACTGATTTTATGATACAAAACGTACTTTATACGTTTAAACTAATTTTAAATTACACAAATAAAAATAAAAAATAAATCTAAGAAAATCGTATTTGTTAGCAAAAGAATTAAAAATTTAATATCTCCAAAAAACATTTTTAAAATATTAAAAACTATATTGCCCAAAATGGAATTTAATAGGCTATAAAATGATGTCACACGACCCCCTATTTAAAAAATCTTCCCCCGGGCCCCCTTGATTCCAAATATATTACATATATACCAAAAAAATAGGCGGGTTATGTTTTTTAAGTGTCCTGAATTTTAAACAGTTTAAAAGTTAAAAGGGTGGGCGGACTTTAGACAAGCATTGTATGTGTATTTGTTAACAAAATTATGGTAAATAGTGTAAAATTTACAAAACATTAAAATTAAAAACAAAAACAAAATTGTGGTATATTTTATCATAGTTTTGTAAAAAATTGCACATCTTTACATCTTAAACTAATTACCCACGTAAAAGATAGTAAATTTTACAAAACAATTTCTATAAAAAAAACTGTTTTAAGAGCCTTCAGCTGCTGGAAAATACCTTGATGCAAATTAAGACGCTTCTGTTGCTACGGGTTAAATACACATCCTCCTGCTTGAGATGAGATCCATTAAAATTTCATGTTATATTTACGACCATCGAAGATTAATGCTAAGAGCACCCTTGAATATGAAGTACATGCCGATATACTTTAGGTGACTTGTTATTAACAGTACCCGGCGTATTTCCAGTTATAGTCCAGTCTTTAAGTTAATAAATGAGGCTTTACCTGGAAATAATTCAGGGAGTTTAGATTTTTGGTTTATTAGGGTTTAAGGCCGCAAATAAATAATTTTTCGACATTGAACTCGGTTTGGAACTGACAGTTTTTTAACCTATTTTTTTTTTTTTTTCACAAAAAAACAGACTTTTTAAATTATCTCAAGATCGGTGTATCCTAGAACAAAAAACTTTTGATATGAAAATAAAGAGGACCCAATCTCCAACATTTTTTGTGTCATATATTTTTTTGTACGACTTATAGCTAATTCACGGCACCGCCTTAAACGTTACACTGTAGGGTTTTAGATTTTTCTTTATGACTCGGATAGAAAGGTTTTTTTATGCTTAATACAATGGTGATTCAATCGAAAATCTGTTTACTCAAAATAATGGGGCACAAATGGGTAAATTATTAAATGAAAATAATAATTTTACGTAAATTAAAAAGAAAGAGTTCTCAGGGACATGCCTAACCGACGATTAAGAACAATTTTGGTTTTTCAAAAAAAAACATTAAAAATCTAAAAACGTATAGTGTAACGTTTAAGAGATATTTTAAAAATCCGTTTTTTGTGAAAACACGTTGAAAAAATGACAGTTCCAAATAGAGTTCAACGTCGAAAAATAGTTTTTTTTTATTTGCGGCCATTAACCCTACCCAATAAACCAAAAATCAAAACTCCCTGAATTATTTCCAGGTAAAGTCTCTTTTATTGACCTGAAGACTGGACTACAACTGGAAATACGCCGGCTACTGGTTATTAATAATGAAAACATCTCGGAAAACATCAACTCTACGTTTTTATAACAACATTCTATTAATTTATCAGTTACGAATGTAATATACCGGGTGTCACAGATCCAATGTACACTGTAACTTCTGTATTTGTAAAGATAAAATTTTGAAATTTGGTACCTATAATGTACTTCACGAACCTCGACTTTTGACATATACAACAACATTTTGCTACTTTTGATTTTACCGGAAGTGTTGACAACTTTCACATTTTAAGTGCGACATCTAAATGTCTTACTTTTTTGGAATCTGTACACTTGTTTTAAAACACTGATACTACATAAGTTCAAATGTCAAATTTTGTTTTAATTTTTTTAACATTATAGTATATTTACTAGTTTCATAACATACGTTTTTAGCGCACGAGTACAAGTTTAACAAACGAGCCGCTTGCGGCGAGTTTTCTAAAGTACTAGTGCGCTAAAAACGTGTTATGAAACGAGTGCTTTATACAATTTTTTCTATTTTGCTCTAAAATTTAAAAAAACCTTACATTTAAATTGATGACTGATTTAGGGATTTTTGTTTTGGATTGGCATTACAGTTTACACCATCTTTAAAATTCTAAGAACAAATGATATTTTGATATATTTTATAGTCATCTCTTCTCTTTTTTACTGCAATTAACCAAGCCACAATTTTAACATGGTAAAAATAAACTAAACACAAAATTTTGTAGAAAATTCAACTTTAAAGCGACAAAATGCGTGTCATTATGAGCTTATTAGAGTCGCAAAATAGTAGAACATCTTTAATAAACTAATGGACACCAGAAATACTAAAAAAAAAATAATTTTCTCCGAAGTTGTATAATTCCTTAAATTAGGAAGTTTTAAGCGATTCTTGAATCTGGTACCATGGTACCATTTAATAGTGCAAGAAAGATGCAAATGATCCATGCGCTAATTTTTTATATAAGTGGTATAACTACCCTTTTTTTTTCGTTTTGACTACAGTTTTAATTTTTAATTAAAAATTAAAATTGGTAATTATTCGACTCGTATAAAAAGTAAGCGCATGGATCGTTTCCATATTTCTTGCACTTTTAAATGGCACCATGGTACATGGGTACCAAATTCAAGAATCGCTTAAAACCTCCTAATTTAAAGAATTATACAAATTAAGAGAAAATCTTTTTTTTTTTGTATTCCTGGTGTCCATTAGAGTTTATTAAAGATGGCGCAACCAGTTTAAAAATTTAAAACAAAATTTGACAAAAATTTGACATTTGAAATGTTACTTATGTGGTATCATTTTTTTTTTTCAGAAAAATGTACAGATCCCAAAAATATAAGGCATTTATAAGTCGTAGTTAAATTGTGAAAGTTGTCAGATATCAAATTTTGACAGTAGTAAAATTTCAATCATAGGTAAAATAAAATTTTGATGTTTTAAAATAAATTTATATCTGATAATGGCCTCGTCAAAACAACAATCATAAAGCTAGAAAGAAAAAACAAAAGGAAATGGTCAATAAATACTGCAAAAGTAACGAATCCGTGTAGTTTAGTTTAGTTTAGTTCAGTGCGGGGTTCACTGCCCTCAACACCTGGTCCCTAGGGACCTTTCCCAGGTAGCAAGGGATGTTATATTACAAGAAATTAACATCACTTTTGGGTGTATTTTTAAACTAAATCATAACATCACATAATATTGAAAAATAACATGTATTTAACATCACATTTGCAACGTAACACGTGTGACGTGACAACCATGTTATTTAATAACAAATATTTAGCAACGCTGTGAATATATCGCATGTCACATATTAACGTGGCTTTCACGTGAATGTCATGTTATTTTGCTTCTCACCGACGTTCGAAGCAAAAAATCTATATAAGATGATGTTGATAGAGTAAATTATTATAAGGAAATTGTATACACATTATACGATTTCCAATGGATAGGGGGCTCTGCCGGGCTTCTCAAGACCACGGACACGGATTAAAGAAATTTATTCTCCGCTTAATCTGCAATTTCGTATTTAGAATCTATCTGTTTTAATCTGTGATTGTTTCAATTACTGATTGATTTTAAATTCGATTTTTTATAGATTTATAGCGTTTTTAATGGTTTTAATTTAGAAAAAGCTAATATCCTAGAATATTATTTAAATATTAAAGTACCAGTAACGGCATCCATAATATATTAGATATAACAGGAATGTGGATTTATGATGTCACAAACACGTTATTTTCGGGATGTCATTGTGTGATGTTATTAGGGGCGGACTTAGGACATCCTCACCATGCTACATTCTTGTTAAATGAGACTACAATCTTAACATCACATGTCACATATTAACGTGACTTTCACGTGAATGTCATGTTATTTTGCTACCTGGGTTGTGTTAACCAACGAATCCGTGTAAAACGAAAACAAGTAAATTGCTGATAGACTTAAAGCTTTACGATTAGTTTAAATACATAAGAAGATTTTCACCCGTCTAGAAAAGTACCCGTTTCACATGTTTATTTATTAATTATATATTCAAAGGATACTAATATATAGCTGCAGTTAGCTTGCAAAACAACTTTGCACTACGATATTTCAAGAACGCTTTAACATAGGGACTTAAATTTTGGACCAATGACTTTCAACGTGGCAAAAAAATTGGTAAAAATTTCAAGTCTCTATGTCAAAGCGTTCTTGAAATATCGTAGTGTAGTTATTTTGCAAGCGACCTGCATCAATAATACGACAATCTGAAAACATTTTAACTTTTTACAGCAACTTTAGGCTATCTGAAGAAGGCATTTCTTCAACTGCTAACTTAGCAGTGCTGAGTATGTTGATATAATCGAAAATGCAAAAAATATTTTATCAGAAAAATGTAAAAGACTTTATGCTCGCCTATTTTTTTAATATAAAATGTAGTTCAAATATTAAAGAAGGTATAAAAATAAACAAGCCGTGAAGATATGTAATGCTACGCATTCCATTATATACTATTCACAGTAAATGGTATGTTATATATTCCCAAATAAAAGTATTTTTCATTTTTTTTTCTTTTTGCAAAACACCGAAAACGAAAAACTTATTTTTAAATCAAAACAAAACAAGATTTTATTTTTTTTTTTCATTTCTTAAAAAAGTTTAACCCCCATAACTTTTGTGTTTTTAGGGTGATTACTTTAACAAATAATAAGGATCTTCCCCTCATAAAACTTGATTCTTCCTGCAAAAAAGTCGATCGGATTATTCGTTCTTCAGTTATCATGTCTACAAAAATCGTGACATCGGACAGACATAAAAAACAAAAAAAAAAGTTCTTATTTTTTCATGTCGTGACATCGGACATACAGACAAAACAAAAATAAAGTTCTTAATTTTTCATGAAACAAATTTGTCTAGGGCGATTTTTGAAAATTTTGGAACATTCGAAACTACCCTATAATACTATTCTAGCGCAAGCGCTGTGAATAGTATTCTAACCAATCTTTATGTTTCTACATTAAGTTTTAACCCACTTTGGAAATTTTACGATTATATTCTAATAAAAAAAAACATGGTTACCTACAGAATCTATCTATAGTATAGATATATCAGATATAAAGTGATCTAAAATTGAACGCTGAAATTAATCCATTATTGCTTTCTTTTTCATCATAGCTATTTATTTCTATCATAACTTTTGATTTTAAAAGCCATCATAAGGTCGGCGATGTTACGAAGTAACCTAACTTACCAGTTACACAATTTGAGATTCCGTACCATTTTACTAAGAGAGGAAATGTCTAACTTTTGCATATAGTCACATCATGTGACACATGTTTATATTTGCACTCGTTTTGCCACAAAAGACAACTTGGCAAGTTACGTAACCAACAAATGCACAAAAGTAGATCTCATGGACTTACTCGTTATTTATAAGTTGATTTTAAGTTTAAAAAAAGTTTTGTTTAAAGAATTAAAAACTTTATCTAAGAATGTAAAAATATATACAGAATTCTATTTAACTTTTTTAGTTTGGGGTAGTAACTTAAGGGTGGATAACTTGGGGGTATTTGTTGTTTTTTGTTCGAGAATATGTTGTGAATTCAATCTTAAAGTGAAAGTGATTTTTTTGTAATTATTATAATACAAGGATGATTAAGTATTACACCAGCTCTAAAATCATTAAAAAGTACATTCTTCTTTAATCGTGATAAATGCGGCAACCTGGACTGCGACTCGCTAATACCACAACCTCACGATTAGCTAGTATAAAAAAGTTTTGGTTGAAGAATTAAAAACTATATCTAAGAATGTAAAAATATATACAGAATGCTAATTATCTTTTTCAGTTTGGGGTAGTAACTTAAGGGTGGATAACTTGGGGGTAGTTTTTTTTATAATAATTTTGAAAGACAGCCGTAAACAGCTCCATGGCCGCGACATGTTTACCAACACTCGTGCATTTGTTTACTTTAAAATGTGTTTTTACAACTATAATTATTATAATAATATTTTATCAAAGTGGTAAATTTGAACTAATGAACCATTTTGTGTCATTTGAGAGTTAAAAGCTTTTGATTATTTGTTGTTTTTTGTTTGAGAATATGTTGTGAATTCAATCTTAAAGTGAAAGTGATTTTTTTGTAATTATTATAATACAAGGATGATTAAGTATTACACCAGCTCTAAAATCATTAAAAAGTAAATTCTTCTTTAATCGTGATAAATGCGGCAACCTGGACTGCGACTCGCTAATACCACAACCTCACGATTAGCTAGTATAAAAAAGTTTTGGTTAAAGAATTAAAAACTATATCTAAGAATGTAAAAATATATACAGAATGCTAATTATCTTTTTCAGTTTGGGGTAGTAACTTAAGGGTGGATAACTTGGGGGTAGTTTTTTTTATAATAATTTTGAAAGACAGCCGTAAACAGCTCCATGGCCGCGACATGTTTACCAACCCTCGTGCATTTGTTTACTTTAAAATGTGTTTTTACAACTATAATTATTATAATAATATTTTATCAAAGTGGTAAATTTGAACTAATGAACGATTTTGTGTCATTTGAGAGTTAAAAGCTTTTGATTATTTGTTGTTTTTTGTTCGAGAATATGTTGTGAATTCAATCTTAAAGTGAAAGTGATTTTTTTGTAATTATTATAATACAAGGATGATTAAGTATTAAACCAGCTCTAAAATCATTAAAAAGTAAATTCTTCTTTAATCGTGATAAATGCGGCAACCTGGACTGCGACTCGCTAATACCACAACCTCACGATTAGCTAGTATAAAAAAGTTTTGGTTAAAGAATTAAAAACTATATCTAAGAATGTAAAAATATATACAGAATGCTAATTATCTTTTTCAGTTTGCGGTAGTAACTTAAGGGTGGATAACTTGGGGGTAGTTTTTTTTATAATAATTTTGAAAGACAGCCGTAAACAACTCCATGGCCGCGACATGTTTACCAACCCTCGTGCATTTGTTTACTTTAAAATGTGTTTTTACAACTATAATTATTATAATAATATTTTATCAAAGTGGTAAATTTGAACTAATGAACGATTTTGTGTCATTTGAGAGTTAAAAGCTTTTGATTATTTGTTGTTTTTTGTTCGAGAATATGTTGTGAATTCAATCTTAAAGTGAAAGTGATTTTTTTGTAATTATTATAATACAAGGATGATTAAGTATTACACCAGCTCTAAAGTCATTAAAAAGTACATTCTTCTTTAATCGTGATAAATGCGGAAACCTGGACTGCGACTCGCTAATACCACAACCTCACGATTAGCTAGTATAAAAAAGTTTTGGTTAAAGAATTAAAAACTATATCTAAGAATGTAAAAATATATACAGAATGCTAATTATCTTTTTCAGTTTGGGGTAGTAACTTAAGGGTGGATAACTTGGGGGTAGTTTTTTTTATAATAATTTTGAAAGACAGCCGTAAACAGCTCCATGGCCGCGACATGTTTACCAACCCTCGTGCATTTGTTTACTTTAAAATGTGTTTTCACAACTATAATTATTATAATTATATTTTATTAAAGTGGTAAATTTGAACTTATGAACGATTTTGTGTCTTTGATAGTTAAAAGGTATTGATTATTTGTTGTTATTTGTTCGAGAATATGTTGTGATTTAAATCTTAAAGTGAAAGTGATTTTTATAATTATTATAATACAAGGATGATTAAGTATTACACCAGCTCTAAAATCATTAAAAAGTAAATTCTTTTTCAATCGTGATAAATTCGGCAACCTGGATTGCGACTCGCTAACACCACAACCTCACGAGTAGCTCGGATAAGGGGTTTTTTAAAATAAAATGTTTGATTTTAATTTTATTTTAATCCTTGAAATTGATTTGTGGAACCTTCAGAAGTTCCTGTTTTTTTTTTAATGGCCCTATTTCTGAATAACCCTGTATTATATTTGTTATATTATATATACATTTAATAATAAAAAAAATAATAATTTAAACCAATATATATTATAATAATAATATAATATTATTACCAAACATAAGCATAACCGCAACGTTGTTAAGCCATCTGGAGGTCTATTCTGGTTTCGAGCGGATTTTTTTCGCCTGATATTTCGATGAATATGGGCGGAGCTACACGGTCTAGGCCAATCAAATCATCAGAAGAAACACTGTGAAGTTGGCTTTCACTCACCGAAAAGATAGAGAATTTTATAAGCTTTAAAATGATGTATCACACGACCCCCCTTTACATTTAAAAAAATGTTCCCCCATGCCCCCCTGCCCACATTTTAAGAGCTGAAAGTATTAAATCTATGCTAAAAGATAGTTTAAGTTGTCTTATTTAAAAGTTCCAAATTTGAAGTCGATATCTCAACTGGTTCAAAAGTTAAAAGGGGGGCGTATTAAATTTATTTTCTAAAAAAAAATAATATTTATCCAATACATACAGATAATAAGACAATTACCAGCTTTATTTTAAATTGATAAACTCAATAATAACTCCCGCGTGGCTTTTACTTTATTGAGTGGATAATTGTTTATTTTACCCACTCAACTGTCACTTGTCAAATTATTTTCTTTTAAATGTCATTAAAATTTTTAATAAAAATATGAATTCCTAAGCTATTTATTGGATAAAACCTTGTATGGCACTCATGGGTAAACCGATATTGCCCTCTCGAAAATTAACCTGCTTGGCTGACGCCTCGGGTTAATTTTCTCATGGGCAATATCTTACTTTACCCACTAGTACCATAAATAACTATTATTAGGATGGAAGATATTGCATTTTCACCGGCGCAACGATAAAGTGCTTATGCATTTATGAATGTTTAATCCTATACTGCATATTTACTTTGAAAACAGTAATTATAACACACATATTGATTTTACAAAATTATTTTATTAACCTGGTTATTATACTATTCACAGTGCGTAAGCGCTAGAATAGTATTATATGGTATTTTCGAATTTCTCAAAATCGCCAAAAACCGTCCTAGGCAAAAAATTATTTAATACAAATGAGTTTCATTAAAAAATGAGAAACTATGAACCTGACCGTCCGTCAGTCCTATGTCACTTTTTTGTTTACCCGAAAACCCAAGAACGAATTGTCCAGTCGACTCAAACTTTTCAGAGAAAATCCAGTTCTATGAGGGGAAGATCTACATTGCTTTTGAATATAATTCCCCCAAAAAAAAGTTATTGGGGGTTAAACTTTTAAAAAAATCGAAGAAATTCATTTTCAAGCATTTTTTTTCAAATTCATGTCATGACATTTATAATTTTAATATTCCATTCGGGCAACCCTAAATTGCAGTTAAAATAAGTGAGATTCACAGGGTTCCTAATAATAAATTTTATCCAATACATACAGATAATGAGACAATTACCAGCTTTATTTTAAATAGATAAACTCAATAATAACCCCCGCGTGGCTTGTACTTTATTGAGTGGATAATTATTTATTTTACCCACTCAACTGTCACTTGTCAAATTATTTTCTTTTAAATGTCATTAAAATTTTTAATAAAAATATGAATTCCTAAGCTATTTATTGGATAAAACCTTGTATGGCACTCATGGGTAAACCGATATTGCCCTCTCGAAAATTAACCTGCTTGGCTGACGCCTCGGGTTAATTTTCTCATGGGCAATATCTTACTTTACCCACTAGTACCATAAATAACTATTATTAGGATGGAAGATATTGCATTTTCACCGGCGCAACGATAAAGTGCTTATGCATTTATGAATGTTTAATCCTATACTGCATATTTACTTTGAAAACAGTAATTATAACACACATATTGATTTTACAAAATTATTTTATTAACCTGGTTATTATACTATTCACAGTGCGTAAGCGCTAGAATAGTATTATATGGTATTTTCGAATTTCTCAAAATCGCCAAAAACCGTCCTAGGCAAAAAATTATTTAATACAAATGAGTTTCATTAAAAAATGAGAAACTATGAACCTGACCGTCCGTCAGTCCTATGTCACTTTTTTGTTTACCCGAAAACCCAAGAACGAATTGTCCAGTCGACTCAAACTTTTCAGAGAAAATCCAGTTCTATGAGGGGAAGATCTACATTGCTTTTGAATATAATTCCCCCAAAAAAAAGTTATTGGGGGTTAAACTTTTAAAAAAATCGAAGAAATTCATTTTCAAGCATTTTTTTTCAAATTCATGTCATGACATTTATAATTTTAATATTCCATTCGGGCAACCCTAAATTGCAGTTAAAATAAGTGAGATTCATAGGGTTCCTAATAATAAATTTTATCCAATACATACAGATAATGAGACAATTACCAGCTTTATTTTAAATAGATAAACTCAATAATAACCCCCGCGTGGCTTGTACTTTATTGAGTGGATAATTATTTATTTTACCCACTCAACTGTCACTTGTCAAATTATTTTCTTTTAAATGTCATTAAAATTTTTAATAAAAATATGAATTCCTAAGCTATTTATTGGATAAAACCTTGTATGGCACTCATGGGTAAACCGATATTGCCCTCTCGAAAATTAACCTGCTTGGCTGACGCCTCGGGTTAATTTTCTCATGGGCAATATCTTACTTTACCCACTAGTACCATAAATAACTATTATTAGGATGGAAGATATTGCATTTTCACCGGCGCAACGATAAAGTGCTTATGCATTTATGAATGTTTAATCCTATACTGCATATTTACTTTGAAAACAGTAATTATAACACACATATTGATTTTACAAAATTATTTTATTAACCTGGTTATTATACTATTCACAGTGCGTAAGCGCTAGAATAGTATTATATGGTATTTTCGAATTTCTCAAAATCGCCAAAAACCGTCCTAGGCAAAAAATTATTTAATACAAATGAGTTTCATTAAAAAATGAGAAACTATGAACCTGACCGTCCGTCAGTCCTATGTCACTTTTTTGTTTACCCGAAAACCCAAGAACGAATTGTCCAGTCGACTCAAACTTTTCAGAGAAAATCCAGTTCTATGAGGGGAAGATCTACATTGCTTTTGAATATAATTCCCCCAAAAAAAAGTTATTGGGGGTTAAACTTTTAAAAAAATCGAAGAAATTCATTTTCAAGCATTTTTTTTCAAATTCATGTCATGACATTTATAATTTTAATATTCCATTCGGGCAACCCTAAATTGCAGTTAAAATAAGTGAGATTCATAGGGTTCCTAATAATAAATTTTATCCAATACATACAGATAATGAGACAATTACCAGCTTTATTTTAAATAGATAAACTCAATAATAACCCCCGCGTGGCTTGTACTTTATTGAGTGGATAATTATTTATTTTACCCACTCAACTGTCACTTGTCAAAATATTTTCTTGTAAATGTCATTAAAATTTTTAATAAAAATATGAATTCCTATGCTATTTATTGGATAAAACCTTGTATGGCATTCATGGGTAAACCGATATTGCCCTCTGGAAAATTAACCTGCCTGGCTGACGCCTCGCAGGTTAATTTTCTCATGGGCAATATCTTACTTTACCCACTAGTACAATAAATAACTATTATTAATAATTTTTTAGTTTAGAAATCTCTAAACTAATCAGTTGTTAAATTATTTGATATTATTAGGATTTGTTTAGCCAAGGTAAAAAAATTAAATATAAGTATAATATTATAATTCTGTTTTAAATAATATTGAAAGCGACATTTAAAAAAACTGTACCTATCTCGGAAATAAAAGCTAGTAGAAATCTTTTGTTTGGGCACACTTATAGTTTTTTGAAAATATAGACTAATCCCATGATTTATCGCCTTACACAAAAAGCTCGACCTTTTGGTTTTGCTACAAATTATGGAGTTGATTAATCTATGTCTTGGTATTTAAAAACACACTGTATAATTTTATGGTTTCTTCTTACTTAGGAGCAACAATCGGTTATGTAGGTAAGCTCATGCAAAAATTGCTTTACTTTTATATTTACTAAAATTTCTGTAACTTTTTTATTTTTTAGCATATCTAGATGAATAAAAAATATATTTATAAATAGATACAGCCTGTTCCAGAACTCGCGTACCGAAATTTAAGAGGTGATATTACATTCAAAAATATGAAAAAAAGTTTCTATAAAGGTTGGTCCGGAAATGAGCCCTAAGGGAGCTACGGCCCTTCGAAGATGACGTATTGAATGGGGAACAAAAAAAAGCACCAATAAAATTTTAATGCTGCAGGGTGATTCTTCATTTAAAACTGAGCAAAAAAGTATTATACACCAAAACACCTAAATTTAATATTAAAGGAGTAATAGCCTTTTAAAAAGTAACGTTTTTGGTGGCACAAAATGTTACTTCCTCTTAATTGCATTTTTTTTTGATAACGGTTGCTCCTACAGTGTTACACTATATGATATTTTATATGTATTTTTACTCTAGAAATCTATATTTTTTACAACAAATCCAAAAAACATACACATAGAAAAGTTTGGGGCAAAAATGTTTTAAGCCTCATATATTTTGTCCGTCTGGGCACGCCTCTGGATAAATTAAAAAAATAAATTAACATAAACTTATTGCCCTTATTAATACTAGTATACATGCAAAAGCTCGCCGCTCTAGCTTAAACGGTACCCGAGTTATTAATTAAAAACCTTATTTTTATTACAATTTTAAAGGGCCCTAGATCCCTTAGGGCTCATTTCCGGACCAACCTTTATAGGAACTTTTTTTATATTTTTGGATCTAGAATCACCTCCTAAATTTTGGCATGCCAGTTATGGATCACCCTGTATTTCTATTCTTTTAAATAATTTAATCAAATTTGAAAAAATATTTAAAATATTTTTTATTAGCCCCTTTTATATAAATGTTGCAACAATTAGCACTTGTGTACAAGTTTAGGGGGCAGCAAAAATTATATTTAAAAAAAAATGATGTTTTTTAAACAATGCTATTTACCCTTAAGGGCATTTTTTAAATTGTTTGGCCAAGTGAATAAATAAAAAATTTACAGAAGTTTGAATAATGATAATTTTGACGTGCATTGCCTCACATATTAAGTTCTCATTTCGTTTTGTTTTAATTCAATTTTTTTAAGGTGCTTTTGATATACTAGGTATACAGGGTGATCCTTTGAAAACGATCCACCCTAAATATCTCGCAAGGTCCATAACTCATAGGGAAATACTTTTTCCCTTTTTAAAAAACGAATAATTAATTAAAAAAAAAAAACAATATTTTTGTATTAACTATTCGTTTTTTGAAAAGAGAAACAATTCTCAAAAAAAAAATTAAGTCTTCTCCATGAGTCATGGACCATGACCAAGTGTTTGGACCCGTGATAGTATCGCTAAAAATCGATTGTACTGTGTTTCCTGTGACACCCGGTACTAATACTAATTGTTTGCATATCGTGTTTATTATAATAGAGTTTATTAAGTAGTAGGTATCTTTAGGCCACGCATATAGAGGTATTATTCATAACTGTTTTCATTTGTATAAAAAGAGTAACAAGTAACTTTAATGCTTCGATATCTATAGTATACAGAGCGGTAAAAAATTCACCTCTCTCTTAACTTTTGAACAAGTGGATATATCGACTTCAAATTTAAAACGCCTAAATAAGGCAACCCAGACTATCTTTTTAAACATTTTTAATTCATATTTGTAACTTTTAAATGTGGGCAGGGGATATAGGGGGATTTTTTAAATGGAAAGGAGGTCGTGTGATATATTATTTTAAAGCTCATAAAATAATCTATTTAAACATTTATTTGATTTTTTGTACAGAATATAATTGAATTGTATTAATATCTAATTTCCCTAAACGATTTTTACAAAAAAAAAAAATAAAAAAAATTCAGGGGGTCCGAAATAAAGTATATTTTGTTTGTAACCCATTTTTAAAATAATATTATCATAGCAAAAAAACAGTGCATTATCACAAAAAAAGATTAGCGCTAATCTTAGCTATAGCATATTCGAACCCAAATAAGTAAGAAACTTTTTTTAATTTTATACATCTGATTTCTCCTAAATACAAATTAACCAACTTTGGAGTCCTTTTCTTTATATTTCAAGAGTAGAAACTTATTTTTATCAGAAGTCACTAAGTAAGAGGTTGCCCATACATGAAGTCTTAAAGATCTTATAAGATTTTTATAGTACATTAAAGTACTAGTTTCATAACATACGTTTTTAGCGCACGAGTACAAGTTTAGAAAATGAGCCGCTTGCAAAGTACTAGTGCTCTAAAAACGTGTTATGAAACGACTGCTTTATACATTTTTTTCTATTTTGCTCTAAAATTTAAATTGATGACTGATTTAGGGATTTTTGCTTTGGGTTAGCATTACAGTTTACATTATGTTTAAAATTCTAAGAACAAATGATATTTTGATATATTTTACATCATCATCTCTTCTTTTTTCACTGCAATTAACCAGTCCACAATTTTAACACGGTAAAAAGTAACCCAAACACAAAATTTTGTAAAAAATTAAACTTTAAATCGACATTGACATGTGCATGCAAAACGTCAAGAGATAGGCTTTTGTATGTTGCCAACCCAACAGAAAAAAAAGTACAGACCTCTTATGGGCCTATAAGAACACGCAAAATGCGTGTGATTATGAGCTTATAAGAGTCGCAAAATAGAAAAAGTCTTTTTTAAAACCCATTCAAAAGCAGACTTGTTGGTAATATTAATAACTTTTATGAGCTGCGAGGAGTTTGAAAAAAATAATACTTTTTTGTTATTTTTCTGTAAATAGATAATTTTAATAACCCTTTTAAAGAAATCGATAATAATAGTAAATATGCGAAGTAGGTATAATTTTATTTGCTAATTGCTAATTGTTTTTAGTCTGAAATAGATCGTATTAGAAACAGCTCATACTTTTCAAAATGTTTAAAATCGTAATAACTATTTGCGCAATGGCCATAGTTTTTCAGGTAAAATTATATTTTTAATTCTTGAAAATTTAAAAACCAGTCAGGAATGTATATTTATATAGCAGATGAAAGGCGCCTGTTTTTGTATAATTTTCTAATTTCGCAGATCAATGAAACATAAAGACCAAAATTATATTTTTTTGATCTAATGGGTTTTAAGTCTCTAAAATTGACTTCTTCTGTATACACGGAAAGAAATTAGTGGGCTCTGCGCTATACATTATAAGATATTTGGTAACAGTAGCAAATTATAGTGATTTAAGCTATAGATTATAAGGGACACAATAACTAATAATGTTAAAAATAAATTGGAAACGATTATATATATTACAGACACGATTATATTTATTACAGGCACTATTATAAATTTACAGAAATTTTATTATATTATAAAAATTATTAGCACGGACAATAATTAAATCTATTTAAGCTATAAATGCCATACTATTTGTTATATTTTATTATTCACTAAACAATTAAAGTATTTCATATAAATTTTTACACTGACTGCCATAATTGTAAGAGAAAGCCTTGTATTTATATAATAAGCGATTATAATTTGCTTGGTATGTGTGTTATAGCGCTCCTAGCTATAATTTTTTTTTCCGTGTAGGGCTAAGAATTCACAAAAATTAAATTTCTGGCGATTTTAGCCCCATTACATGCAGAACTTGTCACGTATGGTTTTCAAGATAAATGGGGCTAAAATGCATAAAGAAATTTATTTTTCTCTAATTATTATACATGATCTGATGAAAATATTTTTTTTTTACTTTTGTATTTAAGAATTCTAAAATTAGAAGTATTTTTTAAGCTTCAATTTTTTTTGAACGATTTTTTTACTTTACTTTCATCTAATTTTTTATAAAACCGGAGTCTTAAGAACTTGTACTTATGCAATGTTTGTCTATTTTATGAGGTTTTTGCCGAAAATAATTTATTTTGAATAAATTGCATGTAACTCTATCCTATTTTTTTAATTAAAAACGGTTAAAATTAAAGAAGTATTCATAGATTAAAATTACTCATAACATTTTTTGAAATTAAAAATATTCACTAACTACTTTTGTTTAATTAATGCAGTCGTCCAACCAAAGCGACTGACCGATTTCGTGTTTTTTAGCACTCTTTAGAAACATACATCGGCAGAAGGACAACTACGAAAGTCAACAAAATTTCCACCTATACAGAGTGTAGCAAAAAAAGCCACCCTTTTGTGTTACACCCTGTATATTAAGTAGAAATGTTATTATATAGGAATGTTGTTGATCTTCGTAGTTGTCCTTCTACCGATATGTATCGATATATTACGATATGTGGCTCTGACGAGTACTAACAAGCACAAAATCGGCCAGTCGCATAAATTTGTGTCATTATATGCAAAATTATTTAAGAATACATAAAATAGCTCACTAAACAGAAAAACAAGTTCAAAATCTTCACACATTGGGCTATTATCGATGGCTGTCAAGCTTAACAGTAGGTCATAAGTTCCCTAGGGAACTTATAACCGACTACACATAGCTGTCTTATAAAGATTTTTTTTAACTTTTACTTAAAAAAAAAACAATATCTTACCTTCATTTAATTTAAAATATAATTTAAAATATTATTTTTACCTAAGGGAACGTTCAAGTATTACGTATAGCAAATTGTACCAAAATTCATACACTTCATACGGGGTATGAACGCGTTATTAAAGGCTGTAGAGATTTCATGTTTTGGCTAGCCCCCCAAATAGGGGGTATGTTAGGGGGGTAGCCAAAATATAAAATCTCTACAGCCTTTAATAACGCGGTAACTGGGGTATAGTGTATGAATTTTGGTACAATTTGCGTTACGTAATACTTGAACGTTCCCTAAAATATGCATAGTTTATTTTAAAACATAAAAATAATTATACTTTTGCCTCTCTCTGTCTTTATCTTATCATATTTATGTGCCAAGACCCAAAAGAACGTCTTTGCTAGACGAGTCTCAGACTGAGTCTGGCAAGCCGAGGTACGACGCTTGCAAAGAAGTTGTTTTGGCCGTGGAGTACACAAAGTTTTTTAGACCGCTATAACAAAAACGATGTGTTAAAAAATTTTAATTAAAATAAATTCAAACCCAACTAATTTTATATTAATTATACTTCTTTCTGTCTCTCTTCGATAACAAAGTGCGTTTTTACTTAGGAGTCTTTACTTTTAATTTCGAGTACACGGGTAGAATAACACAGGTCAACAAGGATTTTTTGATTGGATGTTTTTTTATTTTCTAGCTTAGTTAATAACCACTAAGTGATAAACAAGCATTTTTTTGTTTCCATCACGTATAATTTTTTCAGCTTAAGCCATGCAAAAAATGTCTTTCTTTAATATGAAATGTAGAATTTTTAAGTTATGAACATTGGTCTACTTCAACATAATCAAAAGAAGCCATTTGACATATTTTTTATAAAAATCGAAACAAAAATAAAATTTTGGACCACCCTAATGGCGCGGAAATTTGTTTTTGTAATTTTTCGTTATTTTATTTGAAATCATGGTATCAAAAATAGTCGTACGTAAAAATTCAGAATTTTGTCCCTGTTTTTTTTTTTGATGGCCCACTGTGTGTTGATCAAAACCCTTACGTGATGGACAAAAACGGAAGTTATATTCGAAACCAACATAACTAAATTACCCAAAATCATCTGTCAGATGGAAATCAACATTCAAAACTTGAAAATTTGTTGGCCTGTGTAATTAATAGAAATACTGTTGTCTGTTTTTCAAGCAAGATGGTAAATTCAAAATCGCACAGTGAATCTTTTCCAAACAGATTCGAATATTGGATCTGCGAATATACTGCGTAGTTTATTTTATAAAACGTAACTATATTCTATACACAAACATACTATTCAAACCTGTTGTAAAAATATTTACTGTGCGATTTTTAATTTACTATCTTGCTTGAAAAAACAGACCATAATAAAGATTGCATAGCAGATTTTTATTAAAGCATATTTTTTTAACTTGGTTTTTCTAATTATGTAATAAAGTTACAACGTATTTTTTATGTATTCTTAAATTATGAATATTTTATGACTTAATGACTTTTTAGGGAGTAGATTGCATATTTTCAACTTTATTAGATCATGCTCATAAAATCGTGCGTAGAGCTGCCAATGGAACAGGATCTAATGAAACCGACCCTAGAATAAAAAGCTGCATAGACAAGCTATGGGACCAAGTCGACCAGATTAACGTCGATAAGCTTCCAGGATGTGTCGATACCAAAAAACTGGCAACCTTGGACGAAGGGGTTAAAAAATACCAAAAAATACACGAGGAAGTCAAAAGCCAAACTCCACCAGATTGCGGAAAGTTAACGGTGGACAATATCAGCAAATGCATTACCAGTTTTGCTAATGTTTTGAAAAAATACAGTAATGAGATGCAAAAGGACTTTATAAATAGTATACATACAGTGTTTGAAGTTTCCGAAGGTTGTATCGGAACGGTTGTGAGTAACATTCAAAATTTAGATAAATATATACTTAATGGCTGTCAATAATTACAATATTCATTAAATACATAACATTTAATAAAGAATAAGATTAACGTATTTAGTTTATTTTATTTTCCATAAAAAAATTATAACCCAGCAGATATAACTGGACGGCCAAAATCCCAAAATTAATAAGTCACGTGGACAAAATCTGACAATACGTTGGTCGTTAACGAATGTTATTTATTACAATATTAATTAAACACAGCAAAGTATCCCGCACATTTACTGAGGAAAATGTCTTTCCGCGAACTTGGCTAAAATGTTGATGTTATAGTTCTTAGTTCCTTGAACAAAACTGAGTGGTCCAGAAAAAAAATCATACTGCAGGGCGATTCTACATCAAAAATTATAAAAAAGGTTCCCATACACAAATATCTACAAATCGCTTTTAAGGGAGCTACGGTCCCTTAAAAATTGTTATCCTTTAAGTATCCGTAGTACACTTAAAACTAATTTTCGAACCTATATGTATAGAAGGACTCAAAAATTTTACAGATAAAAAAGTTTGGGGCAAAAAGGTGACATCAGCACCCCATTTGCACGTCCCTGGTTAAAATTAAGAAATAAAAATTACATAAATTGATAACCAATGTTAAGGTTTGTGCAAAAATTTGTTACTGTGGTTCATAGTCTAGATATATTAAATAAAAACTACATTTCTGGACCAACCTTTATAGGAGCTTTTTGTGATATTTTTGGACATAGAATCGCCCCTTAATTTTTTTAAACTTATTTCTGAATCACCCTGTATAAAATGTGCATATTAGGCAATGTGAATAAAAGTTGTAAGAAAAAACTTTTTTCCTACGATCCCCTATGAAAATGACATTTACTACACTTTTTTGACCTTTAGAAAACGCCTTATATCACACTTGTTTGATGTTTGATAATTTCATATCACCCCAGTTTGATATTTATGTATGTAGGTTTGCCTAATTTTGTTTATATATTTACGTTGTAAATTCTACGAATTTTACTCATCTCGTTTTATAGGCCATTTTCCACCTTTCATTACAAACTTTTTTGATGTCTTTCATATTTTTCAATCCAAATATTTCTGGTTTTCATGTCAAAAATAAAAACTATAGTTATAACCTTACTATTTTGACCCAGGTCAATATAGCTTAATATGTTTTATTAATGTCTAAATTTTATAAAAATTACTTAATTTGTGATTTAGTTACCTTACATTTTATAAAAAAACATCAATATTTCCTCATGAAATGTAAAACATTGTAGAATTTTACAGTCTTATATCCACAGAAATCAAATTTAATTAGTAAACTGTCAAATTTTTCTTGATTTAAAAGATGCTTGCGGTTAGACAACCCATTAAACAGTGCTGAGCTTCCATAATAATATGTTGTATTAAATACAAAAGCAAGAAAACTAAAGGTAAATAAAAAACATATTTCCTGTTGACATACATATATAAATTTGTATGATATTTTGTGTTTTGCTTTTCTCAAAAATTCTCGGAATAAGTAATAAAAATTATAAAATATTAAATTAAGAATTCTTGAAGTTTAAACTATATTTTTTCGGGTCGTAGGAAAAATAGTGTATATAACTCGTTGGAAAGTGTATTTCTTACACTCGCGTGAAATATGTCACTTTCCACAATAGTTATGTAATATACTATTGTTTTATTTACATTGCCCATTGCGGTAAAAACTTAGGCATTCTTGAAACACCCTGTAAGTACTTTAAAAATAAATAAAACCTTTACGGCCCATTAAAATGCACTCGTTATATGCTTTTAACTCAAAATGCATAAATTTTTAAAACAGCGTTACGGAATTTTCTAATAGTTTAATAAACAAGAGGTCTTATAGGTCTTTTATTGCATTTTTTCGTATAACCATTTAAAAATTATTATTTTATAGATACCTAAGTACTAAACATTAGAGATCATTAGTATAGGGACTACGCTGAGAAAAAAGTACAATATAAAAAGAAACAAATAAAAATTGATACTTATCGACGTATATAATAAGTAATATTTACGTGGTTTGCACATAACATAGGTCACATCCATAGAGAAGAAAAGAGGACTAGAAGTCCAGCCTGCGCAAGATTATTTTGTGACAGAACGGGTCAGCGAAATGACGTAACGCAATATATCTGACCTTGCGCAGTACGCATCTCTGTCAGCTGTGAAATACTGTCGGTCGTAAAACAATTCGTCTCCCCAGTATTCATTTGTCGTATCTCCAAAAATCGCCCAGTAAAAATCTTAAAATGTCCGAAAATAGAGCAAACCAATACTAGGGTGACGAATTATTAGTAGTTTGTTTATACTGTCAGTATTGTCAGATCGTCGTTTGTTTCTGTTCGTTCTTTCGACTTCTACTGTGTTTTAATTGTTTTTTTGTTGCATTTGTTTATAACTTTAAATATGACCTGTATTGTTGCTTTATGAAGAGCAAAGGGTCAATCCCTGGTGTACGCAAAGTAGTTGTACAAAATCCCGAAATTCAAACACATCTCGAAAAATTCTTATAAAATAATTTTAAAAAACTATTTCGACGTTTCTTCGTAGATATTTATTTTTTTTTTTTGCATTTTTTACAATTTTTATTTGACACATAAAACTAAGGTTAAAAAATAGTCAAAAACAACAATAATAGTGCTCATGTGCAAGTTTATCGCAGATGCGCAAGACACATTTATCACACTTTTTCGCAACGGCTTTGGAGGTCTTTCCTTGTTGGTCATATCTGGTTAAATTTTATTAACACCCCAAAATAAAGTGGTACATTTTCTGTATCCTTCAAACGAGGTTTAGTTATTCCTATGAAAAAAGTTTCGAATAATAATAAAGCTTCAGAATTTCGCCCTCTAAACACATTAACTCACTCCGAAAAACTTATTGAATTATTTAGTTCAATATTTTGAAAAAAATTGTTTGTTTTATAAACACCAATCTCGCTTTCCTCCAACACACTCTTGCGAAACTGCCTTACAATTAGCAATTTCAAACTTAAAAAGAGCGTTGAGACTATCGACAGAGAAAGAAGGTTATCTTTTTAAATGAGAGTTTTGGGCCTAATGAGAAAACATGTTTTTGTTTAAAAAAGTGCAGAATAATGAAAAGAAATGATAAAAAACTGTGTAACAAGTTTATTTGTCCAAACCTTATTTTAATTTGAATTTTAAACAGCCTTAGGGCTCATTTCCGGACCAAACTTTATAGGAACTTTTTTTGATAATTTTGGATGTGGAATCACCTCTTAAATTTTGGCACGCCAGTTATTGATCACCCTGTATTTCAATTAGTTTCCGCGTGGTGACTTTTGGCCATAGACAAAATAAACAGATAGGTTGATTTTTGACCGTCTGCGCATACTTCTGCGTCCCGACTAAATGCGTCCTCCATTTTGATTCCAATTGTCAAACATAAAGTAAAAAAATATATATTTTATGTTGGTAACACTGTGTTGCGTTAGATAGGAATATTTTATTTGTTAGAGATGTGTCTTTTCATTTCACTTCAGTAGTCAGTAAAAGTTTATTTTTTGTCGTTGTTTTGTTGCAACAGTTTGTTATATATGTAAAAACTAAATCAATATGTTATACTACACAGATATTTATTTATTTTTACCAGTAATTTAAATATAAAAATATAATTTTTCGCACACACCTCTAACATTTTGAGTTTGTTTTCGAGGTTTTTCTGTTATTTTTTCTACGCGTTTGGTTTTTGTGCTAGAAGGGTGAACATTTTATTTTATTATAGACTATATAATAGCGTTTTTGAACTTTTAAAGTCTTTCTGTGTTTTTTGTATATTTTATAGTGCTTTTTTAAAGAACTAGTAAAGTCTTTGCAATGACGTGTTTTATAAAAAGTTGTAGAAACATAAAACGACTGCTACCTGCATACAGCAGTATCATATTTTTTAGGTAAGTTTGATTTTTTTTAATATAACATAAGAAAACATTAAAAAGTAAGGTTATGTCGTTTATTCATCTACATTTTACCCACTAATTTAAATTTCCCGGCTGATTTCTGACGTAACTTCCGATCAAAATGGAGGACTTGTAAATTTGTATATAACCTTGAGATGACAGCTCATCTATGTTCTTTGTCTATGCCTTTGGCCAAATTTCGGAACAATGGACCAGCAGGTCCGAGTGTATAGCAGTTACTTTGAATTTCTGCTCCGTACTAATGATTATGATAAAGACCAACGAACTAATAACTCTTCTTTCTAGAATACGCATACCGTTAAAATAAAGTATCGCCAACATCTCGGTTTTTTGTAAACAAATAGTAGGTATATTCAGGCCTGAACAATAACAATTACCAGTAACTGGTATTGTTGTCTCTGTTAGAACAAAGATGTGCGAGTAAGACAGGCGAATGTTTATGTTGCCGACGTTTTTGTCAGTTTTTACGAATGAAATGCCTATTCTAGAGAGAAGAGTTATTAGTTCGTTGTTAAAGACATAAAATACTGAGCTTTGCGCAAGCAGACGCATGCTTTAAGGCATATCCAGAAGCTTGCATAAGAACATAAAACATAAGAATGCGATGCCGTGATTGGCTTACAAGATACATGGCGGCACATCAAGCTAATGGCGGCATCGCATTGTTATTTATTATGTTCTTATGCGAGCCTGTGAATAGGCACCTATCTTCGTCTTTACCTTTAACTTTTCAATATAAAAATAAAACTCTTAAAATAAAGAAAAATATAATTTTATTAACAGATCATTTTAATAAGTAAAGAAGAATGCATTTATTTTAAAAAGTGAAAAATGTCTGTACTAGGAGAAAAATCTAATAAACGTAATATTTGTGGATATTACCCTAAAAAAAAAAAACTAATGGATTTTTTATTTATTGCCTGTGGTAAATATGCTACCAAACCAATAATTAATTTTTTCGTTTCAAAATTAATCCCCTTTTATATGGATTTAAAAGATTTATAGTAAACCGTTAAACGAAATTAAAACCTATATTGTAAAACTTTTTATCAGTTTATTTAACTAAAAATATATAGCTACAGTAGGATATTTCTAATATATAAATTCTATAAAACACGATGTTTCCAACATTTTAAGTCCTTCCCTCAAGTCGTGAAAAATAAATTTTTTTGCTTAAAAAGTAAAAATTTTCACCGAAATATAAAAATTTTTACTATTTAAGATTTTGGAGCTAGGGTAGTTGGGGGAATGGGGATAAAATTTGCAATAAATAGAAAATTTCAGTACCTTTAAGTGATGTGTCAATCAACCCCTCCATTTCTATTTAAAATTTCAAACCAAATGTTAAAAAAATACAGGAACGGGAGTGGTCTATTAAAAGTTTATGGAGAACAAATAATTTTAAAAATCTGATATTTTGTTCTTTATGGTTTTTGAATATGGCCAATCGATTAAAAATATTTTTATGCTTGTGCCACTTCCGGTTGTACCGGAAGTGGCACTTAACTTATACTTACTCTGTTATTTTGTATTTATTTGCTATTTTTAGTGAAAATGAGAAAATAATTAGTAGAACCTGCAGAAAATTTAATACCAAATATTCTGATTTACCAAGACTGTCATGTAAAAAATTTAGAAGAATTCACACAATTTTTTCGAAATTTTGGAGAAAACGCAATGAGATCTCTAACAAAACCAATTACAAACAACGAAGATAATGAAGTCAATGTTTTGGGTTAGTTTTATGCATATCCACATGCCTCATGCTACATTCCTGCAGCTAGTTGGGAATTTCCTATTCAAGCATCCAAAGAATCTTAAAAAATCACAAGATGCACGATTACAAAACGCAAAAATTACAGACCTTAAAACCTAATTATTTTAAAAAATATTTTAGCTAACGTTAAAAGGGACTTTACGTTCCAGGTTAATATAATGGTCGTTAAGGTAAACACCCAAATAAAAATTAGTTCATTTTACTGACCTACATAATTTACAAATATAACAAATTTTAACAGAAATACGGTTTTTTCACAATGATTATTAAATAGCTCGAAAACGGTTAATGTTAGGTATTGGGTGCCCCCTATTAATTTTAAAGAAAATTTAATTCTCTATTTAAATAAATAAAAAAATATATAGGGTCCATTAAAAAAAAGAGTTATGGTTATTTTAAATTTGTCTAATTTGACCTGCTTTTTGAGAAATCCTCTATAAATTTTGGGTTCTGTTTCGGTTTAGGATAATTCGGATAAGTATTATTGAGTTAACTACAAAAAAAAACTTTTCTCCAGTTTAAAAAATCAAGGAGAAATTATTTTTTTAGGGGTGCTTGAATTCGCAAATTTTTCGCTAAAAAACTTGAATAACTCAAAAACTAAAGGAGATAGACATAAAGTGGTACACATCAAAATAAAGAAAATTTAATGCTGATCTTAAAAATTTAAAAATATAAGGGGTGTTATATTCAAAAAATCAAAGTTGGGTGCCACTTCCGGTACAACCGGAATTGGCACAGGTATGAAAATATTTTTAATCGATTGGCCATATAAAAAAACCCCAAAGCGAAAATAATCAGATTTTCAAAATTATTGGTTCTCCATAAACTTTTAATATGCCACTTCCGTGAATAACCCTGTATATATTTGTTCCAAATTTTAAGTCCATATCGCGATATCGTTTCAAAGTTAGAATTACTGTAAGAATAAAGTTATAAAAAAAATAATAATTTTATTTTTTGTCCAGTAGTAGGGGAAGTCGGGATTAACTGGGCAGCTTTTTTTCATATCGAGTTTTTGAAAAACCTGTAAATAATTTTCAAATATTTTCTATAGCAAAAGATAGATTATTACTATAGTTAGAACATAATAATACTTCAGACAAATATTATTTATATAAAAAAGTTATTAACCATAAAGCAGTTAACCCCGCTGGACCAGTTCACCCCATAGGCCAGGGTTAACTGAACCACTACTCAGGGTTAACTGGTCCACTAACAAAAATATATTGTATTGTAAAAATTGTGAATAAAAACGATTTAAAATCAAATAAAATTTAATTCTAACATAAAAATAGACAACATAATATGTTAAATATTAGATATATCTCAGGATTAATTGGTCCGGGGTTAACTGAACATGACCCAATTAACCCCGAACTAATTAATATTGACATAAGTGGTTTTGATCATGCCCAGTTAACCCCGAACCGGTTACCCCTGAGTGACACCACTGAATGAAATCATAAAATTTTAATACTTAATAATATATAAGAAGGCGGCAATTATTCAGAATAATTAACAAAATATTCAGTATATTAGGTAAAATATTAGTCTAGATCCTCCTATTAATAATAAAGTATTAATAAAAAAATAAAAGTTAAGGTAAATACCTACTTTTCATCGAAAAAAATGAACTCGGCCTTAATACTTTAAACAATACTACTAACTAAATATCACTAGAATTTGCACTAATGCGCCAATACTAATAAACAAACTTGATAAAATCCAGGTGGACCAGTTAACCCTGTAGGCCAGTTAACCCTGACTTCCCCTAAAGTTTTCTTTTGAATAAAGAATAGATCCATGGATGAATTTTGACCCCAAAAAATGATTCCATATCAAAGAAGCGACTAGAAGTAGATAATACCGTAATACCCTAAGCCAAAATAATAAGACATTTACATTCGGTCAAATAAAATAAAATTTTACGATTGAAGAGTTTAAGTTCTAAAGGGTCTTCGTGCAAATATTAGATATTTTGCGTTATACATGTATAACTTTACTTAACAAGTATTCGCAATCAATCTTGTTATATTATATACAGAGCGGCCAAAAGTCACCCCCCCTTCTTAACTTTTGAACGGGTTGAGATATTGACTTTAAATTTAGAATTCTTAAATAAGACAACTTAAGCTATCTTTTAGCATATATTTGATATTTTTAGCTCTTAAAATGTGGGCAGGGGGACATGGGGGGGGGGCATTTTTTTAAATGGAAAGGGGGGTCTTGTGATACATCATCACATTACATCAAGCAAATAAAATTCTCTATTGGACTATATTTTTTAATTTTTTAAATTTTTTATGGCTTTGATTTTTCAATTTTTTGTGCTAAAAAAAATCTTAAAGATTTTTTTTTGTAAATTTTTATTTATTTATTTATGTCAATTAAAATTAGTTTAGAATTATAATTTACGTTTTTTCATCATGAAATTAGTAATTTTTAAAACATTGTTTGATTTTTTTAGAGAAATGTGACAAAAATCCCATTTTCAAACCTATTTTAAAGCCAAAAAAAATGTTTAATAAAATTAAAAAATATACAGTTAAATGGAGAATTCTATAAGCTTTAAAATAATGTGTAACACGATCCCCCTTTCTATTTAAAAAAATGTCCCCCCCATGCCCCCCTGCCCACATTTTAAGAGCTGAAAGTATCAAACATATGCTAAAAGATATTTTAATTTGTCTTATTTAAGAGTTTTAAATTTAAAGTCGATATCTCAACTCGTTCAAAAGTTAACAGGAAAGATGACTATTGGACCGCTCTATATGTATTAAATCAAGGAGGACGCCTTGAATAAATACATACAAATTTTGTAAATAATAATCTCAAAGACTTTCGTAAAGTTAGATATTATGGAGATAGGATGATAGTTGTCAATGTTACTAGGGTCACCTGATTTTAAAACTACTTGGCGATTAACGTATTTTTTAAACAAAGTTATATTTTTTTATATAAAGTAAATTTTAAATTTAATTTTTAATTGTTTTTAAATCTAATTTAAATTTTTTAAATTTAATTTCACTACTGCATTTTATGGGCATTTAGAAAAAATTACACCAATTTTTGTAATCATATTTTAATTTTTAATGAAAAATAATTGGTGGATGAAGGTGTTATGTAACGTTTGAAATTTTCAACGAATTTAGAAGGTAATAGACCCTTTTACGATATGATAAAAACATTAAATGTTAAAATTTAAAAAAAATGTTACATAACACCACATTCACTTGTAGCTTTAATTAAATGGCACAATGACAACTGGACGATATTAATCTCCTTTAAGTCTAAATACTTATTATAAGATGAACTTTTTTATATTAAATTATTAAAAATGGTATAATTTGTAATTTACATTACTGAGTTTGGTAGATATTTCTAGAATTTAAGTAAAAAAAAACTTTTTTGTTTAATGTTATCAAATACAAAAATTCAACAATTAAAATTATACTCGATTATAATCGATAATATGGTAACTTTTCTCCCTGACGTAAACAATTAGATATTTTTTTGGACGAATTCCATCCCGCTTAACTGGAACTGGAAATTAAAAACTGTAAAACCTGGGAGCGAATAACCATTTTCAAATTAAATTTATATCAATTATAATTAGTTTTTGAGTTAAATTAAAAAATGTTATAGAAAGTATTTTTGACAATTAAAGTACATTAAATTTTTAATCAGGGCCTTTAAAGAAGATCCTTGATGTTTTCAATTTTGTGTTTTTTAATAAAACCCACAATAAAACCTTGGGAAAAAGTCTTAAATTACTTATTTATTATCATAATGAAAATTTTTTGCTATTAAAGTGTTCCTAATAGCAAGTTTTTTTCATTATTTTATATAAAAAGAACGAGAATAGTATATTCTATAACTAGTATGGAATAGACAACATTCCGCGCGAGCGGCAGGCGAGTATGACGGTCCCGCGAGCACGGAATGACTATTCCATACGTGTTGTAGACCATACTTTTTCTTCGACTGCACATACATATGTAACACTGTATGGCTTTAAACTGAGGACAAGGTTAAAAACCATGTTTTTTGTGACTCGACATTGTAAATGCAACAAAACACATATTTTTAAATAAAGCAATTAATGTTATTTAATAATTTTATCTAATCAGTACTTTAAAAAAAATACTTAATTTTAGCACATAATTACAAATTATAATGCAAAAATTGAAGGTTATGTCAGATTTTTGTGACAGATATCAGGTTTTAATATTTAACAATAGATGGAGCAGTTTTAATTTTTTGAAGAGATGGCACTACATGTGCTCATTCTAACACTTGATACGGAATATTCATACCGTATCTAGAGCTAGAATGGATTCATTATGTGTTTAAAAAGTGTGTGTATTTGCTTACATTCTAAAGCAGTCGTAGAAAAATATAATACCTTATTTATTATCTTAATATTTTAAATAATTCTAGCTAAATGCAGTTTTTTAAATTTTTTTATTTAAATAATGAAAACAAAAAATTTGTTATGATTGTTAAAATGTTGATGTTAAATGGCGCTTAGACCCCATACTCGTTGCGTAGATTAACGTAATATTTTAAAATAACTAAAATATGTTTATGTAGAAAAAAATGTGACATAAAACTTTTTTATTTTATAATAATATATATTATATATTTATAATTCGTCAGCAGCACAAATTAAAAGAAAATGCACTTTTTCCGAATTTAGGGGTAGTTTCGGGGCCTTTTTGGCACGGGTTAGAAACTTTTGATCAGGCTAAGATTTTACAGGATTATTTTAATACTCAAAAAGAAAAAATATAGATATCAACGCTTTTATTTATTTATTTAATTTTTTTTTAATTACAAACACTAGGGTTGTTTTTATACAAATTTTATTGATATTTGCATGGTTTAAGAGTTTTTAGGGTCCTAAAGGTACCCCTTAGAGTTATCTCTATAAATTTTTATTCTTAGGGCGTTCTAACCACGACACATAGAAAAGATTAAATAAATATATAAATTTTTTGACCACCCTAATGCGTTATTAATATTTGTTAAAATATCTCTGTGTATTTTTATCGAAAAAATAATTTTATTTATTTTGTTTCAGAATCCAGTAACGATATGTACATTGGGAGTTGGAGCTACATTTGGAGAATCAATTCTGCAGGATTTGCCTAGAGACACGACTGTGGTAACCCAAACCACCTGTGAGTTATTACGGGTGGAACAACACGACTTTAAACTCATTTGGGAGGTACGTGGTCTAAGTCTTAATGTAGGAGATCAGAAATAAATCAAAAGTTAACTAGTTTTCTCTGTAATACAGAGTCTATATTAACCCTTTAATCGGACATGAATAGATAGTACACGCTGTTCTAGAAGAACTTTTAAATGACATGACTACTTCCATTTTTTTTTTCTTTTTGGAATTTGTTATATGAGCTCTAATTAAAAAAATAAGACCAAAATTTTTAAAATCCGTTAGAGCCGTTTTTGAAAAAAATGTGTTTTTTAGAAAATATCTCTGATATTTCACGCTAACATACTCGATTTGCCCTCGATGTCTCGGATTTTGACCAAACTTGGCACAGAGGTACCACTATGGTACCTAAGCACTCCATCTAATTTTTTTTCAAAACGGTCCATCCGTTTACTATACCGGGTGTCCCACCAACCAGGTTCTAGACAAGTTATATCTCCGTTATTTGAAAAGGTAATTTTTTTGTAAAAAATAGCGTTAAATGGGAGCCAAAGAAGATTTTATTGACTTATTTAACCCCCCCCCCCCCCCCCATTGCTTAGTCACTCCCTTGTAACCACCCCACCCTCTGATTTTCAAATAACACCTCCCACCCCCATTTTTATCTAAGAATATGAAATTACATTTCATTTTGAATTAAACCATGTATAAATAGTATAAAAAATAATAAATAGTATCTTATTCTTTTAAGGGGCTTTCAATAACAATTATTATTTAGTAATAATAAAGTCCCACCAGGTTTGAGACGGGCTATATCTCCGTTATTAAAAAAAAAATAATAAGTAGAATTTACTGACATATGCAAAACTACCCCTTATTAACCTCCCTCTTGGAACCACCTCCAACTAGTTTTTTAAATAGCACTCCCCTATTTTACTGAAGAATATGAAAGCACATTTCATTTTAAATTTAACCAGAAAATTTTCCAAAAACTTACGTTAAATTGTACCCAAAAGAAAATTGATTAATATATCCAAAACCAACTCATAATAACTCTCTCCACTCTCCTGGAACTACCCGCAACTTTGTTTTAAATACCACCCTTCTATTAATAAATAATAATTGTGATTTAGAGCCCCTTAAAATATAAGATACCACTTATAATAAATGGTTGAATTCAGAATAAATTGTACTTTCATAGTCTTTAATAAGAATTAGGGGGTACTATTTGAAAAACAGAACTTGGGGGTAGTTTCAAGGGAGTGGGTAAGCAAGGGGCGGTTTTGAATAAGTCAGTAAAATCTTCTTTGGCTTTGATTTAATGCTATTTTTTGCAAATTTTAATACCTTTTCAAATAACGGAGATAAGCTATATCAAGAACTTGGTGGGACACCCAGTATAGTGAACGGATGGACCGTTTTGAAAGAAAATTGGATGGAGTGCTTAGGTACCAAGTTTGATCAAAATCCGAGACATCGAGGGCAAACCGAGTATGTTAACTTGAAATATCAGAGATATTTTCTAAAAAACTAATTTTTATTCAAAAACGGCTCTAATAAATAATAATAAATTCCAAAAAGAAAGAAAAAATGGAAATTGTCATGTCATTTAAAAGTTCTTCTAGAACACCGTGAGTATAGTTAAGGACCTTAACTTAAGATTTTTTCTTTTCTGCAACCTACTTTAGAGCTATAACATAGGTATACCGGGTGAGTTTCAATCCATGTACACCCCCTAAAATGGGATTGTTTTCAGGCCGATCAAGCAAATTTTTTGTAGCTTATATTTCTTAAAAAGGGCTACAAAATGGCTTACAACATTATTTTTTTTCACTTCTGGTTTCACCGGAATGTAAGTTAACACGTTCACTACCAGGGGAATATTTGAGTTTCGTCCCCACAGACCAAGCATAAGTACAAAAAGGACACAACTACTACTACTACTAGCTCACACAAGTCCTGGACTTAGGGGATGCTTAATTAAGTAGAACAGTACGAGGTTAAACAAACATGTAAACGGCACGTGTTTATTAGGTTACTAACGATATTAGCCATGTACAGACCACGCGTCCCTTATGGAGCACGTTAAAACCGCCCTTTTATATCGTTGCTTTCTAAGCAATATCGTCGGATATATGAGACAATGTCTCATTGAGACATCGGCCTATTTGAAAAATTGTCGTGGCTCATATATGAGCCGCTTGGTAGCGAACGTGTTAAATTATTTTTTTAATGACACAGTATATTTTTACATTTTTGGATCCAGAAAACAAATTTACATTAAAAAAAATCATTTAAAAACTTTTAATTTTTTTAGTACGTCTTTTTTTTATTATCACACAAGATTTATTTTTTTATAAATAAAATCTAATTTATTTGATAAATATGGGAAAAATACAAATTTTATGTAAAAACCAAAATTTAGTGATTTTTTTGTACTTTAATTTTTTTTAAAACCGATTTTCCTTTATAACTTCATTTTTTCAAATGGGAACCCCCTTGGACGGTCTTAACTTTTTGGTGCGCTATTGTAAGGGCTACAAAATGGCGTACTTTTTTTTCCTTCACATGCCAGATTAGGCTTTTTTAATAAATAAAAAATTAATTAAATGATTTTTTTAAAATTGTTTTCTGAATTAAAAAATGCAAGAATATACAGGGGTTTAAAAAATTAAATTGACTTGGTTTCCGGCGAAATCGGAAGTGCAAAAAAATAATTTTGTACGCTATTTTGTAGTGATTTTATAACCAACAAAAAATTTTCTTTGATCGGGCTGAAACCAATCCGATTTTACATGAATTGTAACTCACCCGGCATATTACAATGTTAATATAGTTTTAAGTTAATTTATTAATTTTATTTATTTGAGTTGTGAATTTTTCTTGTCTCATGCGTTACTAAGCAAAAAATCTTTCGTAAATATAAACAAGCCGTGAAGATATGTAATGCTACGCATTCCATTATATACTGTTTACAGCAAAAGGTATATTGCATTTTCCTAAATACTTAAAAAAAAATTATTTTCTTTTTGCGGAGAACAAAAAAATTTTGAAAAAAAAAATTTTCAAAAAAAAAAACAATTTTTTTTAAGTTTTTTTTTACTAAAAATAAAAATACCTACTCTAGATATTTTGACCTATAGAAATAGAACCAATAGATAGATTTTTTTTAGCCAATCTAAAAATTATTATTTTGTCTTATGTTTATGTTTATGTTTGTTTTTAACCTCGTACTATTCTACTTAATTAAGCATCCCCTAAGTCCAGGACTTGTATAATCAAGTTATGAAAGAAAATTAGGGTTTACTAAAAGTCAGGCTAAATCTTGTTTCCCGACAAACGTGACAGGGTTTTTGATAAATAGAGGTTAGTACTACTACGGATAATATCTACGTCAAAAAAATATTTAAAAAAATTCTACAAAGGTTGGTTCTCCCCGAAGGGAGAACGCCTGTCCTAAGAGTCAGTCCATAATAGGATTTTTATTCAATATCTCTGGAACCCAGTGAATATAGTAATGAAATTTTGCACTTGCTCTAATATTGATAAAGGCAATGTTTGTTTAACATACATTACATTACATTACATGTTTGTTTAACCTCGTACTATTCTACTTCATTAAGCATCCCCTAAGTCCAAGACTTGTGTGGGCTAGTAGTAGAGGGAACCACCGGCTTATACTGACTTTCAAACCAGTTTTTATAAAGAGTGTCCGCTTCACTTGAGCCTTCGCCAAATTTCAAATAATAATTAACTGAAAAAGGCAAATCGGAGACAGTGAGAATCGAACTCAAGCTAGTTGGCTAGTCCAAACCAATCCACTTAAACTGTAATTTTAATTTAGTTCCTTTAACCAGAGCCGTGCGAAATGGGGAGTCTTTGTCACTTTTATTAATTAAATATGACTCCCCATTTAAAAATACATAAAAAGGTATATTTTGAGTATCGTAGTAGTAATATAATTTCGGACCTTGGAGTACAGAAACTTTTTTATAGTTTGAATATACCGGGTTTTTCAGGAAGGTGGTTCACCCCCCTTAATGTTTATACTCTTTTAGGTAGGATCTTGAAATTTGCAGAAGCTATATTATGTAAAATTTAAGATTTTTTGACATAGAACTTTTTTTGCACATCCTGTTTCGTCGGAAATGAATCGAAATTTCGATTTTTAAATGGAAACCCTGTATATTTTTACATATTTTGATTCAGAAATCAATTCTGAGAAAAGGCATGTGTCACTTGTCAAATTTTGAGAGGTCATGTCATTTTTTAGTTAAATATTTATTTTAAATCTTTTGTGTTTTAATGCCAAGTTTTCCCAAATAAACTATTCATGTGTGGTACGAAAATGTTCGCAAGAAAATTCTCTTTCATTTTATGAGCCACCCTCTTTCGATTAAAAAAAAATGACTTATGGACCAAAGTATGATTTTCGAACATTTAAGAGCCCACCAAATTTAGAGTTTTGGGAAAAAATCAAAATAGTATTTTTCTGAAGATACTAGACCAACAATTAAGCGAATAAGCTAATTTAAGGCACTAGATTTAAAATAAAAATTTAAATTAAAATATGTAAAAATATATAGGGTATTCTATTTAAAAATCGAAAGTTCGATTTATTTCCGGTGAAACTGAAAAAAGTGCCAAAAAATATATAACCATGTCGAAAAATCATAAATTATACATAATAGCTCCTGCAAATTTCAAGATCCTACCTAAAAAACTAAAAAAGTTAAGGGTGGTGAACCACATTTCTGAAACACCCGGTAGAATATTAAAAACCCTATTTTAGGCGAATCCTTAGGATGGGCGTAGCTCCCTCAGAACACCGCGGAATTCCCAGATAAAAACTTTTATAAATTATTTTTTAACGCTTTAGAGTTTTCAAAGCAAATTATAATTATTTATAAAATATTTTAAAGACAAGTTTTTCATGGATTCTCGTTTCGTAATCATTTTTAGCGCCGCAGGCAATTTTTTTATAAATCTAAAGGACCAAACACTTTATAATTGTTAAAAACGAAATAAAATATTTTATTATCTAAAAATCCAGGGGGGGGGGGGCCACAGCCAATTGCACACAGAAAAACAATGAAAACAAAGGGGTAATGTTTTATAGAAAATTTTTAAGAAACCGTTCTCAAGTTATGACTGATGTATTTTAGATAAGGTAACCCCTTTATATTCACATTACAAATTAAATCAGAATTAAATTATTCTGATGACATAATCTCTTTGCACGAGTATGTTTAACCAGATAAAATCCGATCCTTCCATATCTCGAGGATTAGAAAGTTTTAATGTTGAACCTAAAGGATTTAGGCATGATTATATAAAACTTCTACATACAGTTCAAATATTTGTGCACGTCACAAAGATAATTTTCATCAGATCGGAAAGACAACATGTTGATGTGATGAACACACTGTGATCTGATCTGATAACCGGCGAACGTCGCTTGATTGCACAGATTTACCAACATAATATTGTGAACTAAAATACACGGTGAAAAATACACTCAAAAATAATTAAAAATTAATTTTATACTTAATTTTATATTAACGCATTATTTTTATCCTGATTTTCTGCGCCCTGGCCAAAACTACTTCTTTGCTGGATAATCCTTTTTTGCGAGCCTCTTCCTTTTGTTTGCATAATTCAAAACTTGGATTACAAGTTATAAAAAAATATTTTCTAAAATCAGTTTGCTTTTATAACGGTCAACATTGGGTAAAACCCCCAATTATTGGCACTTTAAGAAATTTTCCACATATATATCATTATAACTTATTAAATATTTCATGTTATTAAGAATAAAATATTTTATATCATTTAGTAGTTATTCTATTTTATATATTATATAAAATTTAAACTGAGATCTTAATAATATTAAAGAATTTTTTAAATTAATTACAAGAATACACATTTTCGTATTATTGGCACCTTTTTGCTAATGATTGGCATCCAGATTTTGCTATTATTGGCACCTAATTTTTGATTTGAAGCAACGGAAAAAAATTACTGAGTACCTACTTTTTGTTGAATAATAAACATTTTAGTATCAAAATAAATATTTAAATTGGAATATTGCAGTTTAATACATATTAACTAAAGTCTGTAAACAAAAACTTTATTTTAGAAATACAACATTTTAAATATCTCTATATTAAAGTTAAAATATTAGTTACCTAATACTAATTGGTATCCATAAAATAATACCTAGTTACCTAGGTACACTTATCTAAAAGAATTATTAGGTTTTTAGACTAATTTTGATGCGCAAGTTTTGCATACAATAAACCTGTGCCAATAATAGGACTTTAATATAATTTGGACACCTATTATGGGCACTATGATAAAAAATTAAAATAATTAATTAAAGAAAACTTAAGTTTATAGACAAAATTAAGTGTAAAATTTATATAGGTACGTCCATATGCATTGGGGAAAAACTGTAAGTTTTTATTAAACGCTGTTTAGAACTCATTTATTTGAAATAGGTTTTTAGCAATAACTGTATTTTGTTATATTATAGCCCACTCGCTTTAAAATATGGATTTGGTTTTGTCTTATATCAGATGTGGCAATATGTATGTATATTTAACCCTACAAGTAATAAATCTATTCAATTTTATTTTATTTATTCTATTAATTTGGCATTTTAACTGGTTGCTAATAATTGGAATAGGATTTTTACTAAAGAGGCTAATTATTGGCACCTGTGCCAATAATTAGAATTTAGTTTAATTTTGTATACCAACTGTTGACACCGTCGAAATTAAATAAAAATATAAAGAAAAATAAAGTTTTTAAGGCTAATTAATAAGTAGAATGCATATACTTATTAAAATTATCGAGAAAAAATAGTAAGTCCATTAATAAACATCTTTTATTAACCTTCTACTTAAAGCAATTCCTTAGCGTAAACCTTAAAAATTCACACTTACGTAGTTTACACGAAACTGCTGAGATTCTACTGCCCAGGGAGGGAAAAATATGTTTATCGCATTTAAAGTATAATATTTAGCAATATTGCCACTTCCTAAAAAATATAGTTAGATTAAGGTACCAATGGAGATTTTTTTATATAAACGAAAATATCACTCCAGTGACAATAATTAGCAGAATGCCAACAATTGGGGGTTTTACCCTATAATATTGTCCTTTCTGTAAATTATAAAGTAATTATAAAGTAATTATAAAGTATTTAAATTATAATTACTTTAAAAGTAATTATAAAGTAATTATAAAAGTAATTATAAAGTAATTATAAAATAATTATAAAGTAATTAGAAATTAATTATAAAGTAATTATTGTATAATTTTTGAGTTTTATTAAAAGTAAATTAAAAACCAGCTTATTTTTAAATACCAGTACAAAATTCATTTAAAATTTTAGAAAAAATTTAAAAAACATGGGCATATTAACGTATAAACTATTTTGAACCTTAAGGTTATCCAAACATCTACGTATTTTTGGGCGCTGAAAACAAATATGGCAATAATAGTAATTATATACCAAGGTAGAGAAGACATTTTTTATAGCCGAGCGTATTAAGTTAAGTTAAGCGATTTAAGTTTGCGAGTCTATAACAGTCTTCTCTACCCTGGTTTATATGTTATTTTTTTCACTATTAGCGCATTTATTCTTATTATTTAACATTTTCATATCAATAACAAACTAAAATGTTTGCTGGATCTTAATTAACCGCGCAAAAACAAGTAGCCTTTGAAATCTCCATTTCTAAAAACAAAGGAATAAATTGATTTATTCCTGAAAGTTAACATTTCTAGTTCATGGCATTTTTATATTTTTTAAAATGTGTGAAAACATCGGTAAGTTGTTTATTTACTGAATAATAT